>CP094632.1:20953194-21553194 GCA_023657505.1 Camelina hispida | reverse complement strand
TAGCGGAAGAAAGTAGTAGAATTTTAGAGAGAGTTCGAGAAAGTTTTAGGGAAGAACAAAAAGAATAATAAAAGATAAGGTTCCAAAGAGAATAGTCTCATACAACATGTGACACAACCTTAAATAGGCGGCCATACTAGGTTAAAACCTTTTACACAAATAGAAACATGAGATAATAACATAAGGAGAGAGAAGGGGGTGTTCCCAAGTGTGATAGTGACATGAGCAAGGTCAACTTGCTTAAACCCACTCGTGACTCCTTCCCCTCTTTAAACCTCCAACGGCTACAAGATGTTCTCGATCCTTCTTGTGGGCTTGATAAGGCCTGTCCTTACCGTAAGGCTTCCACACCAAGAACTCTCGGCCTTATTTATCTTGTGTACGGACGGATCGTACGGACACCGCCTAACACAAGATCGACTATGGTCAATACTCCTCCTCAAGCTTAGCCGAATGAATTGGCTAAGCTTGGAACTCGTGAAGTATCACCTCATTAAAAACCTTGACTTAGAAAACCTCATGGGACAAAACCAAGTCAAGGGAAAAAGAGTGTGATATCCACGAGTTAGGTGAGTCGATCATGGATGTGTTAGGTCTACGAGTCCTAGTTTGCGGTGAATGTATTCACAAACTTGAGAGCTCGCAGACTTGGAGTGTGACACGGTAGCGTTACCCCTTCTTCTATCTTCTCTCGAACCTTGTGACAATCACTTTCAATGTGCTTGGTTCTTTCATGAAAAAAAGAATTGGTGGCTATGTGAATTGCAGCCTCATTGTCGCAGTGCATAGTGATTGGCTGCTTTGTTTCAATACCAAGATCCTTGAGTAGCCCCTTTAACCAAGTCAATTCGTTCGTTAGCTTCCTCATCGCCCGATACTCAGCCTCGGCGCTTGAGCAATATATCACATTTTGCTTCTTTGACTTCCATGAGACTAGGTTCCCACCAACGAAGGTACAATATCCAGTGGTTGACGTCCTATCCAAGGTATCTCCATTGTAATCCGCATCACAATAGCCTACTAACTCAGTGTTATCATTCTTGCCCATCCAAATGCCTTGACCCGGACTGCCCTTAAGATAGCATAGAATCCTCTTGACCTGACTCCATTGATATTTTCTTGGAGCCTTCATGTGTTAACTAACCTGATTCACAGTATAACATATGTCAGGTCGTGTGATGGTAAGGTATATTAACTTACCTACAAGGCGTCGATATCGCGTGACATCTTCATATGGCTCGTCCATGGGTTCTCGCGGTTTTCCCTCTTTGGCCCGTAGACTCTCCCCCTTTCGCTTGACCTGGTAGTCCTCATCAAGGGGCGTAGACACCGGTTTAGCACCAAGCTTCCCTGTTTCAGCCAAAAGATCAAGAGTATACTTCCTTTGCGAGAGAAAGAGTCCCTCCGGAGAGCGACAGATTTCAATGCCTAAGAAGTATTTTAGTTCACCGAGGTCTTTAATATCGAAGCTAGAGTGAAGAGAGCGTTTGATATCGTCGATACCGTCCTTGTCATCGCTAGTCACAATAATGTCATCAACGTAGATCAAGACCACAACAAGACCACAGGCGGTTTTGAGTGTGAACAAAGTGTGGTCAGCCTCCGAACGCTTGAAGGCACTAGCTTTGAGAACCGACATAAGTTTGTGGTACCAGGCCCGCGGGGACTGCTTGTGACCGTAGATGGCTTTGTGAAGACGTAAGACGCGGCCTGGAGTGACCATGTCCTCAAGACCCGGTGGAGGAGTCATGTAAACTTCCTCTTCAAGTTCTCCCTGGAGAAAGGCATTCTTGACGTCCATTTGCCACAAATCCCATGAGAGATTGCCCGCCAAGGAGAGCACAACCCGAACTGTGTGGAGCTTGGCCACCGGTGCGAACGTATCAGTGTAGTCGGTGCCGTAGGTCTGGGTGAATCCGCGAGCAACTAAGCGAGCTTTGTGCCTTTCTATCTTGCCATTACTCAGGTACTTTATGGTGAATAACCATTTCGATCTGACTGCCTTCTTCCCTTTTGGTAGGTCGGCTTCGTCCCATGTGTGGTTGCGGATCATGGCTCCAGTTTCATCTTTGACCGCATCGAGCCAGACCTTGTGATCCTTGGCCTCGTCATAGGTCTGTGAAACCCAATTGGCGTCAAGGTGACCAATAAAGGCTTGGTGATCCGGTGGTAACAGCGCAAGCGAACAAGTGGCCTGGATAGGGTGAGCGACGGCTTGGTTGTTGTAGTAGACTCGCTTGTTTATCCAGGTTGAGGGATGAGATTTTACTCGTTCACTTCAGCGTAGGACTGGTGGAGGAGGCTCCACGTTATTACTGAGCGTTGTCACCTCCTCACCGTCCTCGGCAGTAACCACAAGAACTTGATTAGGCGACGGATCCGGAGTATTATCTTGATGAGCCGGCATGTGGGAACCGGGTTCCGATAATGTACCAGTTGGCGTGTGAGATTCGTCATGATCAGTCGTGGTTGGCACGCCATCGGTCTGGCTGTCATCAGTCGGCAGGTCTGGCCTTACGCGAGTCCGATCGGTGGGAGGCGCAGAATTGCCTAAGTGGTCAAGGAGGAACTTCAAACTGGAGGCTCGGTCATTTGTTGAATGAGAGAGATCTTTAAGACTGTTCCAGTTCGTTTTATCAAAGTAGTCGGCACTTTCAATGAACCGCACATCCCGAGAGACGTATAAACGACTGGTCGTGGGGTCGTAACACTTATACCCCTTTTGAGTAGTCGAATAGCCTATGAACATGCACCTTGTGCTCTTCTCATCAAGTTTACTTCGTTGTTCTCCTGGAACTAGTACAAAACAGACACACCCAAAGACACGTAAGTGATCCAAAGAAGGTTTAAATTTGTTGAGTACCTCAAAGGGAGACATGTCATGAAGAACTTTGGTTGGAGTCCGACTGATCAGGTAACAAGCGGTCATGACAGCGTCACCCCAAAACCTCTTAGTGACATTCGAGTGAAACATAATCGATCTTGCCACCTCCATAAGGTGTCGATTCTTTCTCTCGGCCACACCATTCTGTTGGGGCGTATATGGGCAGCTGGTTTGGTGTAGGATGCCGTGCTTGGCTAGATGTTCTTTGAACTTGTGAGTTGTATATTCCCCACCATTGTCTGACCTAACCACCTTAAGTTTAGCATTGAACTGATTAGTAATATAATTCTGAAAATTAATAAAGGCCTCAAACACTCTATCCTTTGAAGGTAACAAGGTAATCCATGTGTACTTAGATTTTTCATCTATAAAAGTCACAAAGTACTTGTTGTTATCTCCAGAAAGACATGGTGAAGTCCACACATCAGAATGAACCAAATCAAAGCAATGCTCATAAATAGTATTAGGCTTAGGAAAAATAGACTTGCAATGATTTCCAAGAATACAGGACTCACAACTTGAGTTATCAAAAGAAACATTTGGAAGCATTAAGGCAAGAGCACGAGAATGAGGATGGCCTAATCTAGCATGCCACATACTATCCGAGTTAACAACAAAACAAGAACTAAGCGAGGTAGGTGAATTTGATGAGGTTTTCTCTAAGACATAGAGATCTCCTTTCCCATCTCCTTCTCCAAGAACCTTTCCCGTCTTGATATCCTGAAAATGAACACTATTAGGACCAAATATGGTGTAGCAGTTCAAATCATTAGTTGTTCTCTTAACCGATAGTAAGTTTGATGTAAAAGTAGGCATAAAGAAAGCTTTTGAGGTTTTATCAAATAATTTCAAGTCTCCTACTCCTTTTACTGGAACTCGGTCTCCATTTGCTATAATGACACTACCTAAGGCCGGCTTTATGTTGTCTAATAGACTCGGGTTACTAATCATATGATGAGAAGCACCTGAGTCGATAACAAGGGAACTACTCGGCTTAGAGGTAAAGAAAGAGATACCAGAGTCCTTGAGTGAGGCGATGGAGCGAATAAGAGCCTCAAGATCCGACTTTCTCACCACCTCTCCATAGGCTGCTGTCATAGCCGCCTCATCTCCCTGCCTCGACGAACCGGTCCCTTTGTCGCTAGCCACTTTCTTCGAGAGGTTAGCCTTGAACTTGGCCAGTTTAAGATGAGGGTGAAGGATCCAGCACTTGTCTTTCATGTGCCCTCGCTTCTTGCAATGGTCAGAGATCCAAACTTTCCTCTCCTCTTGCCTATACACTCCTTTGTTAGCTGTAGCAAGCTCCCCCTTACCACTAAACAAGTCAAGCGACCCTTTTCCTTTTGAATTTGAGAACAAATGTCTTCAAAGGAGGGTAGCTTCTCGGACCTAAGGATGTGCTTCAAGAGTTCATTAAAGGATGGATTCAAGGTGAGAAGGAGTCCAAAGACCTTGTCTTGCTCCTTCCTTTCAGTCAGCAACGCTGGATCGAGTGTATTTGGCCGCAACATGTCTAGTTCGGACCATAGTGCTCGAAACTTGCCAAGATGCTTAGTGAACTCCAAATCCTCTTGATTGAGCTCATTAATAGCCTTCTTGACCTCAAAAACTCGAGTCAAGTTAGAGACATTACCATAAACATTCTTGAGTGTCTCCCACAACTCCTTTGCCGTCTCACAATATGAGTACGCCTCAAGGATCGGAGCATCAAGAGAGTTTTGGAGAACTGAAAGCACCACCTGGTCTTCTTGAAACCATTTCTCCTTTCTTTCAGCCTCCTCTTCTTCCACCTCGGAAGTAACCTTGCCGTCTTCCTTGGAGATCTCCTTCGGCGCATAGTCTTTTTCAACATGGCTCCAAAGTCCTCTGCCTCTAAGAGCGGTTCTTGTGGTTCTTGTCCACAGCAAGTAGTTTGTTCTTTTGAGAACAACTGGTGTAGTGATCGGCTTCGAGTTCTCCATCGTCAAGTGCTAAGGACCGCCGGGTAAACCCTTTGTCCAGTAGATCAACACGAAGCGAAGAAGATAGAATGATAGCGAACAACAAGAGTATGAAAGGAGAATAGAAGAGAAGAGTTTGGTTGGTCAAGAACGACAACCAAGCTCTAATACCATGTTAGAATTAGCGGAAGAGAGTAGTAGAATTTGAGAGAGAGTTCGAGAAAGTTTTAGGTAAGAACAAAGAGAATAACAAAAGATAAGGTTCCAAAGAGAATAGTCTCATACAACATGTGACACAACCTTAAATAGGCGCCCATACTAGGTTAAAACCTTTTACACAAATAGAAACATGAGATAATAACATAAGGAGAGAGAAGGGGGTGTTCCCAAGTGTGATAGTGACATGAGCTAGGTCAACTTGCTTAAACCCACTCGTGACTCCTTCCCCTCTTTAAACCTCCAACGGCTACAAGATGTTCTCGATCCTTCTTGTGGGCTTGATAAGGCCTGTCCTTACCGTAAGGCTTCCACACCAAGAAGTCTCGGCCTTATTTATCTTGTGTACGGACGGATCGTACGGACACCGCCTAACACAAGATCGACTATGGTCAATATAGACTTCCATCGTCTTTCCTAATAGGTTGGCGAACATCGTATTGACTAAGCGCTGGTAAGTCGCCCCCGCGTTCTTCAGCCCAAACGGAATTACTTTGTAGTAGTAAGTTCATTTATCCGTGATAAACGCGGTCTTTTCGCGATCGGCTGGGCTTATTGAAATCTGATTGTAGCCGGAGAGTGCATCCATGAACGAGAGTAGCTGGTTCCCCGTGGTGGCTTCTACGAGACGATCGATGTGAGGTAAAGGAAAACAATCCATGGGATATGCCTTGTTGAGGTTGGTGAATCGATGCAGACTCTCCATTTGCCGTTCTTTTACTTGACCACCACCGGGGTCGCCAGCCAATCAGGGTATTGCACTTCCATTATCTGATCGGCTTTCAGGAGTCGCTCGACTTCGTCTTGCACCACCTTCGCTCGTTTTTGTCTTGCACCGCCTTTGCCTGATCAACGCCGAGACGTTGGCGTTTTTGTCAAACTGGTTTGAAAGTGGGGTAAACATTTAGTTTATGGAAAGTAACCGATGGATCGATACCGACCATACCCTTAGTGGACTAGGCAATCGTCGAGGATCTACATTTCAGAAAAGTTATCAGTTTGGTTTTGATCTGATCTTCAAGTTCGGCCCCAATTCCAACTGTCCGGGAGGGATCTGTACCGTATATGTTGACCTGGATAATTTGGCACCCGTGGCCTTTAGCCGATCTCGCTCCGGCTTATGAGGATCGACTAGGTGATCTTCGTCCTGTAATTGCTATGCGTCCTCCTTCCGCCATTACTCTTTCTCGAGAACAGAACAGGTCCTGGCCATCTTTCGATCGCCATATAGTGTGTAAATCCCAGTGGCAGTCAAAAATTTAACGCAGAGGTGATAGGTGGAAGGGACTGCCTGCATCAAGTAGATCCAGGGTGACCCTAAAATGGCGTTGTAAATTGGCGGAGCGTCTATGACCACGAACTTGGTCTTCCGCGTTACTCCACCAGCGCGGGACTTGCAATTTCACATCGCCCATTGACATTTTAGCCGCACCGTCGTATCCGGTCAGCGTCCTGGATTCCGGTTTGATTTGCTCCGGTGTCATGCCCATTTTCTTTAACGTCTGCTAGAATAGTACTTTGACCGTGCTGCCGGTATCCACTAAGACTCGTTCTACGTCGAACTCGCCCATTGTGAGTTCCACGACCAGGGGGTCGTTATGAGGATGGTGGATTCCTTTAGCGTCCTCGGTTGTGAACGTGATGGGGTCTGCACTAATCGTCTCCTTCTTGGAGATCGCATGAACACTACAGATCTGACGCGCTCACTTTTTTAGGACCCGGACGGAGTCATTGCATTCATCGGTCTGACCGATAATCATGGAGATATGACCCCGGAGTGGGGTTTGTTCAGTTTGTTGTCCTTTTTGGCGCTTGGGTGGTCCCGGGAGTCCTTCTACTGGCGCTGGATTATGTTGTGCGATGGGAGCTGGTTGTTGCATGTCAGGTTATTTGGTTGGTTGTTGCCCTTCTGACCTCGCCCAAGGTTCGATCGTCCGGATCATCCTCCGCGACCGTCGCGGAAGGCTTTAGGATGATAAACAGCTTTGATCTCGTCAGATAAATACTTTTCGAATAAGTAATTGGACAGATGTTTGCACTCGGCCGTGGAATGACCTCCGAACATGTGGAAATCGAAGTAAAGCTCCTCTTTGTTGTCCTGTCCTCCATCTTCAGAGATCGCATTGACCACCCTACACTTAGGATCTCTTGGGTCATGATGCTTCTGGGGCTCCTAGTATCGGTCTCAGCTTTTCTCTTTTGCCGAGGCTGGACGTGCGGGAGGGGCCTTCACGGTCAGCTTCTCCTCATCCTCCTCGACGTATGCAAAACGAGACCCCCGATGAAGCGTGTCGTCCAAATCTTTGGCTTCTATGATATTGAGGTCCACTTGCAAAGGCGACCCGGGAGTTAGTCCTTTTTTTAAGGCGGCGATCGCAACGTCTTCGGTGACCGAGACACTGGCATACCTTTCCTTGAATCTGGTAAGGTATTGTCACAGAGGTTCGCCGGGCTCCTGGACTATTTCCCATAATTCGGCGCTTGAAATACCACGTTCTATGAAGACCCGGTAGTTCTGCAGGAAGGCTGTCGACAGATGAGCGAAGTTGTCAATCTAGTTCGCCGGGAGTCGAGAGAACCAGGTTAACACGTTCCCTATTAAAATTTCGACGAATAGCTAACATTGACCAGCGTCCTTCTGTTCTTCGGTGAATCTGGCCTTGGATACGGTAGCCACGAACGAGGTAACGTGCTGCATTGGGTCCTTCGTCCCTTCGTATGTCGGCAGCCTTAGTTTTACGGCCAAGACGTAAATCTCCAGGATTCGTCTGGTAAAACAGGGTCCACTGCGTGGCCTCGAACATCCTGTTGATTTCTGGAGCCGTGCTCACAGCCCGGTGGAGGAGGGATCCCATATCCCAGATTTTGAGGTGAATCTCCTCTAATTCAGGATAGGGAGCAGGAATCGGATCCCTCTGAGAGGATTGCCCGATATGGGGTTGCGCCCCCGAGACTAGCACCGAGGGTGCGTATTGATTTTGAGATTGGAAGGCCAAAGGTGGCGGGTCGCAAAACAGGTGTCGGTTCAGGGATCTGTTCCTTCGGGCCACCTTGCGGCGGTACAGTGCTCTGCTGGAGTGGAGGGGGCGTGATGCGTTCTATTGCGTCCATCCGTCGGTTTGTGTCGGATATCGCTTGGAAGAGATCCTTAGAGATCGTTCCGAACACATGGCGGAGGTCATCCATAGAGACGAGTTGGGGAGGTTGCGCGATTTGCGTGGATGAAGTCTGTCTAGCGACAGATCCGTCAACGGGTAGCTCTCCGTCAGGCTCCTGGGTTCCGTGGTGGGGTGCTTCAACGTCCTCCACCCCATCGATGGGTGCCGTCAAGTCGCCCGTTGGGTTTAATGACGTGCCGAGGTGGCGTCGGGCATAGACACGTGCGGCGGGCATGTCGGTAGGTGGATCCGTGGCGACATCCTGCGAGTTGGTGGCTCTAGTGATCGGGTTGTCTTGTTGTAGAGCGGTTGCATTGGTGACACCGTTGTCGGATGCTAGAGACATAGTTTTCTTGCTTGATGAATTCCGAAGGAATCTAAAAGAGAAGTGATTTGAGAAATTAGCGTCCCCACAGACGGTGCCAATTGTAGAAACTGAGTTTCACACAATGAATTTGTTTAAAGGGGAAACAAATTCAATAACACTTTCTCTCAAAGAAATCGGCTCAAGGCTAACAAGTAAGAGGGAATTGAAATCTCTTGGAAAACAAGTTAGGGTTTTGCTCAAGAACAATGAAGAATTAGGGTTTTTGTATTAATTGCTGGATGGATTACAAAGAGAGGGTCGTCCTCTATTTATACTTTGCCCTAGATTACAAAATATATTCACTTTCCTTATCAGATCGGCCGTGATTAGGAAAGTTTCTGATTTATTGTTAGATCGGCCGCCGGGCGAGCTGGGTGGTCGACCGTCTGTTTCTGAGCTGGGCTTCTTAGTGCTGTTTGGCCTCCGTCCGAAGATAAAATCCACCCATGGTCCGAACTGTCGGTTTAGATAACCGGTTTCCTTGTGGGTTTAGATCGGTATGTGGGGGTGCCAATTCACGCACCAACGAATAAATTCAAAGACTTCATACTAGCTTTTCTCCCTAACGATTACCAAAATTCTGCATCAAAAACCATTGTATCATAGTCATTTAATGAAAACTATATATATATATATATACATATATCCCTATATATAATTTGAAAATTACGGTAAAGAGCCCATACCACCTCTTCCTTAGGTTTGTCATATCCAATTGTAGACACTCCTTTGTCTGTTGACTTGTTAGCAATTTTCTTCAAAAGTTGAACATAATTCTCAATGTTCCCTATCTTATTCTTCATCCTTTCAAGTTTCCTAACAACAAGACCTAGTGATATAGCAAATGTTAACTCCATATTTTCAATTTTCGACCCTAAATCTTCTACCATAATAAGGAACTTTCCACTTCGGTCTCTATCCTCCACACTTGACATTTTATCTATGACATCTTCTCCGCAATACAGTCTTTCTTGTCTCTCACATTTTTGGGGAAATTTTTGATTTTCATTGGCAAAGCCTCAACAAAATCATCGTCACTATCCCCTTCTACATATTGCCTCCTTTCTCTCTTCTTCTTAACTTCAACCTTCCTTTTGATACAGTCTCATTCTCTTTCATCCACTACCCCATTAATCACATCAAACAGAAGATTATCCAGTTTATTTTTACCTCCTTCCCCTACTCTGTACATTTAATTCTCTCCTGGCCACTATAGATATATGGCATGCAAAGGTTATGCTACTAGATGCTTCACCTCAAGCTACATTTCAAATACAATAACATACATATAATTCTATTAATAAATCTTCTAACCCAAATTGTAAATCAAATTGTAGGAATACCTCTCCGTTATACATATAATTCAATCTTATGGTCTACATCATGCATCAACATGTAAAGCTGCCCATAATTCAGTATGATCCTCTTCACACTCTGCTTCATCTATTTGCTTACAGTTCAGCCCACTTATTTCTTTATATTTATATAAAGAGAACCTCAACAGCTTTCTTTCAACCAAAAACCATAACTCGGATGGCAAATTTATTACCAATTGATTAGCTAATAGATACTGGATAGTCTTGTCACACCATAAGTAATTGGTTACTGCTAGCATCATTAACACTCCTAATTGTGATTTTTCTCTTATTTGGTTGTATACCACATCACCAACGAAATCTTTAACTTGCAAATATTTGACAAACTACAATTGTGGTGCAAGCTTCTTTTCTGCATTGGATATTTCCCATCCAAAAATATCCTTCTTGGATACCTTTCGCATCATTGATTGACTCCATATCTACAATAGAAACATTTATTTGTGTGAAAATCATCATCACAAACATGTACAGTGGATGATAAGTATATCAACAATTGAACATCGACTAACAATATATGTGACTACTAACTAACCTATGCATACGTCAACAACTTCATTTGACTAAATTAATCGTCGACAACTACTTTTAAGTCAATTTATGCAATACATAATCTATCAAACACAGCCGGCAACATAAAGAACTTACAATTATTTTATACTCAACATCTTACTAAACATTGTTCATAATATCGTCATCCAATAAATTTCACTTCACACAACTCCTAACCTTACTACTCTCACCCCGATAACCATATATTGATTAACCTTAAATTACGCAGATAAGTACGATAATATTACCTCCTGCTCAACTTTCGTCCACCTCACCGTCAACTCGGCCGTCGTCCCGCCGTCGTCCTCCGGTAATTAAAATCTTGCCTCAATCCTTCCCACAGATAACCTCTTCGAAACAGATAGCAATAACTATGACAAATTTGAAACCTTTATGCCAATAACCTAATTTTTGAATACGGAATTTCAAAACCAAAATGATTCATGGATTATGGGATTCCCTTCAACAAAAGTTAGTAATTAAAGTTTGGTTATCATATCAATTAACTTTTTAATTATAAATGCCAATGGCACATACTATAAATAAACAGAGAAGGACTGGCTTATAAGTAATGTTCAAACGTTTATGTATTGTTTTAGTAAGAATGCTTTCAAACGTATTATTATAGTAATTAGGCAACTTTATGTATTATTATAGGTAATTTATCATTATTAGTCTAAAGATTACAATGTAAAATATCAAACTCCACAAAATTTTCCTCCCGGACCACCATAATTGAAAAACAAACCGAGTCGTTTACTATGAAATAATTTCACCTTACCAATTCTTATGTCATAGCATTGTGGACTATCAACCAAAATCTCCGTAGGAAAATAATTCATTTTATGACTGCTATAGTTGGAATCCAGTACTTCAATATTTGTAAACATTGCTGAATTTTTATGGCTTCCAACCGGAAAATTACCATTACCCATCGGGGGACTTGAACCAGTATGGGAAGCTTGAACTGCACCTCCAACTCCAACTATTTTTGCACCGTTGTTCAAAATGTTAAATAGTTCTTTTGGCCAGTATCCAATATCAATGTTGGGTGCATTTTCTATCAGTTGTGTAAGCCACCAATTTCCTGTTGCTTTATCCTTTTCCATACTTCAAAAGATAAAACAAACACATTTGAAAAAACAAAAAAATATGTGCTACTAAATTATTTTTATAAAAACTTTTATTATATAACTAAATATATGTTGATCACTAATATGATTCATAAATAATTATTTTCTAAAAGAATATTTGCCACTAAAAGAATATAATTTCTAAAAGAATAATTAATTTATCTTATTCTATACATCAAAAGATAAAACAAACACATTTGGAAAAAACGAAAAGAATAGGTGCTACTAAATTACTTTTAAACAAACTTTTATTATATAATTAAATATATTTCGATGACTAATATGATTCATAAATAATTAATTTCTAAATCATGAAAATTTCATGAAAATAAATAAATAATCCATAGAAATACCTGATGGATAGACCAACGTGACCAAGCAGAGTCTCCTGGGTTTATGTTTATGGGTTGGACTATGGGAATTTTCCTTGATACCTGAATAAATCCATCACATGCTGTATTGTAACATCCTTTTCCATCTTTACCCTATTGAAATTGTGTTTAATACATGTTATTTGATTTAAGGATTAAGTATAAATAATTTTACGTAAAACTAAACATAAAAATGTTCACAAGCACACCTTAAAATATCCATATGTCCAAAGTTGTCCAGTGCCAAAGAAACTTGGATTTATCTATCAAAACGAATTTGAATACTTTAATACTAACAAATATTTTTTTTGTGCACCTACTAACAAATATTTATATACGAAATTTACATAGAAAACCACTAAAATCTAGAACTTACAATATAACCCGCTTGGATAGAATTGACTTGGTTATTCAACGAACTACCTATATATATTTCACTATATGAAGCCTGATCTTTTTCGATGTATTGCGTATATCCATTATACGAAGCTTCTACACCACGATATGGACCAGTACTTGACCTTACTTCAACAATCTACTAAGAGCCAGTTATATCGACATGTATTTAGATTAATACTTAAGATAAATATAAAACATATTTAGATTTAATATATAAGGAGAGAATTAAGTGTTTACATGTGCTCCAGGATTATCAACAGTTAGCGGATGGAAAAACTTCTCGGCGAAAAGTTGTGCCTTGGTATTGTATTCATTTGAGATTCTCAATATAGGAACGGTTCCATCTGGACACCCTATTTCACTCGAATATGATTTGTTCTTGTCAATGTGATTCATTAATTCATGTCTTGAAACTGAAGGTTTCATCTTTTCGAAGAATAACTTGTATGTCAGATTCAAAAATCGCATTTTATAAAAGTAACTTCAAAATCATGTAGGAGACGGATATTTGAAATGTTAATGTACCTGGATTGTATGGTTTTGGAGCAAACAATGACCAAGTCCTGGTTGGTTATTAATATCTATGCAATCGTATGTAGCATTTTCCCCTATCTACCAAAGAAAAAAAGACATGAGGTGATTTTGAACTCAATACATAATTAAAAAATGAAGAAGAATATGTTATTGAAGTACTTAAATAGATTAACATAATAAAAGAGACATGTGTCTCAAGTTCTAAAAATATCAACGCTAACCTTGAAGGATCTGATAGGCAACACACTTTGATCAGAACAAACTGAGACTGTTGAGAACAATAAATGTAAGAGATTCAAAACCAAAACTACAATAATTAGTGAAGACATTTTGTTTTGGTTTTGTTTCTTCAAGAATGAAAATGGTTTGTCAATAAAAAATAGCTATTATTTATAATAAAACAAATACAAATAGATATATTTGACTGCAATTATTACTTTGACCAGAAATTAAAAACAAGATTTATTTTTACACTATGAATAGTAACCTACCATCACGAAAACAGAAAGAAAATGTAATCAATATGTTGACTGAGTAACTTTAAAATATATAAATAGTCAAGATCAAATTGGTTTTATAATTATCTTTTGTTTATTTTAATTATATTAATGTGTGGATTTAATATTTATCTATTAATGGGTCGAGCAGCCGCAGGGGGAGTTTTGCGGGATGAGTCTGGTGCTTGGCTGGGCGGGTTTTCGCTGCAAATTGGTTTATGCTCTGCGCCTCTTGCAGAGCTGTGGGGTGTTTATTATGGATTAATTATGGCTTGGGAGAGAAGGGTGGTTCGGTTGGAGTTGGAAGTCGATTCCGAGGTGGTGGTTGGGTTTCTCAAGACAGGGATAAGCGATGCTCATCCATTGTCTTTCCTGGTGCGGTTGTGCCATGGCTTTATTTTTAAGGACTGGCGTGTCCGTATTTCTCACGTGTATAGGGAGGCTAATCGCCTAGCGGATGAATTAGCTAACCATGCGTTTTCTCTTTCTTTGAGTTTCATATGTTTGAGTCTGTTCCGGATGCTGTCTCAGTGTTGTTGACAGAGGATTTGAGTGGCACTACGTTGCCACGTCGAGTTTGTATTTAGTCTTTGCTTTTGAATAAATAGGGGGAGGTATTGTCTCCCCTTGGCCTACCAAAAAAAAATATTTATCTATGAATTATACTATATTTTTAAATTTGAACTCCATCCAAATTAATACTAGTACAATATTACACTATACATTACGTTAGTAATTTTGACTTTCGAGGGTTGAGGTTGGTTGACAGAAAGCAAAAACAAATTATTGAGGTTGAGGCTCGTCTCTCTATTTTTTATTACTTCTGTTTTAAAAATCAAATTATCAATTAAAACTCGACTTGTGTAGTCAACTAACCTAATGATGTTATATAGTATAGAGACTAAATGGAAATCAAATTTATGGTAAATAAAGAAACTAAAGCGGTGCTTTTCAACCTTGTATTTCAATCGAGTTGGGGATATTTCAAAATTCAACGTTATTCAATTACGTATTTTAAAATACAATAAAATCTGTTGTTATTGGATTAAACATTTTGTTGGATGATTTTAAGGCACTTGTAAAATTGTTGTTATTCTATTTCCAATGGTTTTTATTTCACTTTAAATTTTAATGGATTTTATATCCAAAACATGAACAAACACATTCCTAGCAATTTTTGAAGTATTTTATCTTTCTCAGACTTCTCATGAGTACTTCTCTGGGTGATTTTGTCTTCATCGTCTTCATATCAAATCGTTAAATATCTTGAGCTTAATTAAAATCTTTAATTGAGTGAATGGGCGATTGGCGGCGGCAGTTTTTGGCACCCATAGATCGGTGAAGTTTTGAAGCTTTCCTTGACCCTCGAGTGTTATTTCGTTTTCTCTGTCTTTGGTGTTATTTTCGTGGCTTGATCTTTGGGCTTTCGGAATTTTGTTATTTTAGTTTTGGAGTGTTTTTGTTTCCTCGTCAATCGAGTGGGTCTGAAAGATGTATCGAGACAGGGATCTGCGTAGTCAAGAGAAGAGAAGGGTTGATGAGTCCCGACATAAGGAGGTAGAGAGAGGCACATGACAAAAGGTTTCGGTACGGGGCCAGCCAAGCCGCTCACGAGACGGGAGCTTGGGTCATCGACAGTCTGAAGCTACAGCGGATCTAACCCAGGGTGAAGGAGGACATGATGAGATCATTCGAGTTCCACGCTTTGATAACTCTGATTTGATCGAGAAATTTCAGAACTCCCTTGTGGGTAGGATGTTTCATTCGGGTAGTAGAAGTATTGATGCCTTGATTGCCTTTATGCCAAAGGCTAGGATCTGGGACGTTGAGGGTAGAGTTAAAGGAACAAACCTGGGCAATGGAAAATTCCAGTTTGATTTTGAAGATGGTGCTGACTTGGAGAGGGTACTTGCACGGAGACCTTGCCATTTTAATCAATGGAGCTTTGCCTTGGAACGATGGGAACCAAACGTCCAAGAGGACTTCCCAAACTTAATGGTTTTCTGGGTTAAAATTAATGGTATCCCAAAGCACTATCGTAAAACTGCGGCGTACCAGAGTATTGGTGAAGCCATTGGGACTGTAAGCTTGGTGGATACTGATGGAGAACAAGTTCGCGTGTCTTTGAATGGGGATCAACCACTACAGTTTGAACGTAAGGTGGGCTTTGATAATGGAGACATAGTCAAGGTAACTCTGGCCTACGAAGGTCTTTTTCGCTACTGTTTTACCTGCAAACGAATCTCCCACGAGGAGAGAACATGCCCCTTGTTATTAGATGAAGACAGAGAAAAGAACAGAAGGCTCCGGGCAGAGGAATACGCACGCACAGATGAATTTAGGAGCCGGTTTGCCCAGCCGAAGGGACGGGACCATCTGGTAACTGGGAGAGATAAAGCGGAAGTTCGAAAAGGAGATGGTGATAGTGAGAATTTGTTTAGGCGTTCATCTGAGCGCTGGTCATCACGCGAAGAAGCACATCAGGGTAAGGAGAGTAGGAACAGAAACATTTGGCAACGTCTGAAGATCCAAGAAACGTTAACTATTCCCGTCCCCGTTATCGGGAGAGGTACCATCCCTATGGTGAGGGAAGAAGGGACTGCATTCCCTCTCGGACTAAAGTCTCTTTTAGTTTTGTGTCCAACTCACAGCTGCGTTATGATATCAGAGATGTTGTACCACATAATATGAAAGATAAGGTAAACAGACGGCTAGGGAAGGAAATAGCTGAATCCTCTGATTCGCAACGCACTATCTCGGATAATAACGACGGTTTCTACAGACCGCATTCGGATGCTAGATTAAGCGATCATAGAAGAGGATATAGGAACCAATCAACCACGTCTCTAAAAGGAAAGGATGCAGTGTTCTATAGACCAAAGACAAAAGATCTTCCTGGACCCAGTGGAGGGATTCCCACAGCGAGGCTAAGCCCAACTAATATTACGGAGCCTACGAATGCAGCTTTAGTTCTTCCTCCGCCTCCTGTAGTACGTGATGTGACTCCCACAAAAGTTAATGAAGCTACTGGATCAAAACCTCGTGGTGATGAGATGGGCGTTACAAGGGATTCCCCTAGAAATGATGATACAACAGTACAACAACCAGGCTCTCCTCCCTTTGTAATGGATGCGGAAATGATAGACAATGATGATCTATTAGATGATGAGAATACACCGGAAGAGCCGATGGAAGTTGATGTGTATCTTCAGGAAGTCGGACTGTTGAAAGACGGAATTCTGGTTGAGGCACAACCGGAGGATGGAGCTGAACAGATTGAAGCAATATCTCAGTTATCCCCGGTCAAGAAAACGCAACAAAGGTTTGAGCTAGGTCAGAGTCAGGCTAAAGGGAAAGAAATGGACCGTCTGAAATCACGTCCCTCAAAGGGAGCTTCGGCAGGATGAGGGTCCAAGTCATCGAAAGATCTGGCCAAGGATGCCAAGCCTCAAAGGAGACGTTCACCACGAGGTCCGGAGATTAAAGGTATCGCGTCTAAGAAGACCAACGCTCTTCGCGGGAGATCATCACCCAATAAAGCGCCAACAACGGTTACTCATACAAAAACTCTTTCAGTCCTTTGCTGTGAGGTGTTCCCTTCTGCGATAAGCAATAAGGCTTCTGCTGTTTCAGGTTCGGTGGGGTCCCAGAAACCACCCAGTTCAGATATATGAATGCAATAGCATGGAACTGTCAGGGAGCGGGCGCTTACCTGACGATTGAGCATCTGAGGGAGATCAGAAGATGTTTTTTTCCTTCTTTCTTTTTTCTTTCAGAAACAAAAAACAATTTTTCTTTTTTGCAAAATATTCAAATTTCTTTTGGTTATGATAAATTGTTCACTGTGGAGCCCTCGGGCAGAAGCAGTGGACTGGCTTTATTTTATATGGAGTCTCCTGCTCTGAAAATTTGTTATTCCAATAATCGCATGATTGATATTGAGACTACTATTGAGGGACATAAAGTTTTTATGACTTTTGTCTATGGTGATCCGGTTATAGCATACCGAGAGAATGTATGGGAAGGTTGACGAGGATGAGCATTGACAGAGTTGTAGCTTGGTTCATGATAGGTGACTTCAACGACATAATCGGCAACCATGAAAAGCGTGGAGGACGTCGGAGAGCTGAGGCTACCTTCATTCCCTTTAGAACAATGTTGGCAAACTGCGGTATGTTAAAATTCCCTTACAAAGGTAACTTCCTCTCTTGGGCTGGTAGAAGACGTAAGGGAAGAGTTCAATGTAGACTCGATAGGGCGGTTGGCAATGAAGACTGCCACAGCTTATTTTACCACACTGATGTGGAGTATCTAAAACTATGGGGCTCAGATCATTGGCCTGTACTGGCTAGAATTAAGTCTCGGAATCAAAGGGTTCAAAGAAGCTTCAAATTCGACAAGAGATGTCTCGGGAAACAAGGTTTCCGTAAAATGATAGAGGATTTTTGGAACGAGGAAAACCATTCTGACCAGCCGGACCTTTCCTCAAAAATTGCGGAGTGTCGTAAAGCAATATCGCGATGGAAAAGAGCTAACCCATCAAACTCGGAAAAAAAGATAGAAGAACTTAAAGCAAAAATCGATGTTGCACAAGGTTCAGACTCGATTACCACAGAGGAAGAATTGCAACTAAAATGGCAACTATGTGCAGCATTTAGGGATGAAGAGACATACTGGAGACAAAAAAGTCGGGCAATATGGATGCAAGAGGGTGATAGGAACACTAAATACTTCCATGTGTCCACGAAGCAGAGGCGTGGGCGGAACCGGATCATTAGTATCGACAATGGGGATGGTGGCCGAGCGGAGTCGGATGCAGCAATAGAACAGGTGGCGATTTCTTTGTTTGAAAACCTTTTCACTGCTTCGACCACGAGGGGGTTAGAGGAGATTATCCAGCTTATCCCTTAGAAAGTATCCCCGGAGACTAACAAAATGCTTACCCGCTAGCCATCCGATGGTGAGATAAAAAAAGCACTATTTGGTATAAATCCAGACAAAGCCCCAGGCCCGGATGGAATGACAAGTCTCTTTTATCAGAACTTTTGGCATGTGGTTGGTAAGGATGTTATTGCTATGGTCCGTGACTTTTTCGATACAGGAACACTAGACCCTCGACTCAATCATACAAACATCTGTTTAATCCCAAAGAATGAGAGACCGAGAGCTATGACAGAATTCAGACCGATAAGTTTATGCAACGTAAGTTACAAGATAATTGCAAAGGTCCTCAGTACTAGGATGCAAAAAATACTTCCCACGGTGATTTCAGAGACTCACTCAATCGGCCTTTGTGGCTAGACATCTAATTACGGACAATATCCTCCTAGCGCAAGAGAATTTCCATGCTCTGAGAACAAATCTGATATGCCGGTCAAAATTCGTAGCCATTAAAACGGATATGAGTAAGGCATATGATAGGGTAGAATGATCCTTCCTAGAAGCGGTAATGAGAAAGCTTGGATTTGACAGTAAATGGATTGGGTGGATAATGAGTTGTATTTCCACGGTAACGTACAGTGTTCTCATTAACGGGGAGGCAAAAGATAATATAGTTCTATCTAGGGGGCTTCGCCAGGGAGATCCTCTCTCCCCTTTCCTGTTTATCCTGTGCACTGAAGTTTTGATTGCCCAACTTAAAAACGCTGAAGCTGAAGGGCGTATTACTGGCCTAAAAATCACGCAAGGAAGCCCACCGGTCTCACACCTACTGTTTACTGATGATAGCCTCTTCTTTTGTAAAGCAGAAATCCAGCAATGTGCTGAGCTCTTAAAAATAATCAATAGTTACGGATTGGCTTCGGGACAGCAATTAAATCGAGATAAGTCGGCCATCTTATTTAGAAATAAAGTTCCAGCGGAGACTAAAGCAGAGCTAAAAACCGCCATTGGGATTGTAAAGGAGGGAGGCATGGGTATGTATTTAGGATTACCTGAATCAATTTGTGGGTCTAAACAACAAGTGTTCTCATTTGTGCATGATAGACTTATATCACGTACCAATGCATGGTCAGCAAAACTCCTTTCGAAAGGAGGTAAGGAGGTGCTCATAAAATCGGTAGCTCAAGCTCTCCCAACATATGTAATGTCTTGCTTTCTGTTACCGCAAAATTTCCTCGGTAAACTTAAGGGTGCTATTGCTAAGTTCTGGTGGAGTACCAAGAATGCTAACAGTGGCTTACACTGGATTGCGTGGAATAAAATCTGTGTCCCCTTAGCAAAAGGTGGTCTAGGCTTCCGAGATTTGAAAGAATTTAACCTGGCACTATTAGCGAAACAGCTCTGGAGACTTCTTAGATTCCCAGATTCCCTTCTATGTCGAGTTCTCAAGGGACGCTACTTTAGATATCCAAATCCGCTGGATACTTCCAAAGCAAATTCCCCATCTTTTGGGTGGCGAAGTATTATGGCAGCAAAACCCTTACTTAACAAAGGACTTCGGAAAAACATCCGGTCAGGATTCAATACGAAGGTATGGGATGATAATTGGATTCCTACTATCCCTGCTAGGTCTGCGAATGGCAATGGAGGTCCAAAAGATCCTAATTTATACGTGAACCACCTCATCGACTTTGAAACCAAGGAATGGAAGCAAGATAAGCTAACCGAACTGATAGAACCGCAAGATATTCCCCTGATTCTAGGCCTCAAGCCTAGCAAGACCTTTATGCCGGATGATTATATTTGGATACACACAAAATCGGGGCAATATACGGTGAAGTCCGGCTACCTGCTGGCTACAGAGGAAATCAATACTAGCTCGGAAGTCGTTGAACCAAGTTTGTCGAGATTAAAAGGTCAGGTATGGAAAATGCAGGCTCCTCGGAAGATCAAGCACTTCATGTGGCAGGCAATATCAAGTTGCATTGCTTCATGCAGCCGTCTAGCGGACCGTCACTGCGGAACTCATAGAACGTGTCCAAGATGTGGGGCGGACGAGGAGTCTATAAACCTCGTCTTATTTGACTGTCCCCCCGCGCTCCAGGTATGGGCTCTTTCACCAATTCCGATTTCTCTGGGGTCCTTCCCGTGTTCCTCTTTGTATTCGAACTTTGACTTCATCTTCTGGAGAGCGAAGGATCAAGGCATAGATTCATCCCTTCTGGAATCATTTCCATGGATACTCTGGTACATCTGGAAAGCAAGGAATGACAAAGTCTTCAACAATATTGATATTATGCCGCCGGACACACGAGATATTGCCTTATCAGAGGCGGTGAGTTGGAAGCTGGCACAAGAAATGGGACGAGAAGAAGCGGATGGAGCAGTGGAGAAGGAAAATACAGTGCCGCAAGTACAAAGGGATGAACCAGTATGTCGTTTTGACGCTTCCTGGAAGGATATGGACAGCATCGCCGGGATGGGCTTTGAACTGCAGGGAGCCTCACGACCCCTTTATGGAGTAACGGGCGTCACAAGACAACTCACACCCCTCCATGCTGAGCTTGACGGGTTGATCTGGGCGATGGAACAACTGCTTCTTAATGGTTTTGACAGAGTCCACTTTGAAACAGATTGCTCCATTATTCCCAAGCTTTTAGACAAGTTAGAGGATTGGCCGGTTTTTGCTACTAAATCAGATTCTTTTCATAGGCTCCAAGGAAGGTTCTCTGTTTTTTCAATCTCTTATATTGCCCGTACAAACAATGTTTGTGCCGACTGTCTCACTAAGAGCGCTCGAGCACGAGGTTTTTTTTTCTCCCATGTAAACTCGCAGATTCCAGAGTGGTTGGCTCATGAAGCAAATCTATTCGATCTAGCATAATAAAATATGGTGATTTTGATGTAAAAAAATATATATATATTAAAATCTTTAATTTTGCAACAAATAGTTGACCACCGTATTTGATAGAACTCTCTGGGTTCTCGATGAAATCATACGCTGATACAGACTACAAAGCCTACGGAAGCAATGAATTGAATAAAACATTGAGACGACTGAAAATGAATTGAATCGGCCTTTTTTTACCAATGAAACACCTCTCCTCCTCTATCTCTTAAAATCACATCACATATGTATACCTCTAAACCGGGTTCTCACAGTCAATACAGCCGCGATAATATACAGCATTCAGAAATAAATGGTCTGTGTTATTGTGTTGCTGCTTGTATAAGGTTTCGCTTCTCCTCTGATCTGTGACGGAACAATTTCGTGTTATTGTGAAGCGCTCAACTTTGTTGAACCAAAGACAGGAGAATAAGTTTGACATGGGGATATGTGGATTCCCGTACAATGAAAGACCCTTCTAGAACATTGCTGGGTAGAAGCTTGTTGGGATCTGAAGCATTGAATCTCGTCAGCCCGTCGGTCTTAAAACTCAAACTGCTGATCAATGACTATATTATACTATATATATATATATATATTTATCTATTTTTTAGATTCTCTGTTTTTTATTTACCTTCAAAAAAAAAAAAATCCACTAGTAATTTCAAAACCATCAGTAATAAACATCCAAATCCACTAATGACATCCAAATCCAGGTTCAATGCATTTGCAAAACCATTGGACTCTAAAATCTTCTAATACTTTAAAATCCATTAAAAACTTCCTTGAACAACACCCCCTAAAAGATATAAATATTTTAAAAAACAAATAAAGGTACTTTCTCAAGTTTTCTCTATTTAGTAACTCATGATAGACAATAAAACTATATGATATATTGTATTTTTGATATAGTTTGTCACATATACATTATAACTATGATACATCCATTATCACTTTAAAAATTGTGTGAATGTGTCCCAAATTTTTTAACTGTTAGACAGATATTTAATAAGTCAGTTCAGAATATAATTATCTATTCTGAATAGATAAACTGTATCATAATTATTATTTTTTAAGTGTCACACACCAATCAAGAAAATGTTTATTATAATAAAATTCTGATTGGTAAACAATTGAATGGACAGAGTATGTCGTATGTGCAAAAAAATACTTTAAATATAGTGAATTTAATTTGGAGTAAACAGAAGAAATTTGGATCAAATGTTTTTTTTTTTTTTTGGTTTCACACAGTGAAATCAAGCAATGTGACTCCTGTAGAAGCGCAATAGAAATTGTGTGAGAGTGAGTGAAGTGTGTGAGAAAGAGATAGAGAAAGAAAGAAAGAGAGAGAGAGGTGTAAAATGTACTGTTTGTGGTCTTCTTCGTCTTCATTGTCGTCGGTGAGAGATTCATTTCGACGTATTACTAACTCTCGTTCATCTCATTGGTCTCTCAAGTACACCGTACGTCAGAGTCAGAGCTATATAACTTAAACCGGAAATTAATTACTAAAACCGTAGTATTTAACAGTAAACAGTAACAGTCTCACCGATAAACATGAGGCTTCAACTGGATTGCCTTCCATTAAACACGCAATATATTGTTGTTTGTTTCTGTTCCTTTCTTCAATTCATTTAAAGCTTTTTACATTTTACAAAACAAAATTTTAAAAAGAAATAAAGCACTAAACTAGTGAAAAATCTTTTTAAAATGTTATAGCTACAAAAAAAATTATAAACATTAAATAGATTTACCAATAAATAAATAAAAAAGAGAAATTGGCAGAATTAACCATAAAAAATTCTTTAATTCATTCCATAACCATAGTAACCATTAAAAATATTATTCTCTGTATCTTATATAAATATTACAAAAAAATCTTTGTTGCATGATTAACTTCAACCTTCTCCAACTACCTTTTCTGATTACCACCGCTGGCCATCATCTTTTCGGGCAACCGCCATAAGCCACCACCACTTTCGGCTACCGTCTACCACCACCTCTGACCACCACTACCTCTAACCACGATTGTAGTAGGCCACCACCTACTCCGGTTGCTGGTCGGTGGCCACCACCTACTCCGGTCGCTGGTCACCGGCCACCACCTACCCCGGTCGCTGATCGCTGATCGCCGGCCAGCACCTACTCCGATCACCGGCCGCCGGCCTCCGGCCACCACCACCACCACCAGGCACCAGGTCCACCACACAATCAAGACACTATAATGGTAATTCATTATAACATTCATCCTATTTTACAAACTTTTTTCAAATAATGTGCTATATCTTTCATTTAATCTTTGAACTTGATTATTGGGCAAATTGGCCCAAAATAGAAAAAAAAAAACAAAATAAAGTAATCGTCTAGAAGTCTAGAACTAGGATTGCTAAATTATACTATACCAGCCATAAATTTTTAAAAAGTTTATATTGGGACATTAAATGTTAGCAATACAGTTTAACCTCTTTCAATCCACGCGTTGATCCTGTGCAAAAAGAGCATTTGCATCATGTCCCATCTAAATTCAATTTTTTTCTTTTATTTTTTTATTTTTATTTTTTTTCAACCAAACAATTAAATAAATAAAAAAATGATTCCAGAATTTGTTGCCCAATTTGGAGGGAAAGAGTTTACAAAAGAATGTTCAGAAACTAGAGATTTAGAAGAGCGCGCCAGACAATCAGCTCGCACGTTAGACGTCCTCGGTATCTTCGTCAGAGTGAAGGTGGAGAAGGATGATCTTAGCGCTTGGAAGTGTTCCAACAAATGCGAGAAGGCTGGCCAATCGTCGGGAGCCTGCACCATCGCCACCAGCTCGGAACTATCAGACTCAAAGTTGGAACAATCTATCCCCACCGCCCGAAGAGACTCCATAACCCAAATCAAGGCTTCAAACTCCGAATGAAGGGGAGAGGGACTACGACGCAAACTGCGGGCTCCCATAAGCACCGTCCTATCATCGTTACCATACCACCAACCCAAACCTTCCAAAGGAACCGTACCTTTCCAGGAACCATCAACCTGGCAACAAATAGAAGAATCCCTAACCTCCAGAGAAGGCTGGGGAACCACATAAGTCTCCGGGCCAGACTTGGCCTCCTCCAAATAAAGTATATCGTTTAACGCCTGATTTAAAATATCAATGGGCTCTGCTTCTATTCCTTGAAACACCTTTTTATTCCTATCTTTCCAAATTGTCCACAATATCCAAGGCAACCTATAACCAATGCTAGGACCCCCAGAATTTGAAAAAGTATTGGAATAAAGAAAATCTAGATTCGAATACACGGATCCAAAAGGAAAACCATTCGAAGACAACTAGACCGGAGATAGCTCCCACACCAAACGCGAACGAACACACTCAAAAAGAGCGTGGTTGATAGTCTCCACTGCTAAACCGCACCGCGGACACGTATCGACGCAACGGACACCCCGGTATAGAATCTGAAGTGAACTAATAGAATTATTCACACTTTTAACCTAAACTTAAACATATTGTTACATTTTTCTTATTTTTTGGCAACATATGCTCACTTATTCAGTTTTCCTCAAAATCTGGTATGTAATTCTAATATCCAGTGGGTAAAACTTTTATTTTTCTCCTAACAATATCTTTATTTTTTTTTGATTTTTTTTTTATTTATAAAATCAGTTATACAACAGACTATTGATAGAATGAAAAGTTTGGGTACAAAAAAAATTGACGATGATGCAAAAGGACTATCGCACCAGTGTGAGATCGGAAAGCGAACTTCTCTAACGGAGGAGCTTACCACCGTACTAGTTCCAAACTGTTTAAAAAATTGATTTTGTTGCGAAGTGAAAGTTGTATTCTTATTGCTTGTAAAGAATTTCTCTGTCCCCTACAAAATTCTGTTTTTTTCCTTATTTATACTACAACGGGTATAATTAATGCAAAATCAATTACTCCGTTAATCACGCTCTCCACTTATGGCTGACAGTATGAATCTTTGACCATATCCCTGAGCTGCGGAATCACTTTCCTAGCTCGATGTAACACCAGCTCGTCCCCCTTATCTGGGCCTCTTCGGTCCGACGGGCGGGCTGTTTTTCCGTTCCGAGCCCAACTGATTCACTCTGGACGTACCCTTCGAACCAAGGTGATTAACCGCGGTACGAACAACCGGGTTTAGCTGATGTTTAAACGGCCCTGGCCTCTTTAAAGTAATATTTGATAAAATAATAAGTACTCTAAAATAATCAGGTCAATTAAAATTTATCAAAAAGTAGCTAATATTAACCCCTATATATTAATAGAGAAACACTCTTTTAAAAAAAATTATTTGTCGTCGCCAGAGAGCTCGAGACATATTTAGCAAAAAATCCTTAAATTTTCTACTTATTTACATTAACATACCACTATATTTAAAAAAAAAAAAACAATTAACTGAATAATAATTAGATATGTCATCAATTTTCACACAAATTTAAATATCACATATTAAAACTAATTAAATAATTACATACTATTTTAAGTCAAAATTTCACTAAAATTTACTTACAAATATACAAGTCAAAATTATATTTTTTTTCTCCTGTGTACTGAGGTCCTTATTGCAAACCTACGAAAAGCGGAAAGGTCTAAACTTATTACGGGTATCAAGGTCTCCACTGCTTGTCCAGCAATCTCCCACTTATTGTTTGCAGATGACAGTCTGTTTTTCTGTCGGGCTACCAAGGAGCAGTGTGAGATTATTCTGGGGGTTCCAGACAATATGAACGGGTTTCTGGTCAGCGGATAAACTTTCAGAAATCTTCAGTCCAATTTGGACATACAGTAAATGCGGATGTGCGTGAGGAGTTAAAAGGTATTCTGGGTATTACCACTTTGGGTGGCATGAGATCTTATTTGGGAATTCCGGAATGTCTAGGCGGGTCAAAAACAAAGATATTTTCCTTTGTCCAGGATCGGTTACAGAAACGGGCTGGTGGATGGCCGGCTAGGTTACTGTCTCGGGGAGGGAAAGAGGTCATGATCAAATCAGTAGCGACCGCAGTCCCCACCTTTGTTATGTCTTGTTTTCAAATCCCGAAAACAGTTACCCGGAAACTTACTAGTGCAATTTCCAACTTCTGGTGGAGTTCAACAGGGGAAACACGCGGTTTACATTGGATAGCTTGGGACAAGTTGTGCATTGATAAGACGGAGGGAGGTTTGGGCTTTAGGTGTCTGGATGATTTCAATACCGCATTGCTGGCTAAGCAACTATGGCGGTTGATTTCAGTCCCAGACTCTTTATTTGCAAAGGTTTTTAAAGGAAGATATTATAGGCATTCTGATCCCTTGGATCCAATTAAATCTTACTCTCCATCTTATGGATGGCGAAGTATGATTTCTGCTCGCTCTCTGGTGAACAAAGGACTCATTAAACGGGTCGGATCTGGGGCTTCCATTTCGGTATGGTCGGATCCCTGGAATCCTGCTCAATCCCCGAGACCAGCATTGCGTTCAGGATCGCCAATCGATCCGACACTTAGAGTTGAAACTTTCATTAACAGGACTTCACACTCCTGGGATTTGGCGTTGCTTTCGGCTTTCTTTGAGCCGGAAGATGTAGCCCTTATTTCTGCCTTACCCCTTGGCAATCGTACTACTCCGGATAGCTTGGGTTGGCATTTGACAAAAACGGGTGTTTACACTGTTAAATCAGGATATCAAGCTCTACGCCAGAAACCGGAGAGTGCTCCCCCTGTTTTTGGCCCTAATATTATTCCCCTACAAGCGTTTGTCTGGCAGATTCAGTGTCCACCGAAGCTCAGGCATTTTTTGTGGCAAGCTATTACGGGTTGTATAGCGACAACAGCTAATCTACGACGTCGTGGACTTGGTTGTGATGAGGAATGTGCGATCTGTGGAGGAGCGGAAGAGACAGTCAACCATGCTCTCTTCTTATGTCCTCCGGCTCGGCAGGTTTGGGGTTTGTCCCACTTCCCGACTTCTTCGGGTTGCTTTCCCTCAGACTCTGTCTATGCAAATATGGATTCATTATTTTGGAGATTTCAGGACAGTCCCTCGATAGAAGTGTTCCCGTGGATCTTATGGTATATCTGGAAGGCTCGCAATGATAAATTATTTAGTAACTTAGACTCAAACCCGGTAGCAATTTTACGGATAGCGGAAGAGGAATCAAAGATTTCGTGCTCAGCTCAGGAAGATCCACCAGGATCTCCCCATCTAAGCGATTCTCGAACTCCAACAAGGACTACGGTTCAGCCCTGCGGTGTGCTGCGCGATCATGGATCTTACCATCGCTGCTTTGTAGATGGATCTTGGAAGGGGACTGACCAGTTTATGGGCAGAGGATGGTATTGCATTTCTCCTGACGGAGAATCTCCCACTATGGGTGCATATAACTCCCGCCGTAGCTTGTCCCCTCTCCATGCAGAAGTGGAAGCCCTTATTTGGGCAATGAGATGTATGATTGGTGCGGATAAGGAGAAAGTAGTCTTTCTCATAGACTGTTTTGATTTGGTGAAGATGGTGTCTTCACCTTCTGAGTGGCCTGCATTCAAGACATATCTGGACGCGATTGAAGAAGATAAGGATGAATTCCTCTCATTCTCTTTTGTTCAGATTCCAAGATCACAAAACGGTAAAGCGGACAAGCTGGCACGAAAAGCTAGAGTGGAGTCGCTTCTAATTACCTATGTGAACACTTTTCCAACTAATTGGCTCGTTTGAGCTAATTCTGTACTTTGCTGGAAAAAAAAAAGTCAAAATTATATTATTTTTAAGAAATCAATATAAAATATTGATTTCTTTAAATCAATATAAGTAAAATAATCTAAAAAGGCTATAAAACCATATAAAGTTAATAAAAATAAATAACATATAACATTTTAAACATATAAATTATTAACAAAATCATAAAGAATGTTATTTTTTATTTTAGTATTATTACCATAATAATCTAAATAACAAGCTTTCAATAGTTATTACAATTGATTATAAAAATATATATTACCCCTGAATTATCTCCAACTCATTAAAGGAAACTTAATTCCCAATAAATATAGATTTATATATATTTATAAATAAATATAAAAATGACAACAAATTAGGGGATATCATGATGTGTGATTATTTATAAATATCTAAGTATGTAAACTAATTAATCTCAAAATTTAGTGTGATTATTCATTAAAAAATGGAAATATTGATAACCAAATAGGAATATACTTTTGAATTGTACATTAATCAATGTGCTATTAAAAAGGAATGAGACAATAACCCTTATTATTATAAATAAACTTGGTACCCAAAAATATCATTATATATTTAAAATGAGTGATTATTAGATTATGAAAAATTGTTATAGTTACTAGATTAACCATAAATATAAAAATTTGATTTTTAAAGCACACAAAAATATATATTTCCATAAGTTGTAACATTTTATAAATATTTTCTTTACCATATTCACATAATTCACGGGTAAAATGTATTCTTAAACGAATACATTGATTTTGAAATTTCATTAATTTTTTCATAATGGGTTTTTTTGGTAATAATCCGTTATTTATAGAAAATATTAACTCAAAATATTTAAATAGCCAAATCACAAAAATCAATAAATTAGTTTATCTTCAGAAAATTTAGTTTAGAATCCGATTGTTACTAACATATAATAAAATTAATTAATTAAACTACCGAGTAATTTAGTATATGTTGTTATGGTTACATAAGAAACATGCAAAATTGTTATGTTTACAAATAAAACATAAAATATATGAATTTGATTTTTAAACCACACAAAAGACATATTGCAATAAATAGTAACATTTTATCAATATTTTATCTTCTACATTTAAAGATTTCACGGGTGAAACATATTTTTTACACGAAAAAACGCAGCTTTGAATAAATAAATAATAAATTTTAGTTACATATTATGTTTGATACAAACAAATATTGGTTCTAGAATAATAATTTTATTTATAATAATTTTCTTTAAATCAATTTATCCCGCACATAGTGCGGGTTGTTACCTAGTATACTTTTAAAACCTTTCTGTTAAATATATAATCTCACTAATATTATTAAATAATAATAACATAAACTTACACACATTATATATACATATATATATATATAATACAACTAATTGATTTACATTGTTTCCAATTTAACTTTTGTTATTGTGTTTTTTTTTTGAAATAAAGTATTTTAATATCATTTTCAACTCTATCATCAACCAAAATACCAGCAAAATTTACTCTAAGCTATAAATTTTTTGAAACGCAACATTTTTAGTTTTTTCACACGAAAAAAAAAGAAACAAATAATTGTTAAATTGTAAATACTGAAAAGATAGAACGTGACATTATGTGCCACACATATTAGAAAAGTGTTTGGTCCATTTAAGAGTCCGGTTGACTCATTGAAAGTTTTAAATATACATTTTTTGTTATTAATTATTATCTTTAGGCTAAATTCTCTGTATTTATTCTTCTTTTAATAGCCCATGATAATTCTCTTTAGCCCATGATGGTAAAAGGAAATGTTAAGATAGAGGAAAACATCTATATATACATTTTTTGAGACAATTATGAAATAAATCCTGAAGTTCAGTACTATTTACAAGGAATACCACTGACATTAAATATTTAATTAAATTCACTTATTTAATTAAAACTAATTTTTATACATAGTCATTGTTAGAAGAGCATATGCCATAAATTTTGGTTTAATTGTTATAAATAAATTCGAAATGTATTTATAGAAACTAATTAGTTCTACCTAAATTATTAAATAAAATAAATATACCTTTTTATATTTTAACACCATTTCAAAAAAAAAAAAAAACGATTATATCTATGTTAAACTTAATAAAAATTAAAATGTTATGAATCTTTAGATATATAAATGTTAAAATTCTCATAAAACAGGGTTTATTTCAAAATGGGTTATAGCAACATTAGCATAAATTTTAAATATTATTAACCAAATGCTAGAAATTGGGTTAAATTTTAATTAATGTATAAATATAAGGGATACAGATTTAAAATATGCAAAACATTATTCATGTACTCATATATATATATATATATATATATATAGTTAATCTACTAATCAAATTATATTTTTCTTTTCTAAAATAAAATATAGCTCCGCGGTGTATCGCGGGGTAAAATCTAGTATATGTTACAGTCGGTGTCTAATTATACAAAGCTTGGTTTTCGAAGTTACTATTTAACAAGATCGTAACACATGTCAATTGTATCGATGATATGTCGACACATGTCAATTCTAAAATTAAATAAAATATTTAAAAGTAAAATTTTTAAACCTGTTGTAAAAAGGAAATTTGCCTTCCATGACCATTTTACCCTTAAATGAAAAATATTTTTTCAATAAAAAGAAAAACAAAATTTTCCGGCCAAAAATTTTTCGAAAAAAAATTATTTAAAAACTTTTTCCGGCCAGAAATTTTGTTTTGTCAAAAATTTTGATAAAAACTTTCGACAACAAAATTTACAAGGTTTTTAAAAGGTTTTATAAGGTAGAAACATTATAAAAACCTTATAAACATCTTGTAAACGCTTTTACAAGATTTTTAAAAGAGTTTTAAATTTTTTTTAAAAGAGTTTTAAAAAAAATTTAAAAGGTTTTTAAAAGGTTTTTTAAACGCTTTTACAAGGTTTTTTATAAGGTTAGTAAAAGGTTTTCAAAATGTTATTTAAAAGGTTTTTAAACACTTTGTAAACGCTTTACAAGGTTTTTATAACTTGTAAACGCTTTTACAAGATTTTTGTAAAGTTTTTAAAATGTTTTCAAAAGATTTTAATTTTTTTTTTTTAATTTTAAAAGCGTTTACAAGGTGTTTAAAAGGTTTTCCTTTTAAACACCTTGTAAATGCTTTTAAAAGGTTTAAACAACTTGTAAATGCTTTTACAATGTATTTAAAAGCGTTTACAATATTTTCATAAGGTATAAATTTCAAAAAATTTGGCGGGAAATTTGTTCGATTTTGGCGGGAAAATTTTTATTTTTTGGCGGGAAATGTTTTTCGATTTTGATGATTGTACATTCTTGCCATCGGTCAAAGAAAGGGTAATTTGGTCATTTTGTACATAAAAAATGGTAGTTTAAAAATGGTCAACATGGAGAGATATTTTAAAAAAGGGGTATGAGAAAAGGGGCATTTTTGTGTATGAAAATGCCCCTATATTATTTAGTTTAATTTGATTTTCTAACTAGAAATTTGTGATGATTTAAAATAGAATTTTCTATATTTTTTATTATTACGTCAAATTAACCGTCTTTCAGTTTCTCAAATTGTATGGGGTTGGTCATAAATTTATTGCAACTGTGTAGACATTTTTCCCAGTTTTTCATCTAAAATATGTTTTAAGTAAACAATTTTAGTGGTTAAATAAACTGTCACAAACAAATTTTAGTGGTGAAAATGAACTACTTCAAAGTGGAAAGTAAAGGGAATTAAGTAACAACCCGCATTATGTGTGGGATACATTGATTTAAAGAAAATTATTATAAATAGATTTATTATCCTAGAACCAATATCTATTTGTGTCGAACATATATATGTAACTAAGTTTTTTTTATTTATTTATTCAAATCTGCGTTTTCTCGTGTAAAAAAATGTTTTACCTGTGAAATCTTTGAATGTATAAGAGGTTTTATGATAGAGAAAATATTGATAAAATTTTACTATTTATTGCAACATGTCTTTTGTGTGGTTTGAAAATCAAATTAATATCTCTTATGTTTTATTTTGTAATCATAACAATTTTGCATGTTTCTTATGTAACCATAACAACATATACTAAATTACTTGGTAGTTTAATTCAAAAAGATTTATTATCTGTTAGTAACAATCAGATTCTAAACTAATTTTTTTGAAGATAATCTAATTTATTGATTTAATATTTTTGATTAGGATATTTAAATCTTTTGAGTTAGTCGGTTTGTTAGTATGACAGATTATTACCAAAAAACCATTATGAAAACTATTGAAATTCCAAAATCAACGTATTTGTGTAAGAATACATTTCACCCATAAAATATGTGAACGTGGTAAAAGCAATATTTATAAAATTTTACAATTTATGGCAATATATATTTTTGTGTGCTTTAAAAATCAAATTTATATTGATGGTTAATTGATTAACTATAACAATTTTGCATAATCTAATAATCACTCATTTTAAATATATTATGATTTTTTGGGTACTAAGTTTATTTCTAATGATAAGGGTTATTGTCTCATTCCTTTTTAATAGCACATAGATTAATGTACAACTAGAACGTATATTTCTATTCGGTTATCAATATTTCCATTTTTAATGAAAATCACACTAAATGTTGAGATTAATTAGTTTACATACTTAGATATATATAAATAATCACACATCATAATATCCCCTAATTTGTTGTCATTTTATATTTAATTATGAATATATATATATATATATATATATATATATCTATATTTACTGGGAATAAGTTTCTTTTAATGAGTTGGAAATAATTCAGGGGTACTATACTTCTTTTTGTAATCAATTATAATAACTATTGAAAGATTGTCATTTAAATTAGGGAAATTACCTAGAATATTACATAAAAGTAGGTTTATTACTAGACTAACACGTTGAGATTTCTGTCTTACTAGATGACACATAAAAGTTTGCAAATTACTTCTATATCTGAGTTGTGCGTTTTATTACGTTTATGTGATTCTCTTTTAAAACAAAGATCTTAAAAGGGGAAAATAAAAAGATCATAAACCTAAGTCGATCCCTTGAATCTTTGTGTTGTTTGTCTTACGATAGTTGGATTGAGATCAGCTATAGATAGCTTGCGGCGTGAAAAGAATCTGTGTGGAGGACGTTTGGCTGGAGGACCACTGACGGCGAGTTGACGGCGAGGTGGTTTTAAGTAGAGGAGGAGGGAAATATAGCGATTTGCTCTGAGGTAAATTTCTATATCGTGGTTTAGTCTCTATTGCTTACTGTTTTCTAAGATTTCGAGTATTACATAGTAGGCCTTGTATATTGTGGAAGGTAATTTCTGACGAAATCCATGTTAGTTTTCTGTATGTTGTTGAGCTCTGTTTTTCGAAAGATATTTGTGTGACTTCATGTTGCTTCGTTGCTAATCTAAGCAACAAATGTTTTGTGATATTGAATTAATAACTAAACTAAAGCTTCTGTCGTAGATATGGGGTCAAGCAAGAGGTATCCAAGTAGGTTGTATGGGGTTGCTAATTTTCCACTGCCGATGAGAAGCATGCACCACGATTGTAGTTTGTCCAATCTTGCTGGTTTGAAAGGCTTTTTTGGTGATGAGGTGTATGACAAAATAAGAAAGAATTCGCAGCTGGGAGTTCTATTGGATCTAGCCGAATCTGACTACCTGTTTTGTGGGAAGACCATCCATTATCTATTGTCCAATCAATTGGCAATAAACATTCCATCGGAGGTATGGTTTTTGGTTGGAGGAAAGCCGCTGAGGTTCTCTCTATATGAATATGAAGAAATTAGTGGTTTGAATTGTGAGAAGATTGATGAAACAGAGTTTGAAGTCGATTATACACCTCTATGGGCGGCTTTAAAGGTGAAAGCTTTTAATGGACCCAACTGGGAGGAGCTAGTTGAGGGTTTGAGAAGCTGCCGTGGGTGGTCTGATGAAATGAAGACGCAGATTGTTTGGTTGTATCTTGTTCATGTTGGAGTGCTTGGTTTATCAAGGAACAGTCGGATACCTCTGGAATACGCTAAAAGGGCATTGAATGAAGAAGCATTTGAGAGTTTTCAATGGGGTAGGGTTGGATTCAAGAGTTTAGTTGATTCTATCAAAGTCCTTGGGTTACCTAACAATGCTTATACCCTCCATGGATGTGTCCATGTATTGCTGATATGGGCATTTGAGAGCGTCAAGGTGCTGGGGGCTAGCTACGGGAATGTAAGAGAAGGTGTAGATTTGCCTCTGTTAAGGTGGAGAGGAGGGAGGCCAAGGAAGGATATCGAAGCCTTCATATCCGGAGAAAACTCCTTAATAATGGGGAGGTATGCCTTCAATTTACGTATACATTATTTGTCTGCATTTTTTCTTTGAGATAGATTATTAAAAATTATGGTATCTGAAATGCAGCTTCAGGTGAAGCATTTAGTACCTACACCTTTGGAGTTCATATATCCAGATTGGACAGGACAGTATTGTGTGTATGGTGTAGGAGAAGGTTTGAAGAAGAAACTGGATAATCTGCTGTTAGACGTGATCAATGGCGAAGTGGATGAAAGAGAATGGGATTGTGTAAAAAAAAGGAAGGGGGAACATACGAAGAAGAGGGAGAGGAGGCAACATGTTGCAGGGGTAAGTGACGATGATTTCCTTGAAACAGCCCCAACCAGCATCCGTAATGTCCCCAATAATGCGAAGGAGCAGAAAGAAAGTGTTGGGGACAAATGTTCAGCAGAGAAGGCGTCTGGAGATAAGCATTAAGGTGTGCAGGGTGAAAGATGGTAGTGGAAGGTTATTTACTATGGTTGAAACACTAGGGGCGAAAATGGATAATATTCAGATATTGTTTTCTAGAGCAATAGCGAAAGTTGTGTTCAAACTTCAAGGTATGGAGAGTAGGATGGGTAACTTTGAGAGTGACGTTCAACTATTGAAGAAAGTTGTTATCAACACAACGGATGGAGGAGCGCATACACAAGGACCTCGTACATTAAGAAATAACGAACAAAAAAATAGAGGAGGTATGATCTGCGTACCGTATTGATAAAATTGTTATTATATATCTATTGTTCAGTATGAAGTCTTTGTATTTATCTATTCGAGGAAACAATATCAATTTCAGTATTGTGAAGTTGTATAATTTTGTAAATATTTTGATATATGATTTTTTTCGTACACACAATTTAGCAATTTGTATACTTTGTCTCTAGTTTAACAGCGTCATATTATATTTCAAATGTCTTGTATATAACGTCAAATACATGTCTTTTGTTTCAAGTCATGGCTATATCAAATAAAGCATTCGGACAAGGATGGTTATAAAGTTGCTAGTTGTGTTAGGAATCCGTTAGCCATTAAGGATAAGGTCATGTGGTCTGGGAGTATTAAAAAAGAACCAGAGGACAGTGTAGAGCGAATTCCAGAGCAGATGGTAGACAGTGTACAGCGTGGCAAAAGAGTACAGAGTTGGGAGACAGAGGAAGGTGATAAAAGAGCAAAGTATAATGACAAAGTAGATGGAGCAGGTGCTCAACCCGTTCCTATTAATGTTATCCATCCGGTAAGTGGTGGTAACCCTGGCTCGTCGGATCGAAAGTGCGAATCTGTTGTGGATTTAACCAAGGGGACCAGCACTCCTGCATCGTCTCATACAGTGAAAGATAAGGAGAAAGCCAGGTATTTTGCATATTTGTTACAAAAGGTGTTTCCTCCATCAAGAGAGCTTGATCTTCTATTAGTAGATCCAGGGGGCACTAACATAGGGTTAAACCCTAATGACGAATCAATGCGAGCTGCATTAATGACCCGACGTGAAAGCCACATTGTAGTCCTATCTCCCGCAGTGTAAGATCCTTTTAGTGAGGCAAGTCCTGAGGAAATTTCAAAGCTGATGTCCTTCCTAACTGATGATTTGTAAGTCTTCATTTAGAGTTGTATATAATTAGTGTCTATATTCGGATTTGAGGACTACGATCTATAACTGATTTGTTAATTTTGGTATTCAGGGCTAAAGTACCTTGCACTGGAAATGCCGAATTTTATTTTTGCCTCCTGAACCCTAAACAATTGTGGCCAACTACAAGATTCGGCTGGTTATGGGATGCGGTAAGCTTCGTAGCATAACATTTGACGCAGTTAACTATGGTATACTAATGCCTGATATATGTCACTCGTGTTGCAGCACATGGTTACATGTATGCATATGTTCCGCATTAGGGGGACGCAAACGCCATCCCCATACAAAACAGATCGTATTGCTTTTCTCGATCCTTTGTTTTTTAGTATGTGGGCATTCAAATTCCCTAAAATGGAAGCCTCTAATCAATGGGTTTTTCAAGAAGGTTGTTTTGAGACGTACGTGGGAAGGCTGCCAAAATACGGAATGACAAACAAGGTGTGGGTTGACGATGTAGACACCCTGCTCTTCCCATACAACCTCGATAACAACCATTGGGTAGCCATCGAAGCTGACTTAGTCCAGTGAAGGCTCAGAGTTTAGGATAGCATAAACAGCGGTAGAACCGACGAGAGTCTACAAAAGAAGTGTAAGCCGTTCGCAAAAATGATCCCACGCTTGATACAAGCATATAACCGGAGGTACAAAGATGAGAATATCGAGGAGGCGGCATTTAGTTACCACCGGGTGAAAACACTCCCACAAAACTATCAACAAGGTGACTGTGGTGTGTACACGTTGAAGTGCTTAGAGTGTATAGCTCTTGGACTAAATTACACAGGCCTATGTGATGCGGCCATGCCTTTTATTAGGATGAAACTTGCTGCAGACGTATTTGCAGAGGTCCCAGACCGAGACTGCTTTCTCCAACTAAATGCTACGTCGGAGACAGTAGATTATCCGGAAGCTGAGTTCAACTCGGGATGAAAAAGTTGAAGAAGTTAGGTTCCATGTACATTACCGGAGCAGTATGATTTTGCAAAATTGAAGATTGATTTTACGCGTGTTGCTAAAAGAAGATGCGTGTTTGGTCATCTTTTTGGTAACATGTGGGATTTGAGGATGTCGTTCTTAGATTATCCGAGGTCTGGTCACTCACATAGCTCCTATCGGTTGTTTGTAAACCCTCTTTAGGTGCAGTGTTTTTTGTATATTGCAGGGTCTAGATATGTATCATTATGACGTCTTTCTAACCAGTATTAGTACATTTTAGGCCTTTATCAGATATGTACGTACCATCAACTACGTAACGGCCTTATTATGGTCTGTGTACACACGTACGTATATTCATCAGTGTACGTACAATCGATTCTCTAACGTTATAGACTTTATTTTTAGGTGCATGATTGGTGCTTAGTTTCTCTCCATTTTGAGCACACTAACTTGTCCCTACTGGCAATCCTACGTACAGTGGTAGTTAGAGGTAAGATATGATGAGCGAGGCAATTAAATTGTATTCGAAGTCAGCGAACCAAACTCATCCTAACAGACTGTTACAGATCATATAGAGACCACCTGCGTGAAAGTAATAAGTACAACCAGGAAGAATGTTTATTCGCTACTTAATTTATCGGGCCAATACAAGCTTTGTAGACGTCCATCGCGAACTTCTTTCGTAAATTGTCAATATTGTTGTCGGTGATCTTCAAGCAATCAGTCATCGGTTTACCCATGCTCAACAGTTCTAAAAACTTCATAGTAAAAGGTCCACAATCTCCCGTCCTCAAGTTTTGTCCTACTTGGCTAACCCTTTCAGCGGTAAATGGATCGAGAGGGTAATTGACATCGATAACCCTCTGAAGTAGGTATGGTATCATCATAATCACCGGCTTGATCCGGGACATTGCAAGAGTTTCTCTGGTAAGGGTCATCAAAGGATCGTAAATGGAAACATGTCTCATTTTAAGATTTATGCCCACTCCTACCCAATGCTTAGATTTCCAGTTCATTGGAGCATATATAACGTCGACATCTGTAACCCACTTCAACCTTGGTTCGTGGTGCATCCTTTCCCCATTGACGATGTCAATGAGTACTTTGTCCCATCTTGCTCCTGTTGAATGCTTGGAACCTTCTTGTCAACTCGTAAAAGAGAACGGAGTCCAAAATTACGGTCCTTTGTTCTATCATTTCTTCTCCGTTTTTGTACCACAGCATTAGGGCAATCATCTCCATGTGCTGCAGATGCAGTTAAACGCAAACCGATCGAATTTAAATCCAACAAGAAACCATGAACACACCAAAATCGTGTAGTTAAAGTTTAAAATATGTACCTGACTATGGACCCATTTTTGGAACGATATAAGAGTAGAGAAGAATAGGATATCTGCCTTGCGGAATCCGAAAAAGGTGTGTACCCTGCGAAATTTTGTAATTATGAATATCCTATGTCAATGATTGAGCATATCAATATGTCATCGGAGTAATATATACTACACTTACACATTATCTTGTTTTATCAACTCGGTAGTATACGTACATATGTATAGTTTGTATATTTGCAACACTAACAAATAACCGGGAATCATAAATTAATAACGAGATCCCGACCAAAACAAAAGAGGATACCGCTAAGCCGACACCTTAACCATTAAACTCCTAAATATTAACAAGCACCGATAGACCATAATTATGTTTCCCTCAATTCGAAACCCTGTACCATAATTGTGATAAACACTTCAAGAGATGGTTTAATCGGGCTTGTTTTAAATAATATTCGGTTATTAGCGGTTTCAGATTTACAAGCAGAATAAAAGTATATCAAATATTTAGTTGTTCAGGTCCAGATTAAGGGTGAAGAGCATAAAAAAAGGTATACAATTTATGCATGTATTTCTCATGCATTAACCACAAAAGACAAATTAACTGCAGTTAAAAATAATATCTATCTTGAACGGTAACTTATAAAGTGATAAGAGGACTTGATGCTTTTCACCCTTGATCTGCACTTGAACAGCCACATATTTGATTTATAAAGTGATAAGAGAACTTCATGCTTTTCCCCATTCAAGGCCTTACTCGTGTAAATTTATTTGAAAAATATGCTAGTACGGAAACATGTCTTTTTCTACAAACCGGATTTGAGTCGAATTATATACGAACTACACAACTTTCCAATTTCACGTCCGGAACAGCCAATAGCTATAGCATTAAATGCGACAAGTACATGCAGGGATTTGACATCTTCTTTTGTGGAAAGTCGTTCTTACTTAAATTTTGAAATGACTATTATCTCATCATAGTGTTTACTGAACACTTTTTAAGCAAGTAATAATTATAAACTTTTCCCAACGAGTACAATATACTTTTTATCTGAACGAAATATATTTTTGGTTACCGAGACGACGAGAGAACAACCTTTATCGTGTGAACCAGTATGATGTTGCGTAAGCATTACGTACACCTTTTCCCAACTAATACAGTGTAACTTATTCTTCATTATGCATTGTGCTAAAAGGACACGTAGAGTAATTATATTTTACAGTATATATACAAATTTCACAACCTACCTCCTCTGTTGTTGAAGCATATATAATAGCTCCGATAACGAAATCTCAAAAAAGAAAAAATGGCGAAAGCACACAATAAGCTCCCATATCTCCCTGATGATATTTTACTCGAAATCTTTAGGCTTCTCGCAGTAGATGGGCTGTCGCACCTTGCTCCAATTTTAAAGTCGGGTCGGCGAGGACTGAAGACGGTGCTTGACCCCTATGTTCTAAAGGATGCAAACATCTACAACATCTGTTGGCATCCGTTATTGATCCAAACGTCAGACGACCCAAATGGTGGCCCTAAAGATAAAGGGATTCATAGGCGTATATTCAAAAAATGCTTCAAAGCTGGAAACGAAGTTGCAATCTACTACGAGGGCCTACGGATTGTTGTGGGGGAGAGAGACATCAAGTGAGGCATTTCTGTTCTATCTCGTAACGTTCCCGCAGACGCTGAGGCAACACTGGCATGTGGTATCTTTTCTATGTTATATGGAAGCGAACAGATGGCGGTTCATTTTCTTCACTTATTTGATGCACATCACTTTCCTCTCAAATTGCATGGGGTCAGATTTGTAGGCAAGTCTGTGTTTCGCCTGTTGTTTACATACCAGGTGGCACTTCAAAACACGTTCATAGATAAACTAGTCTATCCATCTACTCACCTGATCCCTAACCCCGGACTGTGCCGCCATCTGTTGTATCCAATCCGGTTTTTTCTCTATAAACTTTCGAGATTACGACATCTTGTGTACTAATTGCAGACTTTGGTGGTTGGCGAAATCTATATGTGAAATTCTTTAGTTCTATAATCTCCAATGGCTGCACTTTAAAGTTCTTAGTTTTTTGTTGTAATGTACGGTTGTATACGTCTGGTACGTACATGTGAACTTATATGAGAGGTGGTACGTACATCGATAATTTGTTGGGTATGTTATTAAATAAAACAGAACGATACGAACGGGACTAGTCCATGTGTACGTACACGTCACACAAAATAGAACTAGTTTGGCACCGTGTACAACTATGTATTTATGTATGATGCCCTGTTTCGGTGTACGTACACAAATACATAGTTGTGGCACCGTGTACGATGGCGGATAACACTAAATAGAATACATTCGTTGATTATAAAATAAACTCCGGCATACACCGGATAACAGTTCGAGGTTCCAAAAAGAAAAAAACAACCATCAAGTACATAATATTTCAACATTAACCTAGTTGAAAACGTCGTCACTAAGGTTAAGCCGCAAAAAAATAAAACATGAAAAGAGGATCTTAAAAGAACGAGCGCAACTCCTGTGCATACCAGTAGAAAAAACAGGACTTACACCCGGTGAGGTAGCTACTGCAAGTACACCTACGGTGGTGGAGGAGAGAAGGCGACGATCTCACTTGAAAAAGGGGACCACGGAGATGGAGGTTCGCAACATGGAACATAACCAGGCCAGCGACTTCAACGGCGGTGTTCATGTGAGGGACCATGAACCAGAAAATATTGCCAAACGCCTCGGCCTCCATCACTTGGCCGGTAAACGTTGCGAACAGCACATAAGCGAAGTTCGCATACGGATCCGTTGGTGCAAAAAAGCGTAGCAACGCCATACCTTCAGCAATGGTGGGGGAGTTTAAAGCTAGCCTGACGCCCTCAAGATAGTTCGCTACGATGTGGCCCCTGTAGAGGAGAAGCTCAAAGTAGGGCCTGAACTTAGACTCCATAGTGATGAACTGTAGCCACGTGATGAACGGACGAAGTTGAACAGTTTGGAGGTCGACAGTGTTCAGCGCCTCGACCAAGGAGGGGATAGGAGTGACAGATACGGGTATAAAATTGACAAGGAGGCTTGTAGGGTTTGGCAGCTTGATGGCCAGGAATATCTCGTTCAGAGGGGTGTTCATTGTTTTTTTTTTTTTTTTTGGAGACGATATGGGCTGTGGATGGTATTTGCTGTGTGTAGGGAATAAAACATCTTCTTAAGTACACACCTCTATATATAGTGAGAACAGTGGTAATTTTATTTTTACTATAACAGGTAATTAACTCGATTGTATTTAACAGTAAAATGTATTGTGTGTATAGGAATATATTTATATAAAAATGTAATGATTTAAGTCTGTTTATTAGCCACGCCAAAAGTATTCAACAAGCTCTGTTGGTTCTTTGGTACTCGTGTACGTATATAAGTAAAATTACATAACTGATATTTGACATCTACAACCCTGCAAGTCATTTCAATTAAAATTGACTTATACGGACGTCAAATCAGTTGTTTATTTTTACTATAACAGGTAATTAACTCGATGGTATTTAACAGTAAAATGTATTGTGTGTATAGGAATATATTTATATAAAAATGTAATGATTTAAGTCTGTTTATTAGCCACGCCAAAAGTATTCAACAAGCTCTGTTGGTTCTTTGGTACTCGTGTACGTATATAAGTAAAATTACATAACTGATATTTGACATCTACAACCCTGCAAGTCACATCGATTAAAATTGACTTATATGGACGTCAAATCAGTTGGCCATTGCATTAAATTGGCAACATGTCATTGCATTAAATACGACTACTAATAGATACAAACACATTGTTAATTTTCCTATATTATATATTAAATATAGTGGTTTCAATTTTAAGTATAAAAGGGTACAATTCAATACAAGCTACACGGGCATGTAACTGTTGATGTAGGTCTTAGCCATGTATCGTACAGAATAAGATATTCGAGAAACTATTAGTTTTCATGGAACTAAACATTTTACTATGTTCAGCTTGTGGAGAATGGGAGAGCAACCTAAAGTGTATTGAAAATCTACCATATTGCTTCATACCTATGCTTTGCATGTGTTATCAACTTCGTTAAATATATTTGTGTACGAAAATTAAATCAATTGTCCAGTTATCACATCTAACAAAGTTCGTGGTTAGCTTTATTAGCTTGCCTTATTCGGCAAAGGTGCATCGCTGACAAAATCCTTCGTTTAATATTAAAATTAGAATTGATAGGAAACGAGGAAATGCAAACATGTTTCGTTATAACTACCAAAGCATTTGACTAATTCGGCGAGCGCACCACCAGATTGTGCATTTCCTGCAACGATGCTTGTAAGGGCCCACCATATTGTCCACGTTTTTCCTCGTCATTGAGAGCGCGCAATTTATTGCGCACGAAGGAGTTGATATTTCCCCATCATCAGGGTAGTCAAAAAACGCACGATACGTTGTATTGTGTGATGCTCCATAGTGAATAAGCTCAGTGATGAGTTCTTCACACATATCTCCAACCTCTTCGGAGTCAAGTGGGTAGTGTTTTATAGAAAACAGCTGAAGCAAATGACCCGCCTGAACTCTGGACCCTTTACAGATGCACAACATGGCAGACGCAAGAGTAGCGTCGGCATGTGTTGGTACGTTACGCAGGAGTAAATTTACGGCCCCTTCAATGTCTCCATCTTTTGTTGCAAGACGAAGGCCTTCATAATATATGGCCGTTGGATTATCTGCATCTAGGCACCTTTCAAAAAAACATGATATCATCGGGGTCACTGCACATGTTGAAGATGTTTGCCTCTTTCAAGACATCGAGACGGTAAACTATAGTTTTGCCTCTATTTCCCGAACGTAGGAGTGACTGCATGTACCACCAGTGTTTTGCTGCCATTAGTTTAGCTATTCGCGCCAACAGATCGTCAGGAAGATTTGGGTTGGTCATCTTTGTAATGAAAGTATTATCTGCACATGGAAATGCAAACGATTTATAATACGAACTTGTTGATATGGTTGGGGAATTATTTGGTATGGATATAAATGATACTTGATATAGCTGCGTGACAAGATGGCGAGGTGACATCAAACCACTAATTATTAAGATTTTAAAACATCCACTAACAAAATAGATGGAGTGTCGTTTTAATAATCTTAATGGGCCGTTAATATTTTAGGCCTCTTTACATCATAACCATATATGATCCCCCACATCCCCTATTAGTATACATGTGTCATAACCATATTATGGATTTGAAGTCTACTATAATCTACTATCTCAATCTCAATTATTCACTACCCGCTCAGCTTAACGTAGTGGCAGACATGACACCAGTTGGCAACTGCGATGTGACAATTGATACCCGCAAAAGTCTTATATGCGAAGACGTAGAAGAGTTGTTTTACAAGTAAGTAGAGGGATGTGACTTATATCTCATCGATGTGTCTTGATGAGTACGTTTAATATGATGTATTTGTAATCATTACTAAATTCCGAAATCTGGTCACAATTGTACTAAACAACCACAGTGTGAACTAAATAAGTTTCTGGTTAGCATTATATATATATAATAATTTAAAAACCTGTAACTCCCACCTACAACTCTCCCTTTATTATTGTATGTAGCTGTTGAACACCAAACACAAGTTGCAACACCTACGAAACATTGTTTTAGAAAAAGCAAGTGAAAATGCCGCATGCAACTGGAAAAATGCCTGATATACCCGATGAAATATTGATTAAAATCCTCGGCTTTCTCGCAGTTGATGGTTTGGAGTACCTTGCTCCAATACTGAAGGCAGGTCATCGAGGTGTAGAAACGGCGCTCTCTCTAGAAGTTTTAAAGGTTGCTAATATTTAGCTTATGCTGGCATCCGACGATGTTCCAAACATCACATCACCCAAATGGTAGAGTCAAAAATTAAGGGATCCATAGGCGTATCTTCGAAAAAAGCCTAGATGCTGGCAACAAACAGGCAATTTTTTTCGAAGGTTTTCGGGTTGTTGCCGAGGTGGAAGACATTAAGCAAGGTATCGCACTTCTAACTCGTAACGTTCCCGCGGAACCTATCTCGACACTAGCTTGTGGGTTTTTTTCTATGTTAGTTGGGAACTGCGAGATGACTACTCATTTTCTTGAACTGTTTGATTCACATCACTACCCACTTAAATCAAAACGAGCAAGGTTTATGGCCAAGGGGTTGTTCTGGTTTCTGGGTAGATATCAGACAATGCGAGTAAACAAATACTGGGACACATTCGTCTATCCTGTTGCTCCCTTTATCCCTAAACCGGAATGTACTCGATTGTGTTTACGGGAGCATGGTTTCTACTCTCTCCGGTATGAAGATTATGACATTGTCTGCACAAAGTGCGGCCTCTGGTGGTTGGCGAAAGCTATATGCGAGATCCTATAGTTATATTTTCTCATAAAATGTTTCGCCCTAAACGTACTATCTAACGAATATCTTGTTATCAACGCAGTTCTTAAATCTTCTAGAATCCATGTAAGTACTATAAATCCGGCCTTTAGTTTAGAATGTCTCCTGGTGTACTAAACTTGGTTCATGTAACACCTAATGTTGTATCCTTTATAAGAACGCGGTATATATCGCTACTTATTATGTTGTTTAACAGTGGTAAGTGGTTGGGTGCCTAAAGGTGGCCAAGGCATCGGAGATGAACTATGAATATAAAACTATATAATTTGTTCTTCACTTTGCAAGACCACTTAAATATGATAGTAAGACGTACACAACCTGAAAGATGTTAGTGTAATAACAACGTTTAAAATTTCAGTGTACGTTCAAGAGTAAGTACGTTTAGTGTACGTACAAAAGTTTAAAATTTAAGCCAAGATGGCGAGGTGACATCAAACCACTAATTATTAAGATTTTAAAACATCCACTAACAAAATAGATGGAGTGTTGTTTTGAGAATCTTAATGGGCCGTTAAGTGTACGTACAATAGTATATACTTTAAGGCCTTGTACGTATTAGAGTTTGCAATTTGCGTGTACGTAGAATGGGAAGGAATAGTTCGGGCATTATCTCCCTTTATGCAATTTTTGTTTGGGTGAGCAAAACCCCCCTTTATGCAAATTAATTATAAATAAATCTGCTGACGCAGATTCTTCTATTTTGTATTAGTATCTACGTGGCGCCACCATAATAACGGATGCAAATGCGTTATACACTACTTAGACAATTATTTCTCTTAAATTCCGCTAGGCTCTACTTAGGGTAGACATGACAGCAGTAGGTTCGACTAAGTGACAACTCGTACCCCCAAAGTCGTGTTATCTCAGCGTGATGTGATTTATATCTCAGCGAGTTTTAATTAAACAGTAGTAAGTGACGTATGTCTCGGCACATTACAACAATAAACGGGTAGGGTGTTAGCTAAATAAGTATCTCGTTAGCGTTCTATAAATGATAATTACCAGTCCCACTGAGTGCAACCTGAACTTTGAGTTCTTCAAACACCCTTCTGTACAAGTTGCAGTTCGTACTGAAAAATCACAGCAAGATGGCGTCTGCGTCTCAAAAAATGCCTCATCTACCAGATGAGATGTTGATTATCATCTTCGGGTTTCTCGCAGTTGATGGTTTGAACTACCTAGCTCCAATATTCAAGGCAGGACCTCGAGGAGTCAAAACAGCGCTTAGGCCTCAAGTTCTCAAGGATGCTAACATCTCCAACATTACTTGCCATCCTTCTTGGTTCCAAAAATTACATCATCGAAATCGTAGAATAAAAGAGGAAGGGATGCACCGGCGTATCTTCGAAAAATGCCTTGACGCTGGGAACAAAAAGGCAATCTATTACGAAGGTCTCGGGTTGTTGCCGAGGAAAGCGACATTGAGGGAGGTATTGCACTTCTAACTCGTAACGTACCCGCAGAAGATGATGCCACACTAGCATGTGGGTTTTTTTCTATGTTACATGGGAACCTGGACATGGCGGGTCATTATCTTTACCTGTTTTTTTGCATACCACTACCAACTAAATACAACTCAAACAAGGATTTTGGGCAGGGAGTTGTTCATGTTGCTGGGTAGATATCAGACGCCGCGAGAAAACACGTACAAGGATACATTCGTCTATCCGATTGCCCCTTTGATCCCTTCTCCGGAATGTGCTAAATTGTGTTTATTGGAGCATGGTCTGTACTCTCTCAAGTATCGAGACTATGACATGGTGTGCAACAATTGCGGCCTTTGGTGGTTGGCGAAATCTATATCCGAGATCCTTTAGTTATATTATCTCTTTAGATGTTTCGCCCTAAACGTTTCATCTAAATGTCTTCTGTTATAAACGCCGTAGGGTTTACGCACACTGAATCCGGCCTTTTGTTTCCATGGTTTTCTCTTCTAGTTATTTTTAAGCATGTACCAATTGGTGTTGTATCCTTTCCTTTTTTTACTGTTCTATCTTGCAAAACAACTATACACAATTGATATATCTGCCTATTGTGTATGTACAACAAAGTGTGTTTTGGTACATGGGTGCTTACGTTTGGTACGAGTAATGTATTGTTTTGTTACAACTGTGCATTCGGTTGGTGAAGTAGGATGTGTACACATACCTATGATACATAGGTATCGGGCCTCAATTTTAGTAAGCCCATTTGGTAAGGTTTTTTTGTTTATTTTCTTAAAATAAGGCCTCAATTTAAGAGTTTGAGTTGAGGCCCCATTTAAAAATTAAAAAATTACATCGGACTTACTGAGAAAAACAATTTAAAAGTAAACAATACAATTTCTTTTCGTATTGGGCCTCCAATGTTGCTGGACCGGCAATGAAGTTTTGGGTTGTTTAAACCAAATTGTGACTAGGATAATTCTACAATATCAACCATTGAATCAATTTTGTCGTAGTGGGTGGGCGCCATAACGTAATTAAGAAAGTATTGGGGGAAAAAGCATACATCAACAAGAAAATAAAATAAAACCACGTACAAAATGTAAATTAGTTGTCTGTACGTACACTACGAATTAAAGTAAATTTGAAATATAAACCCGAAGAAAAACAAAGAAAGCGAAGAGTCGCGCTTATTAGAGAAGGAGAGAGGGGGAGTCGGTAGAAAGACGCAACTACCAGTGGCGACGTTTTTTTTTATTTAAATAGCATCACCCTGTCTCCTTTCCAAACCCAGGGTAGAAACGAGTAACAGGAAATTATCAGAAAAAACCATGGAGTTTAGAGTTGATGCCATCGCTGATCTTAGACCAGGAAAAACGAATTGGATTATCCAAGCGAAGGTCTTGAATTCTTGGTATGTTAATGAGTTCTTTCAAAAGCGGGTTCTGCTCCTTGCTGATACACGGGTTAGTCCACTTTGCTTTGTAAAATATTTGCACGAAGTTGTTAACCAACGCAGTGGTCTTATACACAATTGATATGCAATTTGTAGGGTGACACAATCGAGGTGGCGTTTTTACCAGGGACCTATAAGAAAATGAGGAAGTATATCTATGATGGTGATTGGTATGAAATTAGGAATTTCAAGGTCATCCAGCCAACACCTAGAGAGAGGAATACACATCATCCTTTTCAAATCAAATTTAGTGATGAGTCAACGATGGGCCTGCTCTCACCGGTGAATCAAAAACACTACTTCTGTTTCGAGGATTTGGGTGATATATCTCGAGGGAGAATTACCCATCCCATATCATTCGGTACGCTTATCTTCAATTTTCAATTACACAAATCGTTTGAAACAACGTTAAAAAACGTTTGCTAAATGATAGATTAGTGCACATTACTAGTTTTTAGTCCTGATACTAAATAAATAAGTTAGTAGACAATCAAAATACATAGGTCGTAACGTTTAAAGTATGTGTCTATCCCGAATCAGATGTCTGTGGGTGTGTAGTTGGAAAGGAAGACAGAAGATTGCTCGAGGGGGCAAATGCGGCCAATGAAGTTGTCCTCACCCTACTGAATGGGAGGTAAAGGAGATTTGTGCTACATTTTCAATACATTGGCATTTAAAGTTTTTTCCTATTCCTGTTCTATATTAACATGAGAAAACCAAAGGAATGAAACCCTCAAGTGTCGTGCCCTAGATGACTATGCTGCTCGCTTCATAATGCTTGGGAAGCACTCGGGTGTCATCTTACTTTTACATCTGAACCCGTCTTTTGTATTTTGCGGTTCTGGAAGGTTGGAAGCTACGAAGGTACGTTCGATTTGATAGATCAGATAAGGAAACTAGCCTTGTGAAACCATATACATCTAATTTTGTAAATGTTCTGTAGGTGCTCCTTGCCTCGTCAACACAACTACCTCTTCGCAAATCTATATAAAACCAGATTTCGAGGGAATGGAACATCACAAGGCGATGTAAGCTCTTTGTTTTCCTACTAAAATATCTAATTGTATTTGTTGCTACTGTCAAATACGTTAATACACTTTCTATATTTACCGCAGATCTGAATTCGCTGGACGTTACTTTATAGAACATATAATGGAGCACGTAGGGGAGAATGCAGTACCCTGAGAATAAAGGAACTTGATGGGCAAAAGGAAGAGCTCAGGGAGTTTAGCATATTGAAAGAACCGCCACAGATCTATGCAATTATTAACTTTTTTTTTCCCGGTGTGTGTGTACTTTTGAGTGAACCCATTGTTACGCTGATTCTGGATAATATATGGTTATGTTTTGTCAACAAAATATAAAATTTAGTGTACACAACAATAGTTATCTACGATAAGTGTACATGTAAACACTATCCTTCCCTCACATTATGTCCTCTCTAATGGACCATATAAAATACACAAACATATATATTTCGCTTTTCTAATCTTCTTATTCAAACAGAAAACCGTTTGCTTGAGATTTCTTAAAAGCCCACACGAGTAATAGGCCCAACTAGGGCAGCCGGGGACAATTTCTCCAACAATTATAGTTAAACAACAATGTGGGCTTAAAAATTAAAAAGGTCCATCATTACAAAAAGCTATGTTGGCACTTAGGAAAAAAGAGTATTATCCTCATGCCAAGAAAAGATAACACATCTATTGTCGCCCATGCACTACGTATTAGCTTGACATGTTGTACGGTTGTGGCCAACCTGTTGACACTGAGAACAAGCATGCTGTTTGCGGGGCCGCTTCGTCTCCAACGCAACCTCGACAAAAGGCTTCCTCCTCGTCATCTTTGGCCTTCCTGGAGGACTCCTAACAAAAGGTGGTTTACATCTGGACGGTGTAATATCAGTAGGAACGATGCAGGATGTATCTATCGGCATTATTGCCTCCGCATACCCACTGTAGAGGCTGTCTCTGCGGAAGTATGGATGGTGCTGGTTTATAACTGATACGTTGGCCGTATATGCGGCTGCGATAGCATGTACGCATGGCATCCTCTCTAGATCAAAACGCCTACATGAACACCTCTTATACCTCAGATTGACAACATGCGTTGAGGTACCACCACTTACTTCAAATCGATCTTCATCAATTTCTTGAACCTTTAGATGCCTTAAATGTTCAATACGTGCCTATGAGTAAATCAAAGCGTAAGTTCATATAACCAAAACAACACAACATATCCACTAACATTTTCCAGGCCTTTTGTTAACATATATATCGATGGATATGTTAATGAATGTCACACCTGTAACAGGTTCTCCACTCCTTTGGTGAGTAAAGTTGGCATTGCGGCAGCTTGTTTTCTCCTTGTAGCAAACCAACGTGTCAACATATTCCGAACAGCTTCTAATAACTCTACAATGGGATAGGCTCTGGCAGGATTCAGTACTTTGTTTAGCGATTCTGCAATGTTGCTCGTGGTGAAGATGTACCTATCACCAGGAAAGTGCGCCCTGCTCCACTTGGTTAAATCTGCACGAGCCAAGTAAGCATGCAGTTGCGGATTCGCTTCTTGAATTTGCTAGAAGATTTCTTCGAAATCAACTACATGGTACGCTGCAGCTGCTTTTTTTACCAGCCGGAATGTTTCGCTCCCACTAAATCTCAGGATAATATTCTTGTGAAGATGATAAGTGCAGATTCCTCGACTTGCTAGGGGGTACACTTTAGCGATAGCTTTACCAATAGATTTATGCCGGTCAGATACCAGTGCAAGCTCTTCATCATCAGGAATTACACTACTTAATTGAGTAAAGAACCATTCCCACGACACGTCGTTCTCTGTATCAACAACCGCATACGCCAGAGGGAAAATATTAAAATTCCCATCATGTGTTGTCGCTATCAGAAAAGTCCCTTTGAATTCACCTTTCAAAAAGGTTCCATCTACAACTACAACTTTCCGCATATACTTGAAACCCTTAATGCATCCAGCAATCGCAATGAAAACATACTTGAACCTGTCTTCTACATCAACGACCAGTCTAGTAAGGGTCCCCGGATTAAAGGACCTCAGCCTGTATAAATATGCAGGTAATTCAGTGTATCCACTTTCAGGTGTACCCCTAACATACTCCCGCGCCTTTATAAGTGTACGATGTGCCTTCCAGTAGCCAAGCTATTATATGAAAATGGTCAGTAAAAGACATCAGCACTAAACAATATCAACTAGATCGAATTATATATATGTGCAGTGCAGGCCATAGAATCAACTAATTTCTGACAAACCCAACAAACTTAAGCTACGATCTGTTTGTACACCCTATAAACAAGTACAATCACAGAGCCAACCATAAAACAAACATATTAAAGTATTCCAGTAGCAAACCTGTACACCATATCGTAGGTTGAGCCCATCCCCAACAAGATTTGGCACAACAGAACCTCCCACACCACCAACATAATCCTTGTATAATTGAGCTAGGATTAGTGGTTTAGCATTACGGCTACGGCCATATCGTTCCGTAACAGAGCAAGTATGTTCACGACAATATCTGCGAATATGAAACACCGGCGAATCACCCATGGTTGAAGCCCGTATTCTCCATTTACAACCTTTTACCCAACACTCAACGATTAACAAAATGGGCGTTGAATATCGAACATTGTAATCATATTTATCTAATACACTCATCACCCTCAAACTTATCCCCCACAGCAATATCACCACCTCCGTTTTCTATTTTGCAAACCTCCTTCTCAATTGCATCAGCTGCAGAGTTAGTCTTGCGGGTACGGTTATTTGATTCTGTGTTACACACATTTTCCTTTATACAAGATCCACCCCCAGGTCCGTCGTCCAATTATTCCTCTGCTTCATCTGGGGCGAAGTTGGAGTACAGCAGATAGTCTTCATCCCCTGAACTTGCACCATCGCTGTCGTCACAGTAATCAAATCTACTGTTGTCCTTGTCATCTGCTTCATCTTCATCTAGATCATTTCCTACATTATCTTCACCGTCTTCCTTCCGACTCTCGTACTCATCATCTTTCTCTCTCATTTCCTCTGCCACGCCTACGAAATCATCTACAACGACTTCAGGGGTCTTGGGTGTTGGTTCTGGGGTTTTCGGTTTAACTTCCTCGAACAAGGTTTCACCAGATTTAGCTTCGATCTTAACGCATAGTCGGATGAGTTCACTCCTATGCTGTTTGAGAAATTTTGAAACTGCCGACCATTCGAAACAATCACCGGTGGCATATAACATCGGCTTTTTTTATATCTATCTAACATATAGCTCAACTTTATCGCGGAAGTTCTTTCATAGAAACCAAAGTCATCGTACACCATAGCAATAAAGTCTTCAAACTTTGTTTCTTTATCGGCAACTATAATCCTGCACCCTTGAAGTATCAACATGAAACAACCATCGCTTTTTGTCTACCCTCCACCTCCCACACGCCAAAACGATATCTTGCTCTTCCATGGATGAACCGAGAGGAAAGATTAACGAAACTGAGTAGGAAAAAGACGTTTGCTCCGGCAGACAAACAGATAACGATTGATGAATCTGCTACAAACTTTATTACATCGCAACGCTCGACTGTCTTTGCCAGCTCAAACAAATTCGTGTTATTCTGGTAAGACTTTACAGCTGTCAATCTTGCTTACTAAATCTACCACGGACAAGAAGCCTACCACAACACTACGAAAACTATTTCAAAAAACAAACAAAGTATACCAAAAATATCTGTAAGGAGAGAAGGCTGTCGCATAAATCTGTCGCAACAGGCCATTAGTCTACCATAAATATCTTCCCACCCTTTTATGTTTGCCGCTACACGCGCTAAAAACAAAAGTCTATCATCAAAGGGAAATTCCTCTACCAACTTAATCTAACGAATCATCTAAGTGTACCAACACTACAACTAAGTGTACCAACACTACAACTAAGTGTACCATCTACGTCGACGGCAAAGTGTACCAGCACTACAACTAAGTGTACCAAAAATATCTGACGTACACCTTTAATCAGTCCACGTGTATAAATCTACCATCAAAGGATCGGTAGACTTAGTCCCAACTTCCAATGTTTTTTTTTTCTAATGGCATTAGCCTTAATTACGTTTTTCCCAACACTAGTTTCAGGGGTAGTATAGGTACAATGGTTTAGTCTAGTAATTACAAACAATAGTATGTTACTTTTGTAATAAGGAAGCTTTTATGCAATATTCTAGTAACTCACCCTTTAAATTATTATGGTAATAATACTAACATAAAAAAAATAACATTTTGGTTTTATATGATTTTCTTAATAAGTTATATGTTTAATAAGTTATATATTCTTTATTTTTATTAACTTTATTTAATTGATATGTTTTTATAGCCTTTTTAGAATATTTTACTTATAAAAATATTGATATCTTAAAATCAATATAACTTTGACTTGTTTATTTGTACGTAAAGTTTAGTGAAAATTTGCCATAAAATAGTATGTAACTATTTAATTAGTTTTAATATGTGATATTTAATTTTGTGTGAGAAATGATGATATATCTACTTATTATCCAGTTAATTGTTTTTTTGAAAATATAATGGCATGTTAATGTAATTAAGTAGAAAATTTAAGGATATTGTGCTAAAAAGTGCACCGAGCTCTCTGGTGGCGACACATCAGCTTTCTAAAGAGTGTGTTTCTCTATTAATATATAGGAGATTTTGGTTTAATTTGTTCACTTATACATTTTCTAGGTGTATACATTTTTTGGTATAAGAACACATTAGTAATGGTAAAACATAGAGTAAAATTGTATGTGGATGCTAATAAGGTTAAGATTTGACATGTTGCTTGCATGTAAAACATTTTGTGGATAAATTGAAGAACATTTTTAAAATTTGACAATAATATTCGTAAATGTTTGAAAAAAGTTTTGATGCCTGATAATTTAGATTTAGATTATTTTAATAATTGAATAATAAATATTAAATATAAAAATATAAATTAGTGTATTAAAGTAAAAGCTTCTCTTAAACTAAAAATATTTATATACTTAGTTTGAAAAAATATATTTCACTTACAAAAAATATTAATATATTCTTTTAAAATTTAATTTTATTGGACAATTTTAAAACTAGCATATCATGCGGATCCTAATGTAGTCTTCCATATTCTAAAATAAAGTTTCTATCAAAGAAATTAGACAATTAGATTGAGAAGAAATAAGAGTTAAGTAATTTTATTGTATAATAGTTTCATATGATTAATTCATAATAAGTTAAATTAAATTACTAGTGGGAGATTTACTATAATGTATATAAAAGTTTTCTTTTTACTAGACTAGTATAAAATGGTTGGAAATTACTAAAAATACTTTCGAACCCTTTGTACTCCTACAATATAGTTTACAATCAAAAACATTATTATCAAAGATGCCATTACAAAAAGAAAGAAAAAAACCTTGGGAAGTAGAACAAAATCTGTTGTTGGTGTGATGGTAGACAAATCAGGCAAATTAAAATGGTAGATAAAGCTGGTAGATTTAGTTGGTAGACTATAGGTTGATGGTAGATTAAGTTGGTAGATTTAGTTGTAGTGGTGATAGTAGATCTATTTGGTAGATTTATTTTCTCGATAGATTTACTTGGTAGATTAATTGTGTTAGACTTAGTTGTTGGGAGAGCTTTTAGGGAATCTCCAAGAGAAACTTCAAAAATGAAGTATGGAAACTTCAAAAATGAAGTATGAGAATTCTTTCCTCCAAGAGTATACTTGTAACAACCTGTCCCGTGGACCCCACTAGCCTCACTGCTAGCCGCCCAAACGGACCCCAAGCTGGTCCTGTAGGGCATCGATCCTAACCCATCACTGTGGATATCCCAATCCACCAGTAGGTTATTGGTGCGCCAGGCGTTCCTCGAACCCTGGTCCCCACCCTTAACAACCTTCCCACGTGACAAGTTGCCACCAATTGACCTGCAGATCAATTGGTGCAAATTCCAACTATGTTATATATAAGGAGTCTATATATGTGTATTGTACCCCAAACTGTATATATGTCGTGGAATTTGCACTTATCATCTTCACAAGAATATTATTCAGAGATTTAGTGGAAGTGAAACATTCCGACTTGTTTACAAAAGTAGCTGCAGCGTTCTGTGTACTTGATTTCATTGAAATCTTTCATCAAATCCAAGAATCGAATCCGCAACTACATGCTAACTTGCAGCATGCAGATGTATGCAAGTGGAGCAAGGCACACTTTCCTGGTGATAGGTATAACTTCACAATATGTTGATACGTTGGTTTGCTACAAGGAGAAAACAAGCTGTCGAATGCCAACTGTACTGACGAAAGGAGTGGAGAAACCGTTAGAAGTATCAGATTCATTAACATATCATTTACATATACTTTCACCAAGAACAATTGTCTATGTTTTGATTTTGTAAACACTTACGGAAGATCCCAGAACTCCCTGATGATATCTTGGCAAATATTGTGTTTGTTTACGTCGAAATTTATGTTTGTTTAGGTGGAAAATTGTCTTTGTTTTGATTATGTAAACATTTATGTTTTCATTTTTTTACAGACACGTATTGAACATGCAAGGCGTTTAAATGTTCAACAATTTGATGTCACAGGTGGTACCTCTATGCATGTTCACAATCTGAGAGAAATGATGTGTTCATGTAGGCGTTTTGATCTGGAGAGGATTCTATGAGTACATGCTATCGCAGCTGCAGGGAAGGCTAACAAATCCCGTATACACCATTTTCATGCATACTATCGTAAAGACAACATGTGCAGTGGTTATGAGAAGTTGATAATGTTGATAGATGTTTCATGCATTGTTCATACCCGGTACATCGTACAAATGTTAACTGCCTTTTGTTAGGAATCCTCCAGGAAGGCCAAAGATGTCAGGAATGAAGTCTTCTTTGGAGGTCCCGTTGGAGACAAAATGACCCTGTAAATTGCATGCTTGTTCTCAATGTCAACAAGTTGGCCACAACCGTACAACATATCCAACTAATATGTAGGGGAGTAGTATCAGTTTCAATGCGGAAAAGTGTCAAAGTCTTCCTTATCAGTAATATAAGTTTGACTTTTGGTCAGCAGCTAATGTACTCCTAATTTATCATTTACTTTAGACGATACTCTTATCAGCACTTACTAAAGGATGTAAGTTTTTTGGTGTCAGCATCCAGTTGTCCTTCCTATGGACCACCATCGCTTTTTTTTTTAACATGTTTGGGTGAAATAACGAAATTTTTAAGTATGTTTGATTCGCACTTTGTAAATATGTTAGTGTGTGAAAGAGCTAAGGTCTTACGGGGTAATTAAGCGAAAGCATAAACATACAACCAGAAACGCTACAATTGAATCACATTGTCTCAGCATTATGATTTTAATACATAATAAACATAGAGAAATAAACTTTTGTCCCGTCTATTTTAAGAATAGTACAAAACGTTATCCTTTAAGAAAGAAACTGTTCATTTTATAATAAACTTGTCAACAAATTCCTCATAGCAATTCATGGCATATATTTCCGGAACTCGTTGACGTGTTCATATGTTATATCACTTATATCCTCCATGCTATATCCCTGAGCATGCATCTCCAGGAATTTCACAAAACGGATCCACAATCACCAGTGCGTACGTATTAATATAGTCCTTTAATGCGCTCCCAAGTGTACGGTGACGTGTCAGCTGGCATCTCCCATGTCTCATGGACTAATGAATTGAGTACCCATGAGAGGCCCTTCAGAACTGGTTCCATAAATGACTCTACCACATTTGGATTCTCGTTAAACTCTATGAAAGGATCCAATATCTAGACTTTCCGTGAGACCCTATTTATTACGAGGCCAACCCAATGCGAATTTCCCCAGTTCATCGGGACGCACAGTACATTGATTTTCTAGTGAACTCTGTTTTTATTCCTCCTGCTGATTTTCCCCAAACAATTGATTTTCCTAAAATGAATCGCCTTAAATTATGACTCCATGCGAATTTGCCTTTTTCTGCATCTGACTTTGTTTCGAACTGGTCATAGTTATTCTTGATAAACTGGGTGAACAAAGGGTTTATATATGCAGCTCTTCTCTGTATTAAGATGTCCCCTTTTTTCCTTACAGCAGAGCCATAAAGACCTCCATATGCTTGATTGGAGGTAATTTTTTGTTAATGTTTTAACCAATTTAGTCTTATGGGACAAAAAAAAGTAAAGTGAGAAACTTACCCGTAGTCATAACCAATTTTCTTTCTTGGTCAGTGTTTGGAAGACACCATTGTTTATCACGTTTCTTGTCATTATTTCATTCTCACTACAACAAAATTAAACCTAAATTAGTATATAATATATATATATATATATATACTCACGACTATAATAATAATTACTTACGTAGTTTGATCTGCTTTAAGTGCTTTGTAGAACACTTTCCAGTCCTCCTTTGTGACCCCAGCTAATGGGTTATAGTCGCCTGATTTAGGTTGCCTAGCGAATAGACCTGACAACAGTGGATCAACCTTGAAGTTAGATCCCAGCTTTGTGGAGGTGTATTTTTTCCTCCTACCCCTTCTAGGTTGTTCTGTAGGACTTATTATAGATATCAGTTCGACAGCTAGAGAAACTACATGAACAATTTCAGAATTTGGATCTGGTTCCTCGGATGATCTGGTGGGACTGATCTAAGGTGTACACGGATTTATAAACCTGCACATGAGGGAAATTTTGTTATAGTGAGATACTGATATATACATGGCTTTGAGGTGAGTTACTATTCATAGTAGACTACAACAACTTTATGTCTACATTGTTGATGGTTTCATCTACAACAATATCAACGTTCTCCCATTTACTGTTTCCCAGTGTTATAGATAAGGGTACAACATTATTAGCATCCGTTAAATATGCTTTCTGCAATATATATATATATGTACAACTATTATTGATTATATATATACATATATTTGTTACTATAACATGGAATACATGAATCACCATCTTGTGTACCTGACTTCCCACTGTTTTATTGGACTAAATTTATGTCGTACAGGGTGTTGCGGTTTCTAACCCCACGGTCTCTGTCCCAAACTCTACTAAGGGTTCACCACCAAATGTTTTGCTCCCAAACTGTCATGAGGGTTCACCACTTTAAATTATGTGGCACATTGTGATGACGGTTCACAAGTATTTTCTTCTATAATCAACTTTGATGAGTCTATGCATGCATGAAGACTAGTAGACTCATATTGTGATGCGGGTTCCACACCATCATCAATAGCCTAATCATCGGCGACAGTTTAATGAGGCAGATGTCACTGAAAACTCATTACTAGTTTTATGGGGGTCGCTCACATACCTTTGTCATTTTCGTGTCCTCAATAACATGGGTTTGGCTACTACTCTCAGTCTTTGGGTCCCCTTCATTGTGTAACTGGTATAAGTGAAATCCGATTAGCACAGTTTATAATATGGAGGGTGCATTGTGTACAGTAATTATGTATATCTGCCTCTATGATGGGTTGCTCCTCGGTGTTAATTGGAGGTTTGTGTTCTACTATTATCCCTGCATATATTATGAGGACTGTTTCAGATAGACCATAATCACCTAATATATGATCATACCCTATACCATCATTTATTCCGCCACCATCATCCATGTCATCATTATCTGGTTTTCGGGTCTCATTAACCTCCTGCTGAGTTGCTGGCTGTTTGTTGGCGTAATGTTGATCTCTCTTTCCTTCAACATCTTTTGGTGCTGTTTCATATGATTGTGATTTCTCCTTTACAAATACCTTCTCTCTATATCTGCTATGATTTCAGCCTTGAGAGTTCTGTTCTCCTCTTTAATCAACCTCCTCAAATCTGACAGAGTGACGGTGATTGTTGCTCTAAGCGCATTTGGACTTCCACTTGTCGTATTATTATCATTTTGCCATATCGTCGTCTGAAACATGTAAGATTACTCTTGAAGTACCTTTCTTTTTTTACTTCTTTATAGAGGAACGTCTCAGCGGCTCCGTTTTCTTTTCCACTCTCTTTCTCTTACGTAACTTACTCACTTCTTCCTGCTCTGACGATGAGGGTACGTCATCTTCGCCCATACTCTCAACAGGAGGATCCTTTCTCTTATTTTTATCCTTTATTATCATTCACCCTGGATACAGCCACACCTACCAGGTCTAAACCACTATTTCAGTTATGTAAGAATTTTGTGTTGGTGTACGCCTTTTCCTTTTCTGTCGTTCTGTCGCATGTGTCATCTGTTTGGCTTCAACAACAAAGTACCGTGAATGGATGCTTAAGGGGAATATAATTTTGGAGGAGGTCAACTTGGCTGTCTGTTGTCTCTTCCTCCCATAACAACTCCGACTCATTGATATAGTCCACAGCCTCTAATATGGGATGTACAACGAGCTACATAATAAATGCAAGCTAACATTAAAATCTAGGGGGTACGAGTAATATTGTACAATTGTTAATTTATATCCTATTGTACAGTCTAATGAAAACATACCTCTTGTTTGGATTCAACGTCATAAGTTGACTCCTTAGTGAGGAGTGTCACAGTTGATGTACAACCAGTTGAGTTTTCTAGGAACAATGTATTGTCTTCCACATCCGATATCTTTTTCTTCAGCAAACATATTGCCTTAAACGCTAACAGTTGTAAAGGAAGAGGGAACCCATAACATGCATTGTTCGACTACCTCAAACTAGAAATGAAATCTGTCGCACTTCTTGGCATGGTTGGGTCTAATAGTGGAGGCCTGTACCTTTCAAAAGTCTTTGAGAATGACGATCTCCCCACAGATAAGCAAGGAATGATTCCTAGTCTGCTAATATATCCACCTACTCTGATGATATTCGTTGTGTCTTGTTTGAGTAAATAAGCAACTTGTCAACACGTAGGGAGTACCTGAAATTCTTACCGCCAAATACAATCCACATTTCATGTTTCTTCTTCGTTACTAGTTGTCGCGATAGAAGTTCATGTATGACCTTTAAAGAGGTTGACGACTTCTGCACGGGAGGGTAAAAAGTTTACCAAACTGTGATCCCCGTAATGTCGCCATTTCTTGACTCTCCTTACCCAAAATGGAAACCATTGTTCCAATTAGATACGGTTTTGAGTAGATGTTCAACCTCCTCCACAAGGGTACATCCCCGGAGGAAATAGTCTTCTAGGTAGTGTATCCCTTTTAGAGATCATCAAAATGTCGTCTTCATCAATAACTTCGGCAAATTAGTTTACTCTTCCTGTAATTTACTGAAATTATATAGAAGTAAATATATAATGAGACGGGTTCTAACTGTTTTTAAAATTCCCCCCAAAGGGCAGTTACCAATCGCGAAATGTGATTGGTACAATTAAACCGAATATAATATATATTCTCTTTAACCGCTTACAAAATCCAAATAAGCCATCAGAGGTGGGTCACTGGTGTTATGAAAGCATATATGTATTTCCCGCGGAGTCAGCTACTCCACATGCGTCTGCCGGTGAAGGTGCCGCATTTTCTTTATGTCTTGAAGACCCACCCGAATGATATGGATTTACTGCCCAGGGGTATCAGATCGGGTTCGGGTTCAGATATTTGGGTTTTCAGATGTAGAGATAGAATACCCGATCGAATATTTTATAATGGCGGGTTTGGATCGGGTGCATTCGGGTTTAGGTAATTTCGGGTATACATGAATTCAAAAAAAAAATCTGTCATGAGAAAAAAAAAAAAAACTTCTACCTTCCTCTTCTTCATCTCTCTCTCTTCTTCAGCGAAAAACCTTAGATTTGTTCATCCATGACCACCACTTCAATAACTAAATCCTTCAAATCCCCCACCAAATCTAACAGTATTTATAGTAAATTATATGATATGATTCATATTTATCTCTCTTTCCAACCATACTCACTACTCAAACTCCACAAACTATTACTCTTTTTCTTTTAGATTTGTTTGTCATGTTTCTCTTCAAAATTGATCTGATTAATGAAAAAAAAGATTGATTATGGATTTTAGATTTCTTGTGTTGATTGAGAAAAGAAAAATAGTCAATTAATAAATTTTAGAATACATAGATATTAATATAGAGATAAATATTTGATGTTTGCATATTAGAAAAGAATAACCAAGATGTCAAAATGGTTTATGATGCACAAATAAGTACCTACGGTATTGGGTTCAAACCCACCTAGATTTATTTTTGTACTTAATTTTGGATTAATTCGGATCTTTTTCGGATATCGGATAATACCCAAAGGCGATCGGGTTTCTGACTCTCAGAGGAACTAAATCCGATTGGGTATTATATACCACCCAAATATTTTGTTGAACTCCAGCGTTTATTGTTGGCCATGGCTCCAGTGACCAACACTTGTGGCCCATATGACCAAAGCCCATATTTAGTGATGAACTCCTACATATATTATACTAGATGAGGACCCACCCGATGTGTGGGTTTTGAGTTTTATAAATTATATTAAAATTTGTTGTAAGTTATTTATAAATTTTATTTTTGTTATAATACACTAATTTATATCCATATACAATTTTTTTTTATGTAAGTTACCATTAAAAGTATATTTTTTTCACTCCTAAATATACTCTATGTTACAAATGTATTTTCACACCTAGAAAATGTTTGTATGAACACATTAAGCCAACTATTTTACTTTTACTTCTGCATAGTTTTTTAATTACTAAAATTGTTAGCTCAAAAAACATTTCGAAGAAAAAATATATTACATAATATGCTAAGCAATGATGTATCATCACAATAGTGTATGCCCACTACATAGAAAACTTCGGCTCTGCCCTCATCTCTTATGCAGAGAACCTTGCTTCCAACCTCCTCCACCATGGAAAGAACCTTGGCTCTGCTGTCTTCACCTGAGGAGATAAACCTTGCGCCAAACCTCCTCCACTTTCCTCCCTTGGGGAGATAACTTTGTGTCCAACCTTCTACACCATAGAGAGAACCTCGGCTCTGCTCTTCTCATGAGTGAAGAGAACATGTTCACGTCTTATTGTTATCTCAAAATGGCTTGCTCCGAAAACTAATAAAAGTACAGTTTCTAACGTGACAAAATTTTTTTGATAGTAACTAATGTTAAATTTCCCAATGTATTCAAGGAAATGTCTTGACACACCATGATGTAGCCTCTATCTCTGTAACGCCTCAACCGCCACTTTGCTTAGTGAGCCCATGTCCACTCTCAATCCATGGGCTCACCTTTCTAAGTGGGCCCTACATCTATTCATGGATCGTGGATCCACCCATATTTGATGGCCGGTTTGTTACGTCTGGGAGGCTTTAAAAACTTGTTTACCGATCCTACAAATCGACAAATGATATTTTCCTGTGTTTTTTGTCCTCACTTGTACAGTTCCGATAATCACTTCCATGAAGGTCACCCATCATGAAATTTTCTCAGGACCCTGGACCCAAAAAATAAGTGCATTTTGGTTACATATGTAGCCAAAATCAATTCTTTTAAACCTTTCCTCAAATCAAGGTGTCACTGTCTTTGAGCTCCTATGGATCTATCAACAACGATTTATGTCTTTCCAAACTATTTATCTATTTGTTGTAAGCTTGTGTTTGATTAGCCTATTTTATCCATCCATTAGGTTGATGAGCTTTTACTCGTTATCTCTCTTTGGGATTGAATGAATAATGGTAACAATTATTTGCAAAATAAGGAAGGGTTTATGACCAACCAATCAAGATTAAGAAATTAGAGGAAAACTAATATGACATAATTAAAGAAATAATAAAAAAATTATAAGCACGATAATATATGAATCCCAAATAATTCAATGATGAAAATATAAATTAAATAAAATAATCTAAAAATAATACAATAAATTTTAAAATATAGTATTAAGAAAAGTATACACATATATTAATTTTTTTGGGTCAACATATTAATCTTACTTATTCTCAACTGAAAAAGGAGAAAGTAGCAGAAAATTTTGGTTAAAAAAAAAACAAAACATTTACCTTCTCATTAAAAAAAAATTCCTAATTAAACAAAGTTGAAAGTAGTGTTTTTGAATAACTTAAAACTAAAAATAATTAAGTAATATTATAATTTCGAATTTTATGAAATGTATATATATAATCTTCTTATAATTATTTAATAAAACTTTGTATTTTTATAAATTTTTGTAATTTTTGATAATTATTTTTTTACATTATTAATATTTTTAAAACAAAATATTTTATTTTTGTCGTAATCAAATTACTCTTATTAAATATTAATTTTTACACATGTCAAAATCTGAGATTGATAACTTGACACATGTCAAAATCCTGTTAATGACTAACTTTCAAAATTCAACTTTATATAATAAGATATTAGAAGCTGTTCACCGGCTACAACTTTGGAATACCTGAAACCGTATATTATATATAACCTTGTCATATTTCACATTAATTTGAATATATTAAAAAATCAGTAGAGACTCGCTATTACAATCTTCTTATACCACACATGAGTTACGATATAGAAAACATGTTGACAAAGTACAAGGGTAGAGAATTTTAATAACATACGAAAACTAGTATTGTTATATATAAGGAGTACATTCGGAAAAAGGATCCTACATACCTAACTAAGATGTTGGTGAAGGGTAATCGGCTGACCACCTCTTCCATTATCAAACCTTGCTTCTACTTGTGGTCGTACACAGCTGCATGTACAGTGTTAGAGAAACTTGTACACTTCCATCGAGTCACCATAGATAACAGTCATTGCATTGGTTTTCAAAACTTCCATACTTTTCCTTGCACACTCTAGCAAAGTCAGGTGGAGGATTCCTATTACGATAACAGAATGTGTCGACGTATGACCTCCTTGGCTGAGTACAAAACGCCTTCAACTCTATTAAAAAATCCTCGCCATATTCCCGTATACCTTCAATCCACTACGGCTGATGAGATTCATTGAATACTTGAAGGTAGTGTTCAGCCTTTTCCTCTTCTCCAGATAAAATTGATAGGATACCATAGGTAAAGGTGACATGACCTTTGTCAGGTACAATAATAGTGAGTAAATCTAATGCTCGGACGACGTCCTATTCTTCAGCAAGTATCAATAATCCTTCGTAATAAATTGCTTTCTTGTTTCATGCTTTTAAACACCGCTTAAAGAATGGCCGGTAGCGGCCCTCCTCAACAACATGGGTTGTCGGATCTTTGTAAGTGTAATAATCAGTGGGATCAGAACACAGTGAGAATATGCATGCATCCTTCAGGACATCGTCATGGTACACCAAATCTCAACCCCTACGCTCAACTATGAGGATTGGTTCTGGTAACCACCACCGATCAGAAGCAACACGTTGAAGAATATTTACCAGCCAATCAGTACCAAGTTCACGCATTGCCAAATCTTATTTGTCATGTAAATGACAAGTGTTTCGGGTAAAGTAGGTCAATAAATGATCGAGATAACGATCATATTTAAAATTCCACTTAATAAGTTGGACAACTTGAGAACCAAATTCATAGTTTGCTTTATGTGTAATGTATATCTAACTATTTTACGAAGATCTTACTATTGAAAGTACAGAATAAGTAACATGTTTTCAAACAATTAATTATGAAATTAAGCCGTGTAAGTGTGGATGACTAGAAATTTCAACATCAACTTCTTATTGTGAGAGATTTGACATAAAGGAATCAACTTGGCTGACTGTTAGTTGTCATATCACCACCTTTTCCGTCTCCCTGTTTTCAGTCAAATTCGATTTATTTGCCATTTGAAATCGGTAATCGTAATGGCAACACCTTAGCATCATCATTCTTTAGCCCAACTACATCGCCCACGACATATTTAATGTTTTTAACTTTTCGTCTCTTATATCTAATCCTACAAGTTAGTGAGTCATGCACTGTAACCCTAGCTCTAGTTCAGTTTCACTCCCGCTGTTAGGCTCCCCCTCTGCGGTTGCGGTGATATTCCAGTTGTACTAACGTTGTGGACTGACGCTAACCCGGCTCAGCGTTTTTACAAGTGTGTTGTCATAAACAGCAGATTCAGTAGAGGGTGTGATTTCTTTGCTTGAGTAGACAGCGAGCCACCCTACGGATGGTAAAATCTGGTGTTGATTAACGCAGAGACCAGACCCGCAAACTGAAGACTGAAGTTGAGTTCTATAAGTAACTGAAATCTACCACCGACGCACAATTGGAGACAAATACTGGTGTCGAGAAATCCATTACAGCAATCCGCAATAGGAAGTCGTTCAACCCGGTTATTTTATCCTCCTGCACATTGACACTATCGGTTCTCGCAATCATAACTGCCATCTCAATGTCGTAATAGTAACTAAAAATCCTAAATCTGTATTTGGTTTTCATTGTTAGGATTTTTAATGTCCTAGTAATGGATTTCGTGGTAATAACATGAACACATAGGGTACAGATCTATAAATGAAAACTTAATCGGAAGTTCAATACCAAACAAAAGGGTGCAACATTAAAAGACCATAGTCTAACAATATCGCCTTGTTTAATGTATTACTGTTACAGGTAATAAAGCGATGATCAACTCCGGAAAACTATCTTTGCAATACTCCCCATTTAAATATTTGTCCCGTAAACAAGCTGATTTCTATCTAAAAGGTGTACGAATCTGAATACCATATAGTTACGGACCGTCATCCTTCAATTACTATTAATTGGAATATATTGAAACTTATGAGGGCGACATTATTTTCCATGGCCCTTATTTGGGCGATATTAGTCTGGGCCACCTTTTATTCTAGGTTAGGTCTGACTATAGTTTAGTGAAATTCGTAATTTATATTTTCACATTTATAATCATTTATTAGATGCGATGTATCTACTTCAATGGTAGAGTTACAACCACTAACAATTACGCTGTTTTGAAAAGAAATGTAGGGTACACCGAATGGTCACCATTAGCTTCTTATAAAATACACAATCTTACTGATTTCATATTCATTCGTCTCTTACAATCCGACTATCCTCCAGAAAAACGATCGTTACAAAGTTATGATTCATTTTGGCAGACAAACTGATGTCCATTTGTGGCGTTCGAAAAAAGGTTTATGTTAAAATCATTAGGAAATGGAACAAGCGAGATCGCGACGTCTCCACTGTTGAACTGGTTGTTTGCGACGTATTTTTAAGTAACTTTCTTATTTATTGTCTCTCAACAGTTACTTGTTATCATGGTTTTAATCAAAATGAGAGTTTATTTCCATGATCGGTAGGGTGACAAGATGCAGGCAACAATAAGTGACAACTTTGTGCACCAGTTCTATGTATGTAGAGGGATCGAGGAGGATGAGCGGAAAACTATTTCGAATTTCGAGGTTGAAGTCGACACATCCGGTGTGAAGGTTGTGGATATAAACTTCCTGATCAAATTTACGGCAGATACAATAGTTGAAAACATTGATATCTTGTCGAACAATAACTTGATAGACTACCAAACCTTCGACAAGATTTATGATGGATGGTCTTCTTTCACCAAGATCTGTTGTTTAGGTAACATGTATAAATCGTTATATTTCCATAATATTAATCATCGATGTCGCTAATTGTAATCTATTGGCATGTTAGATACGATGGGGGAAGTAGTCCGCATGGAACCAACGTTACATGTTGATTATCCAGCTGCTGTTCATTATAACAAAAAGACCCGGATGGTCCGGTTTTCATTAAGGAACCTAGAGTGAGACATTTTATTCAATTTTCTTTATGTATTAGATTATTGCGAATCCATGAAATTTAATGTCTTCTAATGGCTAGATATTTAAGTTACCGTTTTATGGAGTCATCAGTTGCACTATGTTACCTATAATGAAGCATCTGATTTCTGTGACAATCATTGGTGGCCCAGTTGTTGCAGTCTTGCATTTTTGGAGGGTTAAGTTTAAGGACAGAGGTTATAACACATTTCAGTTATTAATACATTTTCATTACACTTGACATCATTACAAATACTTACAAATACTAAAGTTGGTTTGCCTCATTTCATATTAGGTCAAAGAGTAGAGATTTTGAGTTAACCTGTTGTATCGAGGGTGTATTTTGACCCTCTATTTCAAGAGGTTCATGATTTCAAGATCAGGTTAGACTACATCAACCACCGTGAGAAGAACGAGGAAGTGTAGTATATGTTGGATGTTTAACTTACATTATTTCTTTGAAAAGAAGCCTCCTATTTTGTATTTCTTTCTTCTCTCTCACTTTTTTTAGGATGTTATCACTCTCCCTATGACATAAATTATTTATATATATGCTATATGGCGTCTGTTTTGTTAAATTTATAAGTTTGAATATGACGTGTGTACTTCTGTTAATTAATAGATTTTGTCCACATTAAATCATTGTGTTAACGTGAAGAGTGAATGTTATCATGAATACTTCTTCATCATGTTGTTATGTATGCTTTTAAAATGTTCAAAGACTTGGTAGGTTTATAATTTAATAACTCCACCAAAACACGAAGTTATGTATATATCCACATAAGATTTTGTATATGTAACACATGCCGCTGAGAGAGATATAATTTTGACGAAAAAATCATTAATAGGGTTTATTTGTTCAAATATGTTCCATATCAAAAGAAGTATATTTCATTTACTTCAGTCTAATCAATCTTGTTTGTAATTTTTACAACTTGTTCGTTTTACCTTTAATTGAACGTAAGGCGAAAATGTTGTACTTATCTTCACGTAGATGTTATAGTCTCGATAGAATTCATAATAGCAACCGACCTCCATAAAACAGAGAAGAGCACAATTCGAGGAAGGGATCAATGGACTTGAAGGATACACAAGTGAATCGGTATATTTGTTTTTAAGCGCTATAATATATGTAGATATATGTAGATAACTCTTGGAACACATCTTCGGCGATAAGCCTTAAACCCTCTGATAGCAATGGATAGTGATGTGCATCAAACTGGTAAAGATAACGAATCGCCATCTCCTCATTCCCATCTAACATAGATAGAATCCCACATGCAAGTGTCGCATCAACTTCTGCGGGAACGTTACAACTTAGAAGTGCAATACCATGTTTAATATCTCTGTCCTCGGCAACAACCCGGAGGCCTTCATAGTAGATTGCTATTTTGTTCATCTTTGGAAAAAACGCCTGTGAACCTTTTGGAGTCCACCATTTGGGTTATGGGATGTTTGGAACCATGAAAGATGACAACAGATGTTTTAGATATCAGCATCCTTTAGAATAGAATTTCAGACCTATAGACGGCTGTGACTCGGCCAGCCTTCAATATTTGACCAAGGAATGACAAACCATCAACTGCGACAAGCCTGATGATTTTAACAATATATCATCACGTAGATCAAGTACTCTTTCAATTCCATCGGACATTTTAAAGTAGATGTATAAATATTTATGTATTTGGTGTGAGGTTTGAGTACGCAGAAACAACACAAGTACCCAATAAATGGTGATAAAATATTGTAGTTGGTTGGGGAGATGAACGAAAACTGTCATTTACGGCACTTATTATATGTCTTCATAGTAAATTTCTTCTTAGTGCCTATATAAATTACCAAAAGCACTATTTTTCATATTAGGATATATAAACAAAGTAAATTCAAACATAGAATTTACTACACATGGTAACAATATTACAACATAATAATCCTACTACATGAAACCATTTAACATGATTACTATATATATTTATATATATATATATATATATATATTTTTTTTTTTTGAATAAAATGTAAAATTTATTCAGAAAAACTTTTGTACATGAGGTGCAGCGTTTGTTTTAAGAAAGAGCATACATTTTCATAGGGAAATTTTAAAAAACTTGTGCCTTATTTAGGAGGATAGCGTGTGCCTAGCCAAGTAACCAGACCCAAATACATAGTCGGACGTAGAGGTGTATGGCATTAAAACGTCAAACTCGTAACTTAAATGCTAAGTGCGGTGGAGTATAGATGAAATTAATAAGGACGGTGGTAACAATAACATTCTACATCAATAATTTTAGGCTAGGACATAATAGGACCCAAATGCAACGGTACTTAAAGACGACGACACCCAACAGAACATTATCACAGAATACAACAAACTCACCGCAGGAACCACCATAAATAACATTGATCACACAGGTTTTCAACTTTTCATAAACTACATAACCAAGCTTGCAGTAAAGGCACACGCGGGCCAAGCAATTACTCTTGATGTTGTAGGATAACGATAATTATCGTAATAACAATAACTATGTATTGGAAAGTACATAATGTGTTGACCAAATGCTCGCCATAAGGCCGTACACTAGGAGTGAACAACGGCTGATGCATGTCATAAAAAAACTTTAAGGTAGTTTGCAGCGGTTTCCTCTTCGCCAGTTAACATGTATAGAATACCACAACACAAAGTAGCAAGAGACGTGTTGGGTACATTGCATTTAATTAAACCTAGACCTCTGTGGGTGTGCCCTTCTTGAAAAACGATCCGTAAGCCTTCGCAAAACATGATTGTCTTATTTCCAGCTTGGAGACACCTCTCAAAGAAATGACGGTACCAGCCCTCCTAAACAACTTTGGTTGTTGGATGTGTGAATGTGTTGTAATCGCCTGGGTAATAACAGAGGGAGTGGATGTGTGCAGTCTTGAGGACATCATCTCTATACACCATATTTCCACCCATGTGCCCAGCTTTCAATATTGGACCTAATAACCACCACTGATCTTTTGCAACACATAAAAATATAACTCAAGATATCATCAGGGAGTTCAGGGATCTTCGTAGGCATAGGTTGTGGGCGTTGTATATTTTAACAAGGTGAGTTTGGGTATTTGTCTTACGAAATGCACGACCTAAAAAATCGTGTTACAAAGAATTAGAATGCAACTTGTTGTGAAGGAACTATATATTAAACTTCTACTGAAATCGTTGGAATATGTAACGAGACTTACAAAATTCAATACTGTTTAGTTGCTTAATCTAACAGTTAATCAACAAAATAATAATGACATATACATCATATACAAGCATAATATGACAAGTATGAGTAATCATATCAGATGCCCTAATAGTGTCATGTCGTCAGTTAGCAGCAGCTGACGCAATTACCACCAAGTGGTTACAGTGACGCAATAACCCATAGTTTAAGTTTTACAAGTATGCAGTCATAAACAACAAACCACCTACCAGTTGGCAAAAACTTGTCTTGATTAACGCAAGGGACCATATCTAAAAACTGAAGACTGAATTTGACTTCTATAAGCACTTGAAAGTTGTTTCAGATGCAAAGTTAGAGAGCAAGGCTGGTTTCAAGAACTAGAGTGAAGAAAGCCGTAAGAGGAAGTTGTACATCATGTTTGTCTTATCTTCATAGCATGTCTGATCTTGGTATCTATTATAATCATCGCCATCGCCATCTAGTCATATTTAATACCCACTATAAAAGTTTGTAGTAACATTTTGTGTGTCATAATTTAAACTACGACTTGTCAATCATGTTATCCAATAATACTTGGTACAAACTATCGATGATGTTATGTTATTTACTTCAACTGTAGCACAATAATAGTACATTGCAAAAGCAGCATGGAATTACATTTTAGTAAATGTTAGGGTATAAAAAGAGAAAATGAAAATGTAATTGTACACCAATGTGTGCACACGAAAAGAGATATTTAAGCCCTTTTGTTGACGAAAACTATTAGGGTACAAATAAATGTAATGGTAATTGTTTTGTGGTTTACGTAAGGATACATCATACGCAAAGTGTTTCAACTGTACAACCAATAACAAAAAAGATGGAGCGGATGAGGGTATAGAAATTAAATTGTGTACTCTGAACATTCAACTATCCAACGACTACACAATATCTTCCCCACACATGTCAGACCTAACATACTCAAAGTCGTAGTCGTAACCTTCCTTATCAGAAAAATTATCGTTCATAATTGCGTCGTTACTTATCTGTACCCCATTACGTGGATCTAAGAAGTCACTGTAGTTACCATCACCATAGTGGAATTCCAAAACCGAAACGATTCATGGATTATGAGATTCTCTCGAACTTAAGTTAGTAATTAAAGTTTGGGTTATCATATCAATTAACTTTTTAATTATAATTGCCAATGACACATACTGTAAATAAACAGAGAATGACTGATTATAAGTAATGTTCAAACTTTTATGTATTGTTTTAGTAAGAATGCTTTCAAACGTATTATTATAGTAATTAGGTAACTTTTATGTATTATTATAGGTAATTTCCCATTGTTAGTCTAAAGATTACAATGTAAAATATCAAACTCCACAAAATTTTCCTCCCGGACCACCATAATTGAAAAAGAAACCGAGTCGTTTACTATTATGAAATAATTTCGCATTACCAATTTTTATGTCATAGCATTTTGGACTATCAACCAAAATTTTCGTAGGAAAATAATTCATTTTATGACTCCTATAGTTGGAATCCAGAACTTCAATATTTGTAAACATTGCTGAATTTTTATGGCTTCCAACCGGAAAATTACCATTACCCATCGGGGGACTTGAACCAGTAAGGGAAGCATGAACTACACCTCCAACACTAACTATATTAGCACCGTTGTTCAAAATGTTAAATAGTTCTTTTGGCCAATATCCAATATCTACGTTGGGTGCATTTTTTGTCAGTTGTGTAAGCCACCAATTTCCTGTTGCTTTATCCTTTTCCATACATCAAAAGATAAAACAAACACATTTGAAAAAACGAAAAGAATATGTGCTACTAAATTACTTCTTAAAAAACTTTTATTATATAATTAAATATATGTCGATCACTAATATGATTTATATATAATTAATTTCTAAATTCATAAAAATTTCATAAAAAAATATATATAATCCGTAGAAATACCTGATGGATAGACCAACGCGACCAAACAGAGTCTCCTGGGTTTATGTTTATGGGTTGGACTATGGGAATTTTCCTTGATACCTGAAGAAACCCATCACATGCTGTATTGTAACATCCTTTTCCATCTTTACCCTATTGAAATCGTGTTTAATATACACATGTTATTTAATTTAAAGATTAAGTATAAATAATTTAACGTAAAACTAAACTTAAAAATGTTCACATGCACACACCTTAAAATATCCATATGTCCAAAGTTGTCCGGTGCCAAAGAAACTTGGATTTATCTATCAAAACGAATTTGAATACTTTAATACTAACAAATATATATTTTTTTGTGCACCTACTAACAAATATTTATATGCGAATTTTACAAAGAAAACCACTAAAATGTAGAACTTACAATATAACCCGCTTGGATACAATTGACTTGGTTATTCAACCAACTACCCATAGCTATTACACTATATGAAACCTGATCTTTTTCGATGTATAGCGTATATCCATTATACGAAGCTTCTACACCACGATATGGACCACTACTTGACCTTACTCCAACAATCTACTAAGAGCCAGTTATATCGACATGTATATAGATTAATAATTAAGATATATATAAAACATGATTAGATTTAATGTATATGGAGAGAATTAAATGTTTACATGTTCTCCAGGATTATTGACAGTTAGCGGATGGAAATACTTCTCGGCGAAAAGTTGTGCTTTGGTATTGTATTCATTTGAGATTCTCAATATAGGAACGGTTCCATCTGGACACCCTATTTCACTCGAATATGATTTGTTGTTATCAATGTGATTCCTTAATTCATGTCTTGAAATTGATGGTTTCATCTTTTCAAAAAATAACTTGTATGTCAGCGCATTTTGTCAAAGTAATTTCAAAATCATGTAGAAGACGGATATTTGAAATGTCAATGTACCTGGATTGTGTGGTTTTGGAGCAAACGATGACCAAGTCCTGGTTGGTTATTAATATCTACGCAATCGTATGTAGCATTTTCCCCTATCTACGAAAAGAAGGAAAAAAAAGACATGAGGTGATTTTGAACTCAATACATAATTCTTAAAAAAATGAAGAAGAATATGATATTGAAGTAGTTAAATAGATTAACATAATAAAAGAGACATATGTCTCAAGTTCTAAAAGTATCGACACTAACCTTGAAGGATCTGATAAGCAACACACTTTGATCAGAACGAACTGAGACTGTTGAGAACAAAATATGTAAGAGATTCAAAACCAAAACTACAATAATTAGTGAAGACATTGTGTTTTCGTTTTGTTTCTTCAAGAATGAAAATGGTTTGTCCATAAAAAAAAAACTATTTATAATAAAAGAAATATAAGTACAGATATTTGATTGCAATTATTACTTTGACCAGAAAGAAAAAAAGATTTATTTTTACACTATGAATAGTAACCTACCATCACGAAAACAGAAGGAAAAATGTAATCAATATATTGATTGGGTAACTTTAAAATATATATATATATAGTCAAGATCAAATTGGTTTTATAATTATCTTTTGTTTATTTTAATTATATTAATTTGTGGACTTAATATTTATCTATGAATCTTATATAATAAAGTAAGGTTCTTTTTTTACAAGCTCTAAAAAGTTGTCATTTGGCATTCTCTTCTTATGACATGTGTTATTTTCTCTTTAATATATGTATTATATTTTTTTTCAATTAACTTTATATGACAAAGATTATATTATTTATATTTATATCTAAGAAAAAAATATAATTTGATATTATACATTATAAGATGTTCAATTTATTCTTTAATTAGTGTATCATATTGTCCAAAATAATGATTTCTCTTTTATTTCTTAACTTTAATAGAAAGAATTAACATGATATGAGTATTACATTTTTTCAATTTGACTCTAACTAAAATAAACTAAAGTATATTTAAATATATATGTATATATATATATATATATATTTGATTACCAATATTTAGAGAGAAATAACTAAAGTATATGTCTTTTAAAGAAAGAAATGAATATATCTATATAATTATAATTTTTTTGCTTGAAATTCCTATCATATATTATTAGGAAATAAAATGATAGAAAAAAAATTCCAATCATATATTATTAGTCATAGTAACTATTTATATTTGAAAAAAAAATGTATTTATTTATGAACCTTCTCACATATTTTATTAAACTTCATAGTTTATCACATATTTTGTAAGTCTCATATTAATATGATTAGGTTGAAATTCCTATCATATATTTATAGTTATATTAACCAAAAATAATTAATACTCCAAACAACTAATAAATGTATTTTTGGTGAAACTTCTTACATATTTTAGTAAATTTAATATTCTATCACATCTTTTGTAACTCTCATATTAATAATTATATCCATCTTTAAGGTACAAACATAATATTATTAGCATTGTAATGAATGACTAATAACAATTAGAAACATGATAAATATTAAAATATATTGCATTTTGTCACTCTCATATAGCTTATGTAACTTCTTATAGATATAAATTAATATAAGGATTAACTACCCAATGAAATAATCAATTTATGATATGCTTCTAACTCCAAATTTTCCTATAAAATGAAAGACACACATCTCAATAACCCTCATATCTCAAATCTCACATAAGTTTGTAAATTCTATAATTTTTTGTATTCAACTAACATTATCTTAGTGTATTTTTTTTTTTGGTATAATAAACTAAGGTTTCCTCAAATTCATACTTTAAAAAACTCACAAGTGGCACTCATTCCTCTCAAGATTATATACATAAAAATATCATAACATTTTAGCAATATCCTTTAGTTATTATATATATATATATATATTTCATTGATCAATATTTTATATACTTACCATAACATTATAATTCCTCAAATAATAATTTGCTGATAACTAAAGACTAAAACATTCATATTATAGTTTTGGAAAAATTATAGTTATGATAGTTTTATTTTAAAATAATTTCAAGATGAAAAAAAAATATTCTAATATTATAATATTTATGTGCTGACAAAAAATATTATATTTGATTTACAATTTTGTGCCAGAAGATCAAATCATTTTTCTAGATAATTTCAAGATTTTTAAAAATATGATATTTTATTTTTCTTCATCGCCTTAAACTTTTTCTAGTTATACTATATTTTTGAATTTCAAATTAATACTAGTACAGTATTACACTATACAATACATTAATAATTTTGACTTTCGAGGGTTGAGGTTGGTTGACATAAAGCAAAAATAAATTATTGAGGTCGATGTTCGTCTCTCTATTTTTTATTACTGTTTTAAAAGTCAAATTATCAATAAAACTCGACTTATGTAGTCAATTAACCTAATGATGTTATATAGTATAGAGACTAAATGGAAATCGAATTTATGGTAAATAAAGATACTAAAAGATATAGACATTTTAAAAAACAAATAAAGGTACTTTCTCAAGTTTTTCTCTATTTAGTAACCCATGATTAAACAATAAAACTATCTTTGCAATACTCCCCATTTAAATATTTGTACCCCGTAAACAAGCTGATTTCTATCTAAAAGGTGTACGAATCTGAATACCATATAGTTACGGACCGTCATCCTTCTATTACTATTAATTGGAATATATTGAAACTTATGAGGGCGACATTATTTTCCATGGCCCTTATTTGGGCGATATTAGTCTGGGCCACCTTTTATTCTAGGTCAGGCCTGACTATAGTTTAGTGAAATTCGTAATTTATATTTTCACATTTATAATCATTTATTAGATGAGATGTATCTACTTCAATGGTAGAGTTACAACCACTAACAATTACGCTGTTTTGAAAAGAAATGTAGGGTACACCGAATGGTCACCATTAGCCGCTTATAAAATACACAATCTTACTGATTTTATATTCATTTGTCTCTTACAATCCGACTATCCTCCAGAAAAACGATCATTACAAAGTTATGATTCATTTTGGCAGACAAACTGATGTCCATTTGTGGCGTTCGGAAAAAGGTTTATGTTAAAATCATTAGGAAATGGAACAAGCGAGATCGCGACGTCTCCACTGTTGAACTGGTTGTTTGCGACGTATTTTTAAGTAACTTTCTTATTCATTGTCTCTCAATAGTTACTTGTTATCATGGTTTTAATCAAAATGACAGTTTATTTCCATGATCGGTAGGGTGACAAGATGCAGGCAACAATAAGTGACAACCTTGTGCACCAGTTCTATGTACGTAGAGGGATCGAGGAGGATGAGCAGAAAACCATTTCGAATTTCGAGGTTGAAGTTGACACATCTGGTGTGAAGGTTGTGGATATAAACTACCTGATCAAATTTATTGCAGATACAATAGTTGAAAACATTGATATCTTGTCGAACAATAACTTGATAGACTACCAAACCTTCAACAAGATTTATAATACAAGATTTATTATGGATGGTCTTCTTTCACCAAGATCTGTTGTTTAGGTAACGTGTATAAATCGTTATATTTCCATAATATTAATCATCGATGTCGCTAATTGTAATCTATTGACATGTTAGATACGATGGGGGAAGTAGTCCGCATGGAACCAACGTTACATGTTGATTATCCAGCTGCTGTTCATTATAACAAAAAGACCCGGATAGTCCGGTTTTCATTAAGGAACCTAGAGTGAGACATTTTATTCAATTTTCTCCATGTATTAGATTATTGCGAATCCATGAAATTTAATGTCTTCTAACGGCTAGATATTTAAGTTACCGTTTTAAGGAGTCATCAGTTGCACTATGTTACCTATAATGAAGAATCTGATTTCTTTGACAATCATTGGTGGCCCAGTTGTTGCAGTCTTGCATTTTTGGAGGGTTAAGTTTAAGGACAGAGGTTATAACACATTTCAGTTATTAATACATTTTCATTACACTTGACATCATTACAAATACTTACAAATACTAAAGTTGGTTTGCCTCATTTCATATTAGGTTAAAGAGTAGAGATTTTGAGTTAACCTGTTGTATCGAGGGTGTATTTTGACCCTCTATTTCAAGAGATTCATGATTTTAAGATCAGGTTAGACTACATCAACCAGCGTGAGAAGAACGAGGAAGTGTAGTATATGTTGGACGTTTAACTTACATTATTTCTTTGAAAAGAAGCCTCTTATTTTGTATTTTTTTCTTCTCTCTCACTTTTTTTAGGATGTTATCACTCTCCCTATGACATAAATTATTTATATATGAAACGACCGACCTTTTTTTTTTTTTAATAAATAATAAATAATATTAATAATATAAACTACAACTAGTGGTCCCATACCCACTAGCCCCCTAACCACAATCACAATCAACAGCGGAAAACAATACCAATAAATAACCAATAATAATATAACCAATAACATCAACAATATCCAGTATTAATTCAAATCCTAACCAATGTTCCCAAACAACATAATCCAAATAACCAGCAATCCTAGCAATGCTCTAAGACTCAACTCTAGCAACCTAACAATGCCAGATAAAACAATCAACCGAGTCCCTAGAACATCCTCCTCTTCATTGCCTGGATTCCACGATCACACTTTGCCTTTACCTGCACCACAAACACATATTGCAATGCATGAGTATTTTACAAACACTCAGTAAGGCAATCCTCCCATCTACTGGGCTATACACACAAGCAATAGAGACATTTCTAACCATCAAACAACATTCAACAATCAACAATAACAAACCAGGACTCTGCATCGACCGATACTAGCATGCATCGACCGACGCCAGATTGGAGGTTGCGTCGACCGACGCAAGATCTGCGTCGACCGATGCAAAGTTAACTTGCATCGACCGATGCATGCTCGACATAACACGAAAACCCTAGAGTTTACGCGCCGTCCTCGCATCTGCATCGACCGATGCACAAGGTGCATCGACCGGTGCAATGCCGAGCATCGTTTTCCTCCGAAGCTTCTCGCCGGATCTTCGTTCCTGCAACCACGAAACTCGATCCCAAGCCACAAGAAAGCTTCCAAACGTCCCCAATAACAATCTAACCAGCCTAGCAACACATAACAAGCAAATCAGAGAGATCTCTAGCTTAGATAAGCCATGGTCATGCACTTACCTGTGCCAAGACGAATCTGAACCACAAACAAGCAAGAAAACGCTTCCTAGAAGCTCCTACAACGATCCCAGCTACAGATCTCTACAAGAACGCACCAAATCTCCAAGAAACTCTCAAGGATTCTTTCTCTCTTTCGTTCTCTCCCAAAAACGGCCAAACTCGCCGAATGAGACCAAAAGTCGACTTAAGGGTTTCCCATAACTCAAAACGCAGCGTTTGACTTAAGTCAAAACGCAGAGAAACAACCTTGCATCGACCGATGCACAACTTGCATCGACCGATGCAGATCCTAAACCGGGATTTTGGTTCACGGATGTTACAATTCTCCCCCACCAAACTGGATTCGTCCTCGAATCCCGAACAACCATCAGTCAAGGATCCCCGTGCAACCGTCTCTACGGCCCGCGCTCCTCCGACCGATCTACAGAATTTCACCTCTAGGCGATAGACTCACGCTCGAGGCGTCATTTGCTCTTGACTTTTTGGACTTTCCTTTACTCGTAGGCCTAAACCTTGAGTTTCATTGGCTCCTCATCAGACCTAAGTCTGCATGCCAATGTTGGCTCCTCATCAGACCGAAGCCTGCATGCCATAATATATAAGGAGAAGCCCAAACTCGTCTCTCGGGTTGCCACCCTACAGCGCGCCCCCGGATCGTCATCCGAAGTCGATATACCAACCATATTCCCAAGCCACAAAGTCTCAGAATATGGCAGTACTAGGAGAACCTAAGTCCTCCAAGAGTCGCGAGCAAACGATTCTGAACACGTCTGAGTCCTATCCCTATCCAGGTTTCCTTCCCGTGACTCGCGTAAAAACATCTCAATGTTCTACCAGCCACATATTCCCTCACTGGAATACCATATGACCACACAAGGATCATATACACGCCACAAGGGCCGCCACAAGGGCCAACAAAATGTCCTCACGAGGACCGCCACCAAGGCCAAACAAATGTCCTAAAAAGGACCGCCACCAAGGCCACTCGTCCCGAAGGACCGTCACGAAGACCATCTGTCCCGAAAGACCGTCACGAAGACCATCTGTCCCGAAGGACCGTCACAAAGACCATCTGTCCCGAAGGACCGTCACAAAGACCATCTGTCCCGAAGGACCGTCACAAAGACCATCTGTCCCGAAGGACCGTCACAAAGACCATCTGTCCCGAAGGACCGTCACAAAGACACTCTGGCTAAACAGCCCGCCACAAAGGCCAACAAACGGCTAAAAGCCCGCCACAAAACCACACAATTGGCTAAAAGCCCACCACAAAGGCCACACAATGTCTAACAAGACCGCCACACACAGGCACTCTGACCCGAAAGTCCGCCACAAAGGCACAAAAGCCTCTCCCAGGCTTCCCACCGCAAAAATGGACAAATTCTCTTTCCCGAGAAACTTTCCATATTTAGCACTTTCCATTTCTGGAAACTTTCCACTTAAGGAAATTTCTATTTCGGGAAACTTTTCCCCAACCCGCCTCACGGAAACTTTGTATCCCGAGCACCACCTCATCTTGTTACTGAGTCGCACAACCAACCACCCCAAGCGACCGAGTAACAAGAGAGGTGGGCTGGAATACTCCATTCCCGCTTCAGCCACGGATTACAGACGGAACCAGACTAGGCAAGCTCAGGTCGTGGTTGCTTCTCATACCACTTCTTGAACCTTGCCTTCATCCTTGCCTCAGGTTCCTATGTCTGCTCCTCCACACCATCACTGTCCCAAAGGACTCTCATCAAAGGAACCTTCTTCTTCCGAAGTTCCTTGATCCTCCTCTCGAGAACCCTCACTGGTCTCGCCTCCAAAGTCATGTTAGGCTGAAGATCTTCTGGAATCTTAGCCAACAACTGATCATCCTCACGGAGACATTTCCGCAATATAGACACATGGAATACCTTATGGAAAGCACGCATAACCTCAGGTAACTCCAGTCTATATGCCACTGGTCCAACTCGCTCAATCACTCTAAATGGACCCATATACCTCGGACTCAACTTAGTCTCTGTCAACGACCTGTTCGGACCCTGCAACATGGCCATCTTGAGGTACACTTTGTCTCCTACCTGAAACTCCAGGTCTCTCCTCCTCTTATCAGCATAACTCCTCTGCCTATCCTGAGCCTCTTTCATGTTCAGCTTGAGAACCCGAATCTTCTCTGAGGTCTTCTGAACAAAATCTGCCCCGTACATGCTCCTCTCCCCCACCTAAGTCCAGCATAACGGTGTACGACACGGTCTCCCATACAAAGCCTCATAAGGAGCCATACCAATACTCGCCTGATAGCTGTTGTTGTAAGCAAACTCTACCAGGTTCAGGTGATCTGCCCAATGGCCACCCCAATCCAAAACACACATCCTCAGCAAATCCTCCAACGTCTGGATTGTCCTCTCAGACTGTCCATCTGTCTGGGGATGATAAGCTGTACTCATATGCACCTTAGTGCCCATCTCTGCCTGAAATGCCTGCCAGAACACCGAAGTGAACTTAGAATCTCTGTCAGACACAATGCTCGCTGGCACCCCGTGCAATCTGACTATCTCCCTCACATACTTCTTAGCCAAGACCGCTGCTCCATCAGTCTTCTTAATGGCCAGAAAATGTGCTGACTTAGTCAACCGGTCCACGATGACCCAGATAGCATCAAAAGTCAGTGACACTGGTAAGCCTACCACAAAATCCATGGTAATCATATCCCACTTCCACTCAGGAATGGGTAAACTCTTCAGTAACCCGCCAGGAACCTGATGCTCAGCCTTTACTAGCTGACACACATCACACCTCGAAACCCAACACGCTACATCCTTCTTCATCCCAACCCAATGATAGTACCTCTTGAGGTCACGGTACATCTTAGTCGCTCCTGGATGAATAGACAGCTTGCTCGAATGAGCCTCTCTCAGAATCTCCTGCCTCAACTCCTCATCCTTGGGCACACAAATCCGACCATGCACCAAGATAGTACCATTATCTGAGACCTGATACTCTGACTCAACATCCTTTGAGGCATTCAACAGCCCCAAATCCTTCTCCTGTGCCAACCGCACCCTACTCAAAAGATCTGCTCGGTCAACTGCTTCCAAACCCAACGGTTCCAGTGAAACAGCACACAAACTCAACGCACTGATCTCTCCTACTAGAGACTCCATCTCCTTCTCCTGAGCCGAAGCTACTCTCTTCCGACTCAGAGCATCTGCAACTGTGTTAGCCTTACCAGGATGATAGGCTATCTCCAAATCATAATCCGTCACAAGCTCCATCCACCGCCTCTGCCTCAAATTCAACTCAGGCTGAGTGAATACATACTTCAGGCTCTTATGATCTGTATACACATGTACCTTTGCACCATAAAGATAAGATCTCCAAATCTTCAAGGCAAAACTACAGCACCCATCTCCAAATCATGAGTAGGATAGTTGTCCTCATGCACCCGCAACTGCCGCGATGCATAGGCAATCACCTTCCCATGCTGCATTAGAACACACCCCAAACCAACTCTAGATGCATTTGTATAAACCACATAGGGTTCTCCCTGCTCAGGCAAAGCCAACACTGGCGCAGTAGTCAACATCTCCTTCAGGCTTGCAAAGCCTTCCTCACACTCTTCTGACCAGACAAAAGGAACATCCTTCCCTGTCAACTTAGTCATAGGACGTGCTCTGCTTGCAAACCCTTGCACAAACCTCCTGTAGTAACCTGCCAATCCGAGAAAACTTCTGATCTCTGTAGCATTATGCGGTCTAGGCCAATCCCTGATAGTCTGAATCTTCTCTGGATCCACAGAAACCCCTTATGCAGAAACAATGTGACCCAGAAAGCCCATCTCACGCTGCCAGAAACTGCACTTGCTCAACTTAGCAATCAACTTCTGCTCCCGCAACTTCTCCATAACTGCCCTCAAATGCACTGCATGCTCCTCAGGACTCTTAGAATAAACCAGGATATCGTCGATGAAAATGATGACAGATACATCCAGAAACTCCTGAAACACCCTGTTCATCAATCTCATAAACGCTGCTGGTGCGTTAGTCAACCCGAAAGGCATCACCACAGACTCATAATGCCCATACCTCGTCCTGAAAGCAGTCTTCCTCACATCTGCCTCATCTATCGGTATCTGGTGATAACCCGACGCCAGATCCACCTTAGAGAATCAAGTAGCACCCCTCAACTGATCCAACAACTCATCAATCCTTGGAAGAGGATACTTGTTCTTCACAGTGACCCGGTTCAAACCCCGATAATCAATGCACAACTTGAAACTCCCATCCTTCTTCTTCACAAACAACACCGGTGCTCTCCACGGTGATACACTAGAACGTATGAATCCCTTGCTCCATAAATTCTCTAGTTACTTCCTCAGCTCAACTAAACATATACTTCAGTATGCCGACATCAACTCGCTGCCACATGAATATATCAATCCTCTTGTTCGTCCAAGAACCTCTAGTAACTTGCCTCTTAGAGAAACTTCCACAAGATAGCTTAATCCAAAATTAGCTTCCCGCTTAGCAATTCTCCACAGAAAATCATCAATACGAGCGTAATAAAACAAACAAGTACCATACGTTCGCATATTCTGATTCACCGTATCAAATGCTTTGCAGGCAGCTAACTCAAACCACTTGACTTATTCCCTCCAACAAGCTTACCAAAACCTTGAATCTTGCAACCCTGTCCATCTCCAATGAACGTAATCCAACATCGTCGCAACGATTAGTTTGTCCTGCCATGAAAGCTTCTCGTAAACTTATGTATCTGGCAAACATGCCTCTCCCGGCTCAAAACTGCTGTAACTCCCCTTCTCGGGAATCCAGCACCACCGGCCTCACAATCCTGGCGCAAAGCCAAAAATTCATAACCGCTCTGGTCATAAAATCCTGGCCCACTGGCCAACATAGTCCCAAAATCTAAGATTAAACCACCGTCAATCTCTCGAGGTCTACATTCAAACGCTATGTTTATACTCACGTCCTAGGAACTGCTTGCTCCCAACTCTTCCACTCTTAGGTCGCAACCTTCGAGTCATACCGATCTCACTCTCAGACCAGCGTCTTCGAGTTATACCGTCTCACTCTTGGACCACAATCCTCAAGATCTCGGTATCGGGAACTACTCATCCCCTCAGGAGAACAACATCCCCTCTGCCACTCTCGGAGCCCTCAGCCCCTCGAGCTATCGGTATTCAGGGGAATCACCATCCCCCTCAGGAGCAACAATCCTTAACGACTATAAACATCTCTCGACACAAGTACCTCCTGTGGTCCGAGTATAACTTTGCAATGTTACACTTGTCCACTCAACTTACATTATCCAACTGGATTAACCACCAAACAGAGAAATATCTGCTCCAACTGCATATGTCCACCTATCCGCCTCTATAGGCCCGATACCACTTGAGAATAATCTCATACCGGTCATCTACAACCGCTCATCCTCTTAACATAAGACGGAAACTCCTCAACATCCGCAGCCCTCGGCTGCACCCCGCCACATGCGGTACAACTGGAGCCTGCACTGGCACCCCCTCTCGGTAACCGCTCCCACAATACGCCAATAGATCCGCCAAGCGATCATCTCGACCCTGGGCTCCACCTGCTGCAACCCCACACCTGGGTTACCAGCACCCCCGGCATTCACACCGGCTAACCCTCTCTGGTCCCTCCTGATACGCTTGCGACCCTCTGACGTACCTCCTCGTGGAACTCTGGACCACACACTCGCTGGCCTCGGGACCCGCCCGACCATGACCACGTCCCCGTCCACGACCAACAACTCAAACACCTTTAACCACTGCACTTCCAAGAACAGAGCCTAACAAGCAATCTTAATATAACACAAAAACACAAAAACACAAACTCACCGTGGAATCACACAGTCGGCTCGAAGAGGATGTTCTAGGACTCCATGCCACACACAATTGACTAACTCACATAATCAATCAAAGCATGCAATCCCAAACATCTACAACAGAAACCTAGTGAACCCAAACCTAGAACCGTAAGGGCTCTGATACCAAAATGAAACGACCGACCTTTTTATTTTTTTTAATAAATAATAAATAATATTAATAATATAAACTACAACTAGTGGTCCCATATCCACTAGCCCCCTAACCACAATCACAATCAACAGCGGAAAACAATACCAATAAATAACCAATAATAATATCACCAATAACATCAACAATATCCAGTATTAATTCAAATCCTAACAATATCCAGTATTAATTCAAGAAAGTGAGGACAAGCGGAAGGAAAGCAAGGAAGTGGGAGAAGAAGCAAAGTGGCTAAAGAAAGTTTAAGTGTGAAGAAGACTCTGGGGGAAGTGGAAGTTTTTCTATTATCTAATACTCTGTCGTTTAATTGAGGAAGTTGTATTTAAATGGAACCTAATGTTTAGGGTTTCCTTATCTTATGACTTTTACATCTTAATCAGTCCTTCTTTCCTTATCCGCCTCCTTCTCGTTATCTCTTCTAATCTGGTTACTGTTCTTCTTATTTCTTCTTTATTTTATCTGTTGTCTCTTCTACTAACCCTCTTATTCTCGAGATAGGCTCTGATCTATCATTTGGTGCTTCTTCATTGTAGAGAAATGGCGGCCACTCCAGATCCACGCCAGAACACACCAGAACTCGAGTCACGCGTGGTGCCTGATACACCACAACCAGCTGAAACGGCGGAGCAGAGAGAAGTTCATCGTGACAGGGAGATGGCTTTGATGCGCGAGTCGATCCAAAACCTGAATGCCATGATGCAGTCGATGATGTTTGGGGACAATAGCAGCTCTACGCCGCCGTTGTTCGCGACCCCCACCATTGGGGTTCTGTCTCAGACTTCGGGAACTGTTTCGGGAAGCTGTGAGCCGATACGAGCCGAGAAGGTTTTACCTCTTGCGACACAGCGACCTAATGATGGGATTTTACCGCTTCCAACGGTGGCCCCACGAACCGACGGGTTGTTTTCAGCTCCTCAGCCCTTGCAACAAACGGAGGGTCTCCTGACGACTCAACCGATGGCTCAACGGTTCGATTACCCACAAAATCGAGTCATCGAACCACGGAAAAGGGTCGATCTATCGTTGTTCGAAGGTCAGAACCCTGACGATTGGCTCTTCCGGCTGGAAAAAGGGTTTTCCATGAACCAAACACCTGAGTATGAAAAGATTGATGAAGCGGTTGCTTGTTTGACCGGTTCGGGGATAACTTGGTGGCGAAACTCTCAGGAAAGGTTGTGTATTACTACTTGGAAGGACTTCCGTGACAAGTTCAAAGAACGGTTCAAACCTAGTAGGAGTTGTTCGGCTTTGGACCGTTTGCTTACTATCAGGCAGCATGGCTCGGTGGATGAGTATCGAGAGAGGTTTGAGGAGTTGTCAGTGGAGTTACCACAACTCACTGATGATGTGTTAGAGTCCGCCTGTTTGCGGGGATTGAAGAAGAATTTGCGGGATCCGGTGCTTCGGAGTAGACCAGTGGACATGAATGCCATGGTCGATATGGCTCGAATGGTGGAGTTTCAGGAGAACGAGAACTCGGGGTACCATCCGCGTTCACAAGCAAAACCTGTGGGCAACACTTCTTACACACCTCAAGGACAGTCGTCAAGAAAATCGTTTGAGGTAAGTAAACAGGTGAGTAAAACCAATACGAGTAGTGGTTTTAACCCTTGCAGGCATTGTGGGGAGAGATGGTTCAGTGGACATCGATGCAGGCAACAACAGCTGAAATGCCTGGAGGTTGATGAGGGGAGGATTCACCGGAGTTTGTGTTGCAGGCTCAGAATGAAATGCATATCCAGGAGGAAATTGGGAATGAGCCCGAGATGGTGACGGAGACAATTGGTTCGATGGCGGGTTTTGATGGTGAACAGTCCATGCGTATGCTGGGAAGGATTAAAGGTAGGCAGGTAATGGTTCTGATTGACTCTGGTGCTACCAGAAACTTTATTTCTGACAAGTTGGTGCAGGAGTTGGGTTTGAAGGTTTCAGAAAATAAAAGTTTTGGCGTGCGAATAGCTGGGGGTCAGATCCTCAAGGGTAAGGGCAAGTGCTCGGGTTTGGTGTTGGACATTCAAGGGGTTGTTATCACCGAAGACTTCTTGCTGTTTGAGCTAGGCCACACAGACATCATACTGGGCTATTCCTGGTTAGCCACTCTTGGTGATACCAGAACAAACTGGAGGTTGCAACGACTTAGTTGGCAGATTGGAGCTTTATGGGTTACCATCGTAGGTGATCCTTCCTTGAGCAAGGCACAGGTCTCGATTAACTCCATGGAGAGAATGGTGCGAAGAAAGGGAGTGGCATACTTGCTGGAGCTGACATCATTATTTGAGAAGACGCAACCTCAACAGTCTGTAGAGTTGCCTGAAGTTCAGAAGTTAATTGAGCAGTATCAGTCGGTTTTCGACATGCCTCAAAGGCTTCCTCCAATCCGTAATAGGGAACACGCAATTACTCTCAAGGACGGAGCGGGACCAGTCAACTTGCGCCCCTACCGCTACTCTTTTGTGCAGAAAAATGAGATAGAAAAGCTCATTCAAGAGATGTTAGCAGCCCATATCATCAAGCCAAGTGTGAGTCCGTACTCGAGCCCTGTATTGTTGGTTAAGAAGAAAGATGGAGGGTGGAGGTTCTGTGTTGACTATAGTGCGTTAAACACGGTCACAGTTCCTGACCGCTACCCTATACCGGTGATTGAAGAGCTTCTGGATGAGTTGAATGCTGCGGTAGTCTTCTCTAAGCTGGATCTTAAGTCTGGCTATCATCAGATCAGAGTTAGGAGAGAGGATGTGGAGAAAACTGCCTTCAAAACGCATCAGGGACATTATGAGTTCTTGGTCATGCCTTTTGGGCTAACCAAAGCTCCTTCAACGTTCCAAAATGTCATGAATGATCTGTTCAGACCTTACCTACGACGGTTTGTGCTAGTGTTTTTCGATGACATTCTGGTATACAGTCCAAGTGTGGAGTCGCATTTACAGCATTTGGAGTTGGTTCTCAAACTCTTGCAGCAAAATCAGTTTTATGCTAACAGGAAGAAATGCTCATTTGGCCAAACAAAGGTCTCGTACTTAGGACATGTGATTTCTCGTGAAGGAGTAGCAGCAGACCCCGAGAAAATTGTGGCGATGGTGGATTGGCCTGAACCGAGGTCTGTAACGGAGTTGAGAGGATTTCTCGGGTTGACAGGTTACTACCGCCGGTTTGTGAAGAACTATGGGCAAATAGCTCGACCCCTGACTGACTTGCTGAAGAAGAATAGCTTTGCATGGACACCAGTAGCCACAGAAGCATTTAAAGCCTTAAAGCAAGCAGTAACAAGTCTTCCGGTGTTGGTGTTGCCGGACTTCAGTAAGGAATTCACGATTGAAACTGATGCGTCCGGGGCTGGTGTAGGGGCAGTTCTATCTCAAGACAGACGTCCTGTGGCTTTTATCAGCCAAGCCTTTTCCTCCCAGGGGAGGATTAAGTCAGTCTATGAGAGAGAGTTGCTAGCGATTGTGAAGGCGGTGACTAAATGGAAACATTACCTCACGGGGAAAGAGTTTGTTATCAAGACGGACCCGAGGAGCTTAAGACACCTCCTAGACCAAAAAGCGATTTCAACGGTTCAACAGAGGTGGGCAGCCAAACTGCTTGGTCTAAATTACAGAATCGAACACAAACCGGGGGTGGAAAACAGAGTGGCAGACGCTCTCTCGAGGAGACCTCCTACTGAAACCTTGTTTCAACTAACGTTGGTGGCTCCTCTGACAATTGATTTGGTGAAGTTGAAGGAACAGGTTGCACAAGATGTAGAATTGGGAGAAATAATCAAGGTGCTTAAACGGGGGGAAACGGTGAAGGGTGGTTACAGTTTGGAGAAGGAGATGCTGTTGAAGGAGGGACGATTGGTAGTACCCAGCGGATCTGTTTTCATTCCGCGACTCCTCGAGCAGTTTCATTCAAGTTTGACTGGGGAACACGAAGGAGCGCTTAAGACTTTCAAGCGTCTCAGTCAGGAAGTTTACTGGAGAGGAATGCGGAAAGATATTGTGGAGTTCATTGTCAAATGTCAAGTGTGCCAAGAGAACAAGTATTCCACTCTATCTCCTGCTGGATTGCTGGCTCCCCTGCCCATTCCAAAACAGATTTGGACTGACATAAGTCTAGATTTTGTAGAAGGATTGCCTAAGTCAAAGGGATTCAACTCCATACTGGTAGTAGTAGACAGGCTCTCCAAGTACGCTCACTTCATAGGGCTTAAGCATCCATTCACTGCAAAAACCGTGGCTGAAGCTTTTGTAAGGGAGGTGGTTAAGTTGCATGGGTTTCCTGAAACGATGGTATCAGACAGGGACAGGGTGTTCTTGAGCAATTTCTGGTCCGAACTCTTCAAGCTCCACGGAACAGCACTTCACAAGAGTACAGCTTACCATCCACAAACGGATGGGCAAACTGAAGTGGTTAACCGCTGTCTGGAAACCTTCTTGCGATGCTTTGCGAGCAGGAGACCTACCTCGTGGGCACAGTGGCTACCTTGGGCTGAGTACTGGTATAATACCTCATACCACTCATCTATCAGGAACACGCCTTTCTTTGCTGTGTATGGCAGGGAACCACCAAGGTTGCTACGCTATGGGGATGTTCCAACCCATAACGCTCATGTGGAAGTTGACGCAGCTGCGGATGCAGAAGGAAGCAAATAAACATCGAAGGGACGTGCAGTTTCAGTTGGGAGATTGGGTCAATCTCAAGTTGAGACCTTATCGCCAACAGTCACTAGTCCGCCAAAAGAATGAGAAGCTAACGCAACAATATTTTGGTCCTTATCAGATTGTGGAAAAAGTGGGAAGAGTTGCTTATCGTCTGCAGTTGCCGGCGGACTGTCAAATTCACTCTACCTTTCACGTGTCTCAGTTGAAGGCTGCAGTTCCAAATTCGCATACAGCTCGAGAGATTCCTCCCATTCTCACACCATCGCTAGAGTGGGCTACGGAACCTGAGACCATCAAGGATATTCGCAAGGGTACTGACGGGAAGGAGATGACGGAAGTTTTGGTGAAGTGGAAGGGCTTACCCGACTCAGAATCCACATGGGAGTCCCTATCCGTGATTGTGCAGCAGTTCCCAGATTTTAACCTTGAGGACAAGGTTAGTTCACTTCGGGAGAGTATTGATAGGTTGAGAATCCCTTTGGCTTTCATGAGAAAGAAAGTGAGGACAAGCGGAAGGAAAGCAAGGAAGTGGGAGAAGAAGCAAAGTGGCTAAAGAAAGTTTAAGTGTGAAGAAGACTCTGGGGGAAGTGGAAGTTTTTCTATTATCTATTACTCTGTCGTTTAATTGAGGAAGTTGTATTTAAATGGAACCTAATGTTTAGGGTTTCCTTATCTTATGACATTTACATCTTAATCAGTCCTTCTTTCCTTATCCGCCTCCTTCTCGTTATCTCTTCTAATCTGGTTACTGTTCTTCTTATTTCTTCTTTATTTTATCTGTTGTCTCTTCTACTAACCCTCTTATTCTCGAGATAGGCTCTGATCTATCCCAATGTTCCCAAACAACATAATCCAAATAACCAGCAATCCTAGCAATGCTCTAAGACTCAACTCTAGCAACCTAACAATGCCAGATAAAACAATCAACCGAGTCCCTAGAACATCCTCCTCTTCATTGCCTGGATTCCACGATCACACTTTGCCTTTACCTGCACCACAAACACATATTGCAATGCATGAGTATTTTACAAACACTCAGTAAGGCAATCCTCCCATCTACTGGGCTATACACACAAGCAATAGAGACATCTCTAACCATCAAACAACATTCAACAATCAACAATAACAAACCAGGACTCTGCATCGACCGATACTAGCATGCATCGACCGACGCCAGATTGGAGGTTGCGTCGACCGACGCAAGATCTGCGTCGACCGATGCAAGGTTAACTTGCATCGACCGATGCAAGATATGCATCGACCGATGCATGCTCGACATAACACGAAAACCCTAGAGTTTATGCGCCGTCCTTGCATCTGCATCGACCGATGCACAAGGTGCATCGACCGGTGCAATGCCGAGCATCGTTTTCCTCCGAAGCTTCTCGCCGGATCTTCGTTCCTGCAACCACGAAACTCGATCCCAAGCCACAAGAAAGCTTCCAAACGTCCCCAATAACAATCTAACCAGCCTAGCAACACATAACAAGCAAATCAGAGAGATCTCTAGCTTAGATAAGCCATGGTCATGCACTTACCTGTGCCAAGACGAATCTGAACCACAAACAAGCAAGAAAACGCCTAGAAGCTCCTACAACGATCCCAGCTACAGATCTCTACAAGAACGCACCAAATCTCCAAGAAACTCTAAAGGATTCTTTCTCTCTTTCGTTCTCTCCCAAAAACGGCCAAACTCGCCGAATGAGACCAAAAGTCGACTTAAGGGTTTCCCCTAACCCAAAACGCAGCGTTTGACTTAAGTCAAAACGCAGAGAAACAACCTTGCATCGACCGATGCACAACTTGCATCGACCGATGCAGATCCTAAACCGGGATTTTGGTTCACAGATGTTACAATATATATGCTATATGGGATATGGCGTCTGTTTCGTTAAATTTATAAGTTTGAATATGACGTGTGTACTTCTGTTAATTAATAGATTTTGTCCACATTAAATCATTGTGTTAACGTGAAGAGTGAATGTTATCATGAATACTTCTTCATCATGTTGTTATGTATGCTTTTAAAATGTTCAAAGACTTGGTAGGTTTATAATTTAATAACTCCACCAAAACAAGAAGTTATGTATATATCCACATAAGATTTTGTATATGTAACACATGCCGCTGAGAGAGATATAATTTTGACGAAAAATTCATTAATAGGGTTTATTTGTTCAAATATGTTCCATATCAAAAGAAGTATATTTCATTTACTTTAGTCTAATCAATCTTGTTTGTAATTTTTACAACTTGTTCGTTTTACCTTTAATTGAACGTAAGGCGAAAATGTTGTACTTATCTTCACGTAGATGTCATAGTCTCGATAGAATTCATAATAGCAACCGACCTCCATAAAACAGAGAAGAGCACAATTCGAGGAAGGGATCAATGGACTTGAAGGATACGCAAGTGAATCGGTATATTTGTTTTTAAGCGCTATAATATATGTAGATAACTCTTGGAACACATCTTCGGCGATAAGCCTTAAACCCTCTGATTGCAATGGATAGTGATGTGCATCAAACTGGTGAAGATAACGAATTGCCATCTCCTCATTCCCATCTAACATAGATAGAATCCCACATGCAAGTCTCGCATCAACTTCTGCGGGAACGTTACAACTTAGAAGTGCAATACCATGTTTAATATCTCTATCCTCGGCAACAACCCGGAGGCCTTCATAGTAGATTGCTATTTTGTTCCCAGCTTCTAAGCATCTTTGGAAAAAACGCCTGTGAACCTTTTGGAGTCCACCATTTGGGTTATGGGATGTTTGGAACCATGAAGGATGACAACAGATGTTTTAGATATCAGCATCCTTTAGAATAGAATTTCAGGCTTGTAGACGGCTGTGACTTGGCCAGCCTTCAATATTTGACCAAGGAATGACAAACCATCAACTGCGACAAGCCTGATGATTTTAACAATATATCATCACGTAGATCAAGTACTCTTTCAATTCCATCGGACATTTTGAAGTAGATGTATAAATATTTATGTATTTGGTGTGAGGTTTGAGTACGCAGAAACAACACAAGTACCCAATAAATGGTGATAAAATATTGTAGTTGGTTGGGGAGTTGAACGAAAACTTTCATTTACGACACTTATTAAATGTCTTCATAGTAAATTTCTTTTTAGTGCCTATTTAAATTACCAAAAGCACTAGTTTTCATATTAGGATATATAAACAAAGTAAATTCAAACATAGAATTTACTACACATGGTAACAATATTACAACATAACAATCCTACTACATGAAACCATTTAACATGGTTACTATATAATACAACATAGTCACCCAAATACATAGTCGGACGTAGAGGTGTATGGCATTAAAACGTCAAACTCGTAACTTAAATGCTAAGTGCGGTGGAGTATAGATGAAAGTAATAAGGACGGTGGTAACAATAACATTCTACATCAATAATTTTAGGCTAGGACATAATAGGACCCAAATGCAACGGTACTTAAAGACGACGACACCCAACAGAACATTATCATAGAATACAACAAACTCACCGTAGGAGCCACCATAAATAACATTGATCACACAGGTTTTCAACTTTTCATAAACTCCATAACCAAGCTTGCAGTCAAGGCACATGTGGGCCAAGCAATTACTCTTGATGTTGTAGGATAACGATAATTGTCGTAATAACAGTAACTATGTATTGGAAAGTACACAATGTGTTGACCAAATGCTCGCCATAAGGCCGTACACTAGGAGTGAACAACGGCTGATGCATGTCATAAAAAAACTTTAAGGTAGTTTGCAGCGGTTTCCTCTTTGCCAGTTAACATGTATAGAATACCACAACACAAAGTGGCAAGAGACGTGTTGGGTACATTGCATTTAATTAAACCTAGACCTCTGTGGGTGTGCCCTTCTTGAAAAATGATCCGTAAGCCTTCGCAAAACATGATTGTCTTATTTCCAGCTTGGAGACACCTCTCAAAGAAATGACGGTACCAGCCCTCCTAAACAACTTTGGTTTTTGGATGTGTGAATGTGTTGTAATCGTCTGGGTAATAACAGAGGGAGTGGATGTGTGCAGTCTTTAGGACATCATCTCTATACACCATATTTCCACCCATGTGCCCAGCTTTCAATATTGGACCTAATAACCACCACTGATCTTTTGCAACACATAAAAATATCACTCAAGATATCATCAGGGAGTTCAGGGATCTTCGTAGGCATAGGTTGTGGGCGTTGTATATTTTAACAAGGTGAGTCTGGGTAGTTGTCTTACGAAATGCATGACCTAAAAAATTGTGTTACAAAGAATTAGAATGCAACATGTTGTGAAGGAACTATATATTAAACTTCTACTGAAATCGTTGGAATATGTAACGAGACTTACAAAATTGAATATTGTTTAGTTGCCTAATCTAACAGTTAATCAACAAAATAATAATGACATATACATCATATCCAAGCATAATATGACATGTATGAGTAATCATATCAGATGCCCTACTAATGTCATGTTGTCGGTTACCAGCAGCTGAACACAATTACCACCAATATATTGTCTAATTTGTTTTAAAATTATAACAACCCGACCTTTTTTTTTTAATAATAATTAAATACAATATAAACAATTATGCAGCCTATACTACTAAATTAAACCAACCCAAACCACGACTCCTCATTAAACCAATAACTACCAGTACACACAGCGGAAACATACCAACCATACAAAACCATTACAACATCAATACAATAACAATCCTAAGCATTCTATCCATCAACCTAGCATATCTCTATCCAAGGTTCCAACAACTTATCTAACAATCCAATAACACACAAACGAGACCCTAGATCATCCTCCTCCTCATCGCCATGATTCCACAACACAAACCTGCACACCACAAACAACAATTGAGATGCGTAAGTATTATCACAAATACTTAGTGAGGCAATCCTCCCATCTACTGGGCTATACACACAAGCAACTGAGAACAAATGCTTAACAACTGACAACCAAACACAAACAAACCACGAAAATCACGAAACAAACAACTTGGTGTCGACCGACACCAGAGAGGTGTCGATCGACACTGGCCAAACATGGTGTAGACCAACACCTAACTGGTGTCGATCGACACTCCCTTCGCAGGCGCGAACTGCACGAATCCAAACGACGAACCTCCGTTTCAATCCGCCTCCAATCTGTCCCAAACTCTCCCAAAAGCCTCAGGAACCTATCACAACCATAACACAACCACCACAAGCAAGAACAACACCACGAAACACAACAAATCAAGCAAACAAAGGATTCTCAGGCTTAGATAAGCCATGGTCATGCACTCACCTTATCAACTGATTATAGCAACCAATACAACCAGTTGAGACCCTCCTAACGTCTGAAACAGCCCAGAAACGCCCTACAACAAGCCACACAACCAAAAACGACTTATAGCAAAACTAGACAAAAACATCAAAAAAGAACAGTCTCAAAGAAGAAACCCTAAAGTGAAATCCAACCGTTAACTAACAAATCGCTCCGGTGAAAGGCTAACCCTAGACGTCACAAAGCTTCCCACAAAATTTCAGCACGATCAGGAAACAGACGAGACCACGATCTCAATTACAATCCCGATGGTTTCAACTCGCGTCTGAGAAAACGTGACTCACGAAACTGCCAATAACTCATCGAGTTTAAATCCAAAGTTACTTCTGTAAAAAGGAGAATGACGATGAAAGACTTGGGAATAAACCTAACAAATTTCATTACCTTTGAGAACAATTTGATATGCCGAAACTGTTTCCTCCCAAACCCTAACGATTCTGCTCTTTCTCCTTTAATCTCCTTCACACCACAATAGGCTCTCTCCTCTCTTTCTATCTCTGCAAACGGCGACCAGACACCCTAAAACCCTTAATTTGTCGCTTCTCCACTTATATACTTGGTTTAGATAACTAAACCAAACCAACCAAACCAAAATTGCGAATTAAAACAAACCCGACGAACCCAGAAATAGTGGTGTCGATCGATGCCACAAGGGTGTCGATCGACACTCCTACCAAAACTGCATAATCCGGTTCGTGGATGTTACAATTCTCCCTCACCAATAAGGATTCATCCTCGAATCCCGCAACACCGTCCATCCGTCAAGGACCTCCGTGCCACCGTCAACACGGCCCGCACGTCCTCCGACCGGACTAAATACCGTCAGCCAAGGTTTCCCGTGCACTGTCGCAACAGCCCGCACACCTCCGACTGAACCATGAGGTCTCCCTCTAGTCAATATACTCACATCCTAGACATTATTTGCTCACAACTCAGTGCTTCCCCCGTCCGTGGTCGCAACCAACGAATTATGCCGGCTCGCTATCAGGCTAACCACCTTAAGCTACAGCATCCAGGAAGTCACTCACACTCCCCGCTATCAGGTCGCAACCTTCGAGTCATACCGGCTCACTGCCAGGCCATAGCCTACAGCTACGGTATCCAGGGAGTCTCACACGCCCACTCCCCCCGCTCTCGGGTCGCAACCCTCGAGACATACCGGCTCACTGCCGAACCGCGGCTCACAGATACGGTATCCAAGGAGTCTCAAAATCCCGCTCTTGGGTCGTCACCCTAAAGCGCGCTCTCGGATCGTCATCCGAAGCAAACATACCACTCCCACTCTCTGGCCACAAAGTCCATCAGCTATCGGTATCACATGAGTTGGGCCCACACAATCTTGAGCAAACAAGTCTGATGTCATCAAGTATCTCCCGACTAGATCTACCTCAACTCTTTCCATTAATAGGCAAGATTTAACTATTCATAAAACTTCCCATTTTTAGAAACTTTCCTTTTTTAATGACATTCTATTTATGGAAACTTCCCATTTATAGCAACCTTCTATTTATGGAAACTTCCCATTTATAGAATTCCCGAGCTATTTCCTTTCCACTGGTTTCACAATTCCCAAAACCAAAGAACTCCAACTTTTATTAGAACCTCAAATGCAATAATCGTTTACAACTCCAAATGAAAATACATCATGAAAGAAAGAAAACAAAAGCTAAAACTAAGTGCCGGAATGGAAACCCGGTCCTCCCTTCGGCTGCGCCGCAACCTCCATCCTCTGCCTCCTCTTAGGACAGAAAGGCCTAATATGCCCTTCCTCCCCGCAATGATAACACACTCGACGGTACTCCTGCGAATGACCTCCCCTGGGCCCACTTGCTGACACGTGATCCATGCTCCCGCGCCCATAGCCTCCCTGGCCACCTTGGTTTGCCACTGTCATCTCTTCCCGCTTCCTTTTACGCCTTTGCTCCAACTGCCTATCCTTGCTTGGAATGCTCTGCTCCAATGTCTCCTCTGAACGAGCCGCTGGACTGACCACCCATAACTGTGACCTCAAGTCATCCTCTATCCCAGCTGCAACCTCAACCAGCTCCGCCCTCGTGGCATAGCTCCTCACTCTGCACCGAGTCCTCAGATCATCCCGCAAAGCCAGCAAGAACCTCCGCACCTGAGCCGACTCTGGCTCCCAAGCCCGACCTGCATACCCCACCAGCCGACTGAACTCTGCATCCAGCTCCCGCACTGTGCGGTCCCCCTGAGTCAACCCCAAGAACCGTGCCTCCATGCGATCAAGAGCCTCCTGTGGAAAATATTTGGAGTTAAACTCCCTCACAAAATCTCCCCAAGACATACCCCGCTGCACCCTCCGTGCTGTCACCGACCTCTACCACACACGTGCATCTCCTGACAAGTAAAACACTGCCAAATCCACCCTAAACTGGTCGGGACACCTAAGCGAAAGGAAAATATGCTCCATCCGCTCTCTCCACTCATCCGCTACACTCGGATCGGTACTTCCTGAGAAATACCCTGCTCCCACATGCCGCAGCTGCTCCATCATCCGCACATACTGAGCATCCACTACCTCGGCCCCCGGCTGCACACCTGCCTGCAAACCCGCCACAGGCTGCACCGCTGGAACCTGCCCACCAACCACTGGCGGCACTACTGGAACCTGCCCACCAACCACTGGCGGCACCACTGGATCCTGCTCACCAACCACTGGCGGCACTACTGCTGGAAGTCGCTGCAAAACCTGAGCTAGCAAGTCCATCAAGACATCCTCCCTGCCCAGAGCACCCTCTGCTGCAACCCTCACACCTGGGGCAACACCGTGACCGACACCGGGCCCATTTGCCTTGCCGTCACCCAAACCAGCCTGGTCTCCAGACACACTAGGATGAACCTGTGACTCCGCTACCTCCTCCCTGGCCATGCTCTGGGTCACACTCTCACTGGCCTTAGGAACCTGACCTCGTCCCCGACCACGACCACGACCACGCCCACGTCCACGACCACGACCGCGACCAACAGCACCCTCTATAGCCATCAGCACTATCCATAACAGAAGGCTAAGCACACAATTCAAAACCGCACATAAAGTACACATCTTACCGTGGAATCTCATTGAAGGCTCGAAGAGGATGATACTAGGACTCCATACCACAAACAAATTGACTAACTACGCATATTCAATTTCATCACACAACATCATGCATCCAGCAACAGGAAAACACTTCAACCAATTAAATTCCTAAACCGCTCTAAACCATTCACTTAACCATCCTAAAAACGTATGGGCTCTGATACCAAAATGAAACAACCCGACCTTTTTTATTTTTTAATAATAATTAAATACAATATAAACAATTATGCAGCCTATACTACTAAATTAAACCAACCCAAACCACGACTCCTCATTAAACCAATAACTACCAGTACACACAGCGGAAACATACCAACCATACAAAACCATTACAACATCAATACAATAACAATCCTAAGCATTCTATCCATCAACCTAGCATATCTCTATCCAAGGTTCCAACAACTTATCCAACAATCCAATAACACACAAACGAGACCCTAGATCATCCTCCTCCTCATCGCCATGATTCCACAACACAAACCTGCACACCACAAACAACAATTGAGATGCGTAAGTATTATCACAAATACTTAGTGAGGCAATCCTCCCATCTACTGGGCTATACACACAAGCAACTGAGAACCAATGCTTAACAACTGACAACCAAACACAAACAAACCAGGAAAATCACGAAACAAGCAACTTGGTGTCGACCGACACCAGAGAGGTGTCGATCGACACTGGCCAAACATGGTGTCGACCAACACCTAACTGGTGTCGATCGACACTCCCTTCGCAGACGCGAACTGCACGAATCCGAACGACGAACCTCCGTTTCAATCCGCCTCCAATCTGTCCCAAACTCTCCCAAACTCTCCCAAAAGCCTCAGGAACCTATCACAACCATAACACAACCACCACAAGCAAGAACAACACCACGAAACACAACAAATCAAGCAAACAAAGGATTCTCAGGCTTAGATAAGCCATGGTCATGCACTCACCTTATCAACTGATTATAGCAACCAATACAACCAGTTGAGACCCTCCTAACGTCTGAAACAGCCCAGAAACGCCCTACAACAAGCCACACAACCAAAAACGACTTATAGCAAAACTAGACAGAAACATCAAAAACGAACAGTCTCAAAGACGAAACCCTAAAATGAAAACCAACCGTTAACTAACAAATCGCTCCGGTGAAAAGCTATCCCTAGACGTCACGAGGCTTCCTACAAAATTTCAGCACGATCAGGAAACAGACGAGACCACGATCTCAATTACAATCCCAGATAGTTTCAACTCGCGTCTGAGAAAACGTAACTCACGAAACTGCCAATAACTCATCGAGTTTAAATCCAAAACTATTTCTGTAAAAAGGAGAATGACGATGAAAGATTTGGGAATAAACCTACTAAATTTCATTACCTTTGAGAACGATTTGATATGCTGAAACTGTTTCCTCCCAAACCCTAACGATTCTGCTCTTTCTCCTTTAATCTCCTTCACACCACAATAGGCTCTCTCCTCTCTCTCTATCTCTGCAAACGGCGACCAGACACCCTAAAACCCTTAATTTGTCGCTTCTCCACTTTTATACTCGGTTTAGATAACTAAACTAAACCAACCAAACCAAAATTGCGAATTAAAACAAACCCGACGAACCCAGAAATAGTGGTGTCGATCGATGCCACAAGGGTGTCGATCGACACTCCTACCAAAACCGCATAATCCGGTTCGCGGATGTTACAAAAATGCAATTGAAATACATGACCACGAGGGCAACACATAGATGGCATTAGTAAATTACGAGATCTAAATCGGGACAATTAAATTGTAGGTGGAAAATCAAAACCAAATACACATCCTATAATTCTAAGTCTCTGAGAATAACCCATATTTTAAGTTTTGTATACATGCCTTTGATAACTTCCCCACTTTGTGATTGCGGTGATTTTCCTACTGTAATGAAATCATGGACTGACGTAAATCCTGGTCGGACTTTTTACAAGTATGCAGTCATAAACAACAAACCCCCTACCAGTTGGCAAAAACTTGTCTTGATTAACGCAAGCGACCATATCTAAAAACTGAAGACTGAAGTTGACTTCTATAAGCACCTGAAAGTTGTTTCAGATGCAAAGTTAGAGAGCAAGGCTGGTTTCAATAACTGGAGTGAAGAAAGTCGTAAGAGGAAGTTGTACATCATGTTTGTCTTATCTTCTTAGCATGCCTGATCTTGGTATCTGTTATAATCATCGCCCTCGCCATCTAGTCATATTTAATACCCATTATAAAAGTTTGTAGTAACATTTTGTGTGTCATAATTTAAACTACGACTTGTCAATCAAGTTATCCAATAATACTTGGTACAAACTATCAATGATGTTATGTTATTTACTTCAAATGTAGCACAATAATAGTACATTCCAAAAGCAGCATGGAATTACATTTTAGTAAATGTTAGGGTATAAAAAGAGAAAATGAAAATGTAATCGTACACCAATGTGTGCACACGAAAAGCGATATTTAAGCCCTTGTGTTGACAAAAACTATTAGGGTACAAATAAATGTAATGGTAATTGTTTTGTGGTTTACGTAAGGATACAATATACGCAAAGTGTTTCAACTGTACAACCAATAACAAAAAAGATGGAGCGGATGAGGGTATATAAATTAAATTGTGTACTCTGAAATTCAACTATCCAACGACTACACAGTATCTTCCCCACACATGTCAGACCTAACATACTCAAAGTCGTAGTCGTAACCTTCCTTATCAGAAAAATTATCGTCCATAATTGCGTCGTTACTTATCTGTACCCCCATTACGTGGATCTAAGAAGTCACTGTAGTTACCATCACCATAGTGGAATTTCAAAACCGAAACGATTCATGGATTATGAGATTCTCTCGAACTTAAGTTAGTAATTAAAGTTTGGGTTATCATATCAATTAACTTTTTAATTATAATTGTCAATGACACATACTGTAAATAAACAGAGAATGACTGATTATAAGTAATGTTCAAACTTTTATGTATTGTTTTAGTAAAAATGCTTGCAAACGTATTATTATAGTAATTAGGTAACTTTTATGTATTATTATAGGTAATTTCCCATTGTTAGTCTAAAGATTACAATGTAAAATATCAAACTCCACAAAATTTTCCTCCCGGACCACCATAATTGAAAAAGAAACCGAGTCGTTTACTATTATGAAATAATTTCGCATTACCAATTTTTATGTCATAGCATTTTGGACTATCAACCAAAATCTTCGTAGGAAAATAATTCATTTTATGACTCCTATATTTGGAATCCAGAACTTCAATATTTGTAAACATTGCTGAATTTTTATGGCTTCCAACCGGAAAATTACCATTACCCATCGGGGGACTTGAACCTGTAAGGGAAGCATGAACTACACCTCCAACAGTAACTATATTAGCACCGTCGTTCAAAATGTTAAATAGTTCTTTTGGCCAATATCCAATATCTACGTTGGGTGCATTTTTTGTCAGTTGTGTAAGCCACCAATTTCCTGTTGCTTTATCCTTTTCCATACATCAAAAGATAAAACAAACACATTTGAAAAAACGAAAAGAAGATGTGCTACTAAATTACTTCTTAAAAAACTTTTATTATATAATTAAATATATGTCGATCACCAATATGATTCATATATAATTAATTTCTAAATTCATAAAAATTTCATAAAATATATATATATATATATATATATATATATAATCCGTAGAAATACCTGATGGATAGACCAACGCGACCAAACAGAGTCTCCTGGGTTTATGTTTATGGGTTGGACTATGGGAATTTTCCTTGATACCTGAATAAACCCATCACATGCTGTATTGTAACATCCTTTTCCATCTTTACCCTATTGAAATCGTGTTTAATATACACATGTTATTTAACTTAAAGATTAAGTATAGATAATTTAACGTAAAACTAAACTTAATAATGTTCACATGCACACACCTTAAAATATCCATATGTCCAAAGTTGTCCGGTGCCAAAGAAACTTGGATTTATCTATCAAAACGAATTTGAATACTTTAATACTAACAAGTATATTTTTTTTGTGCACCTACTAACAAATATTTATATGCGAATTTTACAAATAAAACCACTAAAATGTAGAACTTACAATATAACCCGCTTGGATAAAATTGACTTGGTTATTCAACCGACTACCCATAGATATTACACTATATGAAACCTGATCTTTTTCGATGTATAGCGTATATCCATTATACGAAGCTTCTACACCACGATATGGACCACTACTTGACCATACTCCAACAATCTACTAAGAGCCAGTTATATCGACATGTATATAGATTAATAATTAAGATATATATAAAACATAATTAGATTTAATGTATATGAAGAGAATTAAATGTTTACATGTGCTCCAGGATTTTTGACAGTTAGCGGATGGAAATACTTCTCGGCGAAAAGTTGTGCCTTGGTATTGTATTCATTTGAGATTCTCAATATAGGAACGGTTCCATCTGGACACCCTATTTCACTCGAATATGATTTGTTGTTATCAATGTGATTCCTTAATTCATGTCTTGAAATTGATGGTTTCATCTTTTCAAAAAATAACTTGTATGTCAGCGCATTTTATAAAAGTATTTTCAAAATCATGTAGAAGACGGATATTTGAAATGTCAATACCTGGATTGTATGGTTTTGGAGCAAACGATGACCAAGTCCTGGTTGGTTATTAATATCTACGCAATCGTATGTAGCATTTTCCCCTATCTACGAAAAGAAGAAAAAAAAAGACATGAGGTGATTTTGAACTCAATACATAATTCTTAAAAAATGAAGAAGAATATGATATTGAAGTAGTTAAATAGATTAACATAATAAAAGAGACATGTGTCTCAAGTTCTAAAAATATCGACGCTAACCTTGAAGGATCTGATAGGCAACACACTTTGATCAGAACGAACCGAGACTGTTGAGAACAAAATATGTAAGAGATTCAAAACCAAAACTATAATAATTAGTGAAGACATTTTGTTTTGGTTTTGTTTCTTCAAGAATGAAAATGGTTTGTCCATAAAAAAAAAAACTATTTATAATAAAAGAAATATAAATACAGATATTTGATTGCAATTATTACTTTGACCAGAAAGAAAAGAAAATTATTTTTACACTATTAATAGTAACCTACCATCACGAAAACAAAAGGAAAATGTAATCAATATATTGACTGGATAACTTTAAAATATATATATAGTCAAGATCAAATTGGTTTTATAATTATCTTTTGTTTATTTTAATTATATTAATGTGTGGACTTAATATTTATCTATGAATCTTATATAATAAAGTAAGGTTCTTTTTTGACAAGCTCTAAATAGTTGCCATTTGGCATTCTCTTCTTATGACATGTGTTATTTTCTCTTTAATATTTATATTATATTTTTTTCAATTGACTTTATATGATAAAAATTATATTATTTATATTTATATCTAAGAAAAAAAATATAATTTGATATTATACATTATATGATGTTCAATTTATTCTTTAATTAGTGTATCATATTGTCCAAAATAATGATTTTCTCTTTTATTTCTTAACTTTAATAGAAAGAATTAACATGATATGAGTATTACATTTTTTCAATTTGACTCTAACTAAAATAAACTAAAGTATATTTAAATATATATGTATATATATATATATATATATTTGATTACAAATATTTAGAGAGAAATAACTAAAGTATATGTCTTTTAAAGAAAGAAATGAATATATCTATATAATTATAATTTGTTTTGCTTGAAATTCCTATCATATATTATTAGGAAAGAAAATGATAGAAAAAAAAAAGAAATTCCAATCATATATTATTAGTCATAGTAACTATTTATATTTGAAAAAAAATGTATTTATTTATGAACCTTCTCACATATTTTATTAAAATTCATAGTTTATCACATATTTTGTAAGTCTCATATTAATTTGATTAGGTTGAAATTCCTATCATATATTTATAGTTATATTAACCAAAAATAATTAATACTCCAAACAACTAATAAATGTATTTTTGGTGAAACTTCTTACATATTTTAGTAAATTTAATATTCTATCACATCTTTTGTAACTCTCATATTAATAATTATATCCATCTTTAAGGTACAAACATAATATTATTAGCATTGTAATGAATGACTAATAACAATTAGAAACATGATAAATATTAAAATATATTGCATTTTGTCACTCTCATATAGCTTATGTAACTTCTTATAGATATAAATTAATATAAGGATTAACTACCCAATGAAATAATAAATTTATGATATGCTTCTAACTCCAAATTTTCCTATAAAAAGAAAGACACACATCTCAATAACCCTCATATCCCAAATCTCTTATAAGTTTGTAAATTCTATAATTTTTTGTATTCAACTAACATTATCTTAGTGTATTTTTTTTTTTGTATAATAAACTAAGGTTTCCTCAAATTCATACTTTAAAAAGCTCACAAGTGGCACTCATTCCTCTCAAGATTATATACATAAAAAATATCATAACATTTTAGCAATATCCTTTAGTTATAATATATATATATATATATTCATTGATCAATAATTTATATACTTACCATAACATTATAATTCCTCAAATAATAATTTGCTGATAACTAAAGACTAAAACATTCATATTATAGTTTTGGAAAAATTATAGTTATGATAGTTTTATTTTAAAATAATTTCAAGATAGAAAAAAATATTCTAATATTATAATATTTATGTGCTGACAAAAAATATTATATTTGATTTACAATTTTGTGCCAGAAGATCAAATCATTTTTCTAGATAATTTCAAGATTTTTTAAAATATGATATTTTATTCTTCCTCATCGCGTTAAACTTCTTCTAGTTATACTATATTTTTGAATTTCAAATTAATACTAGTACAGTATTACACTATACAATACATTAATAATTTTAACTTTCGAGGGTTGAGGTTGGTTGACAGAAAGCAAAAATAAATTATTGAGGTCGATGTTCGTCTCTCTATTTTTTATTACTGTTTTAAAAGTCAAATTATCAATAAAATATTAAAACTCGACTTATGTAGTCAATTAACCTAATGATGTTATATAGTATAGAGACTAAATGGAAATCGAATTTATGGTAAATAAAGATACTAAAAGATATAGACATTTTAAAAAACAAATAAAGGTACTTTATCAAGTTTTTCTCTATTTAGTAACCCATGATTAAACAATAAAACTATAGCATATATTGTATTTTTGATAGAGTTTGTCACATATACATTATAACTATGATACATCCATTATCACTTCAAAAATTGTGTGAATGTGTCCCAAATTTTAAAATCAGCAGATATTTAATAAGTCAGTTCAGAATATAAGTATCTATAGAATAGATAAACTGTATCACAAAAATGTTTATTATAATAAAATTCTGATTGGTAAACAATTGAATGGACAGAGTATGTCATATGTACAAAAAAATATTTTAAATATAGTGAATTTGAGTACTTAGTTGATTTGATTTTAACCTTTTTTATTCTCAAATGGTTACCAATAAGACCTAAATAAAGTTTTATCATGCTCATAACTAAATATTCAAACATAAATAATCTTAAACATTGTTTAATATTACTAAGAAGGATGACATTTTAGCACTTTTGAAGGGAAATTCTCAACTTCAAGAAACCTCATTTCTTTCCTTTTATGCTTCTCAATTGTTTTTCTTGGTTGGTATATATATATATTCAAAACAAATGGCAGAAAGATAATTGCATTTGAGGTTACTTTTACAGGAAAATACCTCATTCTCTCTGTCTCTGGTTTCAAGGCACTGCCTTTCCTGATTTCATGATTTTGATTCCTCTGTCGTTACCTTTTCTTTTGTCTCTCTGACTCTCATCACTTTAAAATTTGATATTTAAAAAGGATAACTTATGGCATATACAAGGCATGGACTGCCAAAATTCCCTTCTTTAACTTAACCCAATAAAGCTTATGTTTTTTAAGTAGCAATTTAGTAATCTATTTATTCCCCAAATACAGTCACAAACAGCCTTTTCTTTCAGTCAGTAAATTTAGTTGACTAGAACTAGAAAGACAAAAACATATTCCTTCCGAAATTTAATAAACTTAAATAATAAAATATATATCGTGAGAGTTTGGGTAGGATCAGTAAAATAGTGGAATATGGTATTGAGTAAAAAATATATATATCTATTCATTCCTTTTTTTTATACCCGGAATGATATAGTTTTAGTTTTCCGATTAGAGTGTACACCTGCTAGATGTTGACATGGCTAAGAGTACATTTTTTTTTTTTTTTTTTTTTTTTTTTTTAACTTAAATACCTTTTCATTACCTCAAAGGGGAATTACAAAGTGCCTCCAAACTGAGTAACACCTACAAAGATACAATACCATAAGATACAAGGTTAGAGATAGTAGCGAAACCAAGTAATCAAGAGAGAATCCGCAGGGTTTGAAATCCTTCGCTTGAGAGTTAAAGGACCAAGATGAGCTCGAATGATGTTCTTAATCTCCTGAATCAGAACCGATGCTGGGCGAGAGGTAGAGGTGTGTAGTCGCGAGTTACGTTCCTTCCAGATAGAGTAACTGAGGCTTGGTAAAGCAAACGAAGAATCCATGTAATGTTTTTATTCCTACATGGATTCTTCAGCCATCTAGCTCTAACTTCAAAGGTAGAAGGGGGAGAAAGATGGACTTTACCAGTGAAATGGAGCCAAATCTCATTCGCATATGAACAATCAAAGAACAAGTGTTGTCTAGATTCATCCATACTGTTGCAGAGAAGACAAGTTGATGGTACCGTGAGGCCCCAACTTACCAACCGATCTCGAGTAAGGAGCCTATGGCGAGTGTTTAGCCAAGATATGAAGGCGTGCTTGGATATGCTACCTTTAAACCACACAGAATCAAACCAGTCAACTTTGGCTCCCGGCGGATGCAAATGACTCCAGGTATCTGATGTGGAAAAACTGGTGGAGGGAGCCGCATTGCCAATTTTCCAAAGGTAGATGTCATCTTGATCATCGGTGTTGACATTAACCATTGGAGGAGAAGGGAGACATGATTTGAGGAGTTGAATAATGGGATTCCGACTCCGACTAGAAGCCAACCACCATTGACCATCCCTTATAGCATCACCTACAACCGCAGCTAAAGGGAGACCCGATATCTGAGGTCCTGAATGCCCCGTCAAGTCCAGTAAAGGCCCTAGAGAGGTCCAGTTATCCGTCCAAAACCGACACGTTATACCAGACCCCAATTCACAAAAGATATAAGGTCTGGCCATCGATCTGAGTTTACAAAGATTCCTCCAAATCCAACTTCCTGAAGCTGAGCCATTAAGATCCCAAAAACAATGAGTACCAATTAGATGAAGCCTAACCCATGAGACCCATAGTGAACCTCCAGCAGCAAAAATAAGCCATATCAACTTCAAGGCAAGGACCTTATTCCAATTTGTTAACCGTTTAAGACCAAGTCCACCACACTCCTTTGGTGTACAAACTGACTCCCAGCTAACCTTTGCACCTCTAGCTGAGTTAGTTATACCTTTCCAAAGGAATGCACTGCAGAGACTTTCTATTTCAACCAGGCAACTATTCGGGATAATAAAAATTGAGGCCCAGAAATTCACAGTGGAGTAGATAACAGATTGAATTAGTTGTAATCTACCAGCAAAAGAAAGGTGCCTAGCAGTCCACGAGTTGAATCTTGTGAGAAGTTTATCGAATAGAGGTTGGAAATCCTGTCTCGTCATTTTCTTTGTGGATAGGGGAACCCCTAGATATTTGACCGGAAAGTGACCTTGAATCACACCTGCGAGCTCTGCTATCTCTTTGCTCTGCTGGAAATCATCACCATCCAGAAACAAAGCAGTTTTTTCCTTATTCATTCCCAGGCCTGACTCAACTCTAAACTCTTCAAGAATGTCAAGGATACCATTCAGGGAAGCTTGTTGACCATCAAAGAAGATGAGGATGTCATCCGCAAAGCTTAAGTGAGTTATTAGAGGCGCTAAGCAAAGCGGGTGAGCTCCAAACCTCTGAGTCATAACTCCTCTGTCAAGCTTTTTGGATAAAACATCCATGGCTAAAACAAAGAGCAATGAGGAAATCGGGTCACCTTGACGAAGACCCTTTTTACCTGGAAAAAAACCAACCAGCTCTCCATTAAAAGCTATACTAAATGAAGGAGTAGTATAGCATTTCATGATCCAGCCAATAAACTGCGCCGGTAAATCTAGAGCAAGAAGGATATTTTCCAAAAACTTCCAATCAAGATTGTCATAGGCTTTTGCAAGGTCCACCTGTAAACAACCTCTAGTGATAGGGCCCGAAGTATGAAAATTGCTGACTAACTCTGAGGCAAGGAGGACATTCTCACACAAATGACGCCCTTGGACAAAACCAACTTGGTTGACTTGAACTGCATCGGCAATGAAAAGCTTAATCTTTTGCTTTAAGAGGCGAGCTATCACTTTATAGACTGTTGAGCAACATGAGATTGGTCTTATTTGAGCGATTCTATCAGCTCCTGGAATCTTAGAGATGAGAGTAATGGTGGTTGAGGTGTAGTTACGCGGAAGATGCCCTGTTAGGAAGAAGTTCTGTATTGCTTCTACTGTGTCACGACCCACTATATCCCAAGCCTCCCTGAGGAACTCCACTGGAAATCCATCCGGTCCAGGTGCTTTGGATTTAGGCATTGTAACAATGACTCTTCTTATCTCTGCTGTAGAAGGAACTTGGATTAATTGATCATCAAGCTCCGGTAAGCATCTGAAAGAGGTAAGATCTTTGATATCCTCAACCGACATGGGTCTAACTTCAGGATTTTCTGAGCCCAGCAGGTTTTGATAATAGGCTACAAGAAGATCCTTGATTTGATCAACATTGTAAACACGCTCATCATTATCCAGCCTGAGATACTTTATTGCATTGAAACCTTGGTTGGCAAGTACTGATTTGAAGAAGAAAGCAGTGTTAGCGTCCCCTTCAGAAAGCCACCTGACCCTCGATTTCTGTCTGTAGAAAGATTCCTGGGCATCTGCAAAGAATCTCCAATTTTTTCTAGCAACAAATTTCTCCCTAAACAGAGAATCTGAAGGAGAGATCAAAAGAGCCGATTGAATCGCTTCCAACTTTGCTAAAGAATCCTTTGTCCGCTGCTGAATGTTACTAAAGCCTTCTCTGTTCAACTGACAACAAGCCGCCCTGACTTTTTTCATACGCTGAGCCAACGTGAATAATTTAGACCCTATTAGAACATCCAGACTCCAAGCTTCAGCAATAACAGTCTTGAAACGAGGATGCGTAGAGAGAAAAGATAAGTATTTAAAAGCTTTTTTGCTCCCATCAACAAGATCAGTAGTAGATACCAGTGCAGGAGAATGATCCGAGTCCCCTGGGGGATCAAAAACCGCCAATGAGTCAGGAAAGGAATCTCTCCAATGGTCATTAACAAGCACTCTGTCCAGCTTCCGAAGGACAGGATCATCAGGCTGACTGTTTGACCAAGTAAAGAAAGCTCCTCTACAAGGTAAGTCCGAAAGCTCATTTGCAGAGATGCAATCCATGAAATCAGACATTCCTGAGATAGGAGAGGATGGGCCTGAATTGAGTAATGTTCATTGGCATTCAGGATTTGGTTAAAATCCCCAAGGATCATCAAGGGAGAATGACGAGCAGGTGAATTCTGTACTATCAATGTAATCTCCTCCCACAAAGCTCTCCTCTGAGATTGAGTATTGTAACCATAGGCAAAGGCGACTGAGAAACTCTCTCTTGTACTTGGTATGTAGACTCCACATAAAACAATCTGAGCCGACTTATATAAACAAATGACTGATATAGAGGGGTCCCATACAACCCATATCTGACCATTAACCGCAAATTGGTAGTTCTGTTCTCCTCTCCACCCTGGAAAGGAGGCCTGCAAAATCTGAGCCGCATTCTCCTCCAAGACATGCGTCTCCAAAATACTACCGATAAGAGGCTTATTTTTTAGGATCCAGCTTCGAAGAAACCGCTGCCTAGAGGTACTATTTAAACCGCGAATGTTCCAACAAAAAACCTTCGTCATCAAAAATCCAAAAGTGAAGGTAGAGCAAAGCTCTGTCAGGAACTAGCACAATCCAACCGAGGAACTACCTCGATCAGATTGCATCTTTGAGGATGAGGGGATGATCCTATATTTCTCAGGACAAGGCTTCATACCTTTACCTTTGTCCACCAACCTCTGTAAACAGAATTGTTTCTTACTCTCCATTTTTGCTAACTTTCTAGCCCCCAAAGCACCAGGAATTCCTTTCTTGTGATGAGTAGGCGAAGGAGCGTCGTCATTATGCTCTTGCTGAGTAGCCTTTTTCTTCTTCTTTGCCTTTGATCGCGAGCTGACCACTGTCCATGGTTCCTCAGTATCCTTAATAACCTCACCAACAGTCATAGTAGGAATCCCACTCACTATACTCTCACGAGTCTTCTTTTCCTCTCGCTCCCTCAACCATTTCGTTACAGTTTCTTGAGTTGTAGTTGACATAGAATTGTCACTTGGGTGCTGGACTGCTTTCTCTACCGGAGGAGTACTCCTGCTACGCTTGGTCGTACGTTTTGAAACATGAGAGGCTTGAACAATCTTCTTTGGAACAGAACAGTCCGCTCTGTGAGAACCATCCTGTGAGAGATCCGGAGAATGTATGGGATTAATTACCTCTGTAGTATCCTCCCTCTCTGAGCTTAGAGGTACATCAGATACCGCAGAGGCAACACCTCCTGCAACAAAGCCTCCATTTGTTCCTGTTGCTGCCTTCTGCTTCATAAGTGGTTGGGGACACCTATTGAGAAGATGCCCAAACCTACCACAACTACAACACTTCGGGGGTAGGCGAGGGTAAGTCACATTCACTTTAACTGAGTTTAGTGCCTCGTCCCTTACAATGATGATCGACGGAGGAGGCTTTTCCAAAGAAATTTCTACCTTAACCTTCGTATGTCCCAAGTAGTAAGGATCAAGCTTAGACTTCTCAGTATACAAAGGCTCACCAATTGCACTTGTGATGAGACTAATACCAGAGAGAGAATACAATTGCGGTGGCACATTATGGAGCACCGCCCAAGTAGGCACCGTTGTAAGATCTTGGGCTTCCAGGGAGGCATCGATGGACCATGGGTAAACATTGAAGGCACAATTTCCTGCTTGCCAGTATCCTACTTGAAGAACCCACTCCCGAGTTTTGATACACGGAATTAGGATGAGACAGGAGGTATCTGAGACATGTCTAATTGTGATACTTCCAAACTTTCCCCAAACTGGGTTTAGATCCGAAAATATCTTCGAGGCAGGTGGGATTAGACCATGGAAATGAGCTATAATATAGCCTTTCCATTGATCAGCTGACTTTAAAAGGACTAAGGCAGGAGCTTGGACTACTGGAATACCGTCTTCCATTAGTATCGGAGAGTCTATCTTTCGTAAATTCCTGAGAGAAGCTTTGAACCGCTCGGCATGAGAAGGAGCATCCGCAAAAGGCACTGAGCGGGGAATCGAGGACGGAGGAGGCGAATTGAGATCTGGATCTAAAACGGGAGAAACAGATCCGTCGGGAGGGTCCGGGGCAGCAGCCATGTCACACTAGGCACAGGGGATAGCAAGAAAGGAAGAGAGGGGAGAAAGAAGAAAATTTTCGGCGACCGGCGTGAGGCCGATCTCCGGTGAAGATCCGTACTTTCGGCACGAAATCGCCCTTTTTCGGATAAGGTTTTTTGTGGATAATTCTTATTAGGACTGTAAGAGTACATTTCTAGTTGGACCAAATCATTCTAGTAGCTCAATAAACTGAAACATTTAAACTAATTGACTGTTAACATAGACTCATCAACTATTAACTAGTTTGAGTGAGTTACTGAGTTTGAGCCAATTAAAATAACTTGTTCAGAGTTTAAATGTACATTTTATTGTAACATATTAATTGTTGTTTGAGATGAATACTGATACAAAAGTAAAACTAACAAAGATTATGTTAGTAGCTTACAAATTTTAGTAAAAAATTATATAGTAAAAATTATAACCACCTAGAGAATAATAGCCAATTGAAACTGGCGTGCACTAGACTGAGGACTACATCAGTCTACAGTCTACTCTTACTGTAAATTGTAAAACTCGAACAAAACAATAAATTTAATTAGCTATAGATCTTAATACGATTTGACGCAGTGGCAATTTAGCGTATTTGTTGTAATTACAACTTAGAAATTCTACGACGACATGTCAAGTTTGGTGGAAAGAAACCTTTAACATAGAATATTATCGATATTAATCAATTAAAAGTAGGAAAATAAAGCAGTGAGATTGAACTGAAAAAGTTGGTTAATGGACATTCGACATAATGTTTTTGCATATGGAAAGAATATCCATGTGCTTTTAGAATAAGCCCGATCGATCAAAAAGTTTGATCCATCCTTTAACTTTTTCTTTCGTTACTTTTGAATTTATATGTAACTTACAAATAAGTAAATAACACACATTGGTGATCCCTTGGACTAATATGAGCAAACATCAATTGTACGTACATTGAAAAAATAAAAAGGAAACATCGATTTGGAAAAGAAAAAAAAAAACAAAATATGTTGCGTTGAGTGTAAATTTTGTAAAAAGACCAAACTATCTGCTTCATTTTGAAACCAAACATTTAGCACAAGCTCTGGCTCGTAAATATAAACTGGAGGATTTGTGTTACCCACACTTCAGAGTAGAAAGTTTCCAAGATTCCATAACATCAAGAAAAGAAAAAATTATTCTTTTTAAGATTTATATTTATGGTACGTAACACAATTTTGTTGGTTAGATATCTTGATTAATTTTTTTTCTTCTATAACCATGCATCATAGATCTTAGACTAAATTCTACACTAATCCATGAAGGTGTCTAAAGCGAGGGACTATTTTGTTACTTAAGACATACTACGCGCAGACAGTGGCAGGTCAAAGAGATTTGCTACTGAAGACATTTATATACGTACGGTACACTGTCACGAAGATTTCTTAGAGCCAACATGTTAGTTATGAATATAGTGGAATTTGAACCTATATTTCCACATATGGAATATATTATATGTTTACATAAATTATTAAGCTCAATTCGATCAAGTTCCGCTTATTTAAGGAATGCTAGAACCACAACAACAACAAATTAAATTAGACGACACAAGTATAAAACTATTATTAAAAAAACAAATAATGAATATAAGTTATTAGTTAAACTTAATTGGTTGCAAAATCGAAATTAACTTGGTGAAGTTTTGAAATGATAGATAAAGTATAAACCTCGTTTATTAAAAATATGCTATTGGTCTTAATTCTTAACTATGATTTCTTTTTTCGACATCAAACTGAAATCATTTTTTTGCATGAAACTAATCCAAATATGTGATAAATAAAAGTATATGTACAGTTATGGATAGACCCTAAAAGAAAAGGTAAATGTTAGAGAATATGTAAAAATAAAATAAAATTAGATATTACTCCCTCTGTCCCACAAAGATTGATGTTTTGGGAGATTACACATTTTAAGAAAACAATGATTAGTAAGTTTAAATATATTCTTTTATTTGATTAAAAAATATTGTTTAATTCTAAACCAATAACAATTCAAGATTTTAAATATTTTCAATGATTACTTCTTGAAATCTACTCCCTCTGTCCCACAAAGATTGATGTTTTAGGAGATTACACATTTTAAGAAAACAATGATTAGTAAGTTTAAATATATTTTTTTCTTTCATTAAAAAAATATTACTTAATTCTAAACCAATAACAATTCAAGATTTTAAATATTTTCAATGATTACTTCTTGAAGTGTACAAAACATCAATCTTTGTGGGACAAAAAAATATCCTAAAACATCAATCTTTGTGGGACAGAGGGAGTACAAAACATCAATCTTTGTAGGACAAAAAAATATCCTAAAACATCAATCTTTGTGGGACAGAGGGAGTAATACTTTTACTTTTTCCTCATGGAACATTGAATAGGCAATTGAAAAAAGTTGTACCCCTATGTCGTAAAGGCATTTCTGTCTCTCTATCCCTCTCCCCATAAATCTAGAGAGAGAAAGGCTCAAGGGCATAAGATAGGGTTACGATATTTCGAAGCCCACCAAAAAAAAAGGAAAAAAAAAAAAGAGAAGCTAGAAAACATTTTGTTCAAAGTAGTAATGATAATTTTCCTCCCCTACCTCTGACTTCTCTTCATCCTCATCATCATTACAACCTCACTTCTCTCTCTCTCTCTACCTTCACTTTATCATGATGATAGTGATGATGGTAATTCATGTTCTTCTTCGTCGTCTTCTTCTCCTTCTTCTTTCTCTTCACCTCCCAAGTCCCAATACCCAAGAAGAAGACATCAACACACAAACCAAAGATCAAGAATCCCAAGAAAAAGAAGATGAAGTAGTTGATTCTTATCATCATCAAGATTTTAAGATTAGGGTTCACCTTATCTCTCTCTACTTTTTCATTTAGATCCGTTCTTGATCATCATCTTATGTTTGTATCTTCATCCACGTGTGCGTACGAGAACCAAAAGGGGAATCAAGCGTCTCGGTCCGATCCTTCGCTGCTTCAAAGCGATCTTCATCTTGAAAATCACCAAATCAAGTGTGTTTTTTAATTATCTCTTTCTTGTCTTTTTTTTGTGTTTCCTTTTCTTTTGACTACCTTTTGTATTTCTATTTACTTCTTCTTTTGTCTTCCGAATCTCTTTTTCGATTGCTGTTTTTGTTTAACTGATTTAGATTTATGAATCTACATGTATCACACTATACATCCCTATGTTCTTCTTCCGAATAATTCTACTCAAGAAATTATATCCCATATATAATGGTTATTTTTGAAGATGTTATCCTGTAGTAATTGCTTGGATGATTGGATCGATAAAATCTAACACGATATTTTCATACATAGTAGTAGAACAGACGAAAAGTTATTCATTAAGAATATATAAGTCTGTATGTGAATGAATTCGTGGAGTTGTCATTAATGATGCGTGTAAACACAATTTTATACACAAGCACATGTTTCTTAAAAAACTTAAGAAGATGAAGCATGTTCATGTCATATGCATATATAATAGTATATCTTATCAATATACTAGATCATTCCTTGCATACAAATGATTGTGTCTCTTGGTGTACAGTCCAAAAAGTTATGATGGCTAAGAGCATTTCCAATGGTACTCTATTTTTTCCTCTATTATAGAGTTTCTCTATTATAGAGGTGGGTTTACTTCCAATGATCTTCTATTCTCACCTCTGAAATAGAGATTGCTATTTTTTCCTTTATTTATAGAGGAATCCTATTTTTTTTTTTACAAAGGTTCCTCTATAAATAGAGGAAAAAATAGCAATCTCTATTTTATAGAGGACCATTGGAGCAAAACTCACCTCTATTATAGAATTCCCCTATTATAGAGGAGAAAATAAGGAAAACCATTGGAGATGGTCTAAGGTGACGATGAAATGTGTACGAACATAAATGCATTTCTCATAGTTTTCTCGTCTATCTATATTTGAAAATAGTGCACAGTATATTTTTGGGAAAAAAGCTTAAAAATACTTCATTTATTTTTTATTTGGACGTTTAATACCTCGTCTTTTTTGGTTGGAAGAAAAATACATCATTTAATTAAAACGTGCGATTTAATACCTAAACTAATAAATCTTGTTAGTTTCATACCTACGATTTTTTGACAAAAATAAAATTCCATTTTTACCCTTCTTATATCAATTAATTATTAATTTTAAATGATATGATATTAATTTATAAGTTATTTGATTTAAAATTAATTTTATTTGAATTAAAATTAATTTTCTTTAATATTTATTTTTATTCAATTGTTTTTATAAAAATACAAATTATGTTTAAACAATAAATTTATAAGATCTGAAGCACTTTCAAATCTGATTTCTTTCTTCAGAACCGTGCATTAAACAAAAACATAGAAATTTATGAATTCATGATTATATAAGTTTGTACAATTGATCAATGCCATCAACAACAGACCAACGGATTTATGAATATATTCAGTTATTTAAAAAAAAAAAAATCAAATCGGAACAGTCATCTCCGCCGCATCACCACCTATCTGTTCCACATCTTCTTCTCTCAAAATCTCTTCAAGAAACTTCCTCTTAGATTCAGAAACCAACATAGTGAAAACAATCTCATGAAATGTAATAGCATCAACAACGAGTTCAATAAACTTCCTCTTATAAATTAATTGTTTAAACAAAATTTGTACTTTTGTAAAAATAAAATTGAACAAAAATAAATATTAAAGAAAATTAATTTTAATTCAAATAAAATTAATTTTAAATCAAATAACTTATAAATTAATATCATATCATTTAAAATTAATAATTAATTGATGTAAGAAGGATAAAAACGGAATTTTATTTTTGTCAAAAAATCGTAGGCATGAAACTAACAAAATTTATTAATTTAGGTATTAAATCGCATGTTTTAATTAAATGATGTATTTTTCTTCCAATCAAAAAAGACGAGGTATTAAACGTTCAAATAAAAAATATATGAGATATTTTTAAGCTTTTTTCCCGTATATTTTTTCAGCATTTTATTGCTCTTGTTTGTTTTTGTCGGTTTTGTCTCTGCACTCAAGCAGCGAATATAAAATAAATGTTTTTGTCATTGATCTCTCAGTTTAACTTTTACACAACATACTTAATTATATGATTGTATATCCAACTGGTACAAATAATGTGATGCTCGAATTGATACTTTGAATCACCATAGTTAAAACTAAACACAAACTTTTGCATAATTAAGCATAAGTTATGTAATTTTGTTTTAAACCTTGTATGGCCTATTATTCCGTTTATCGTGAGTGTCCCCTTGTCGTTTTGCTTAAAGAATCCGCTTGCTTCCAGTAAAATCAATTGATAATAGAGGCACTTTTTGGTTTATAATTTGTCCTTCTTGTATAATATTAGTATAGGCCATCAGGTTTCATTTTCGGTTCCGGTAAGAGAATCAAATTTTGAAGAGAAAACGTTAAAAAAAAATGGCGGTTTGGAATTTGGATGATTAAAATGACTAGTTATCAATTAGTATATATTTATATTTATATAATAGTACCTTAAAAGAGTGAGACTAGAAAAGTTATTGTAGACAATACCTTTAAAAAGAGTGACTAAAAGTTGTTTAGTGTCTATGCCAGTAAATTTGACCTGTCTTGCCAAATGTTTTGATTAACAGAAAACTAAAACTTCGAAAGTGAATCATTTCATATTGTACAAGCAGTCAAACACAATGCACAACTTATCAAAAAAAATGATAATTTTAAAACTAACTAAAGCGCATGTAATGTCTTATATATTAACGACTGGTAAGATAGAAGAGATAACATCATATTTTTGTCTAAAAAACATCAATAATGTAAAGATGGTGTCTTCTCCGTCCGACTGGCCAGCCTTCTCAGCTTATTTCAACGATATTAAGATGAAAATGGAAGAATTTACAAGCTTCTCGTTGACTTTGATCTCTAAAAATGCTAATGTACTTGCAGATTATTTGACACAACAAGTTCGTACTCAACCACATGTGGTTACTTATATAGACAATTTCCCCTCTCCCTCCCCTCCAATTGGCTTGTTTGTGCTAATTTTTTCCTTTGTTGTTAAAAAAACATCAATAATGATAAAATTATCCATTTTAACAAAATAGATTTTAATACATTTAGAAATATATATAATTTTCAAACATATCCATATCTAATTTTTAACTATACATATCTATGTCTTTCGGAAAACTATAAATATTCAGATCTGTAAAAATAAAATAAAAAATTATTAAAAATATGAAAATGATGAAAAATTAAAAAAAATGTAAAATATAATATCATACAAATAATGAAAAATTATTTTAATCTCATTCTATGTTAAAATTTATTATATAATATAATTAAAATATTCAAATTTTAATATCAAGAACTTAAATGAGGATACAAATCCTAGATTAGAGTATCTAAAACCGGATTCAGTCATCTGGATATCCAAGTTTACGAAACGGATTGGAGTAGATTTCAGGTCAGATCTCAGATCCTCGAATATAATTACACCCTTACTGTCTTACTGATAGCCATACTTTTGCAACTCACATTAACCTAATGGTTTTTTTCTTATATTGTTATCTACATATAAGTCTACTAAAAACATGAGTTAATTAAAATTTAGGTATGAAAACCCCACTACCCCTCCGAATTAGGTATATACGAAGTGGTCTTCGATAGAAGGCACTCAAATCGAGTCGAATTACCTTCCCACCCTTCGATTAAATGACGTCATATGAACAGTACACACGCGCTCTGAAGTAAATTTGGGGGAAAGGGTTTACTGTACATGCTTACAAACTGTTCCTTCTTCTATATGCGATTTTCAATTTCCCATACACCAACTCAACCCTTGCCCATCGTTCAATTCCTCCTGATAGTGAAAAACAGGAATATGCGTCGGTCGGGAACAGAAATTCTGGTAACAGACGCGGTAACCAGACGACCGGATTTTCCATCCAATACCTCCGGCCCTCCCTTGTGCTTCACATATCGGCGTCGGTCTTGTCTGAAAAAAACTGAAGTGTGCGCGACATCAGGATATCCTACAACTTACTGTGTGAAGCGTCGACATCAGAGCCACAGCGGCGTCCTATCTCGACGGGAAAATAAAATGGATAATACAGGTGAGGAAGAGAAAGTTATGCTTTCGTCTCTACTATATAATCCAGGTTAGTCACTCTGCGGTCGCAACCTATTACTTTGTTTTTATTTAACAGATCTCGTTAGACATGCATCTTTTAACCTCGGTTTATAGCAGTCATATAGTTTTCACCTTTACAGCGGATCTCTTTCATGTACTGTTTTCTGTTGAAAATGATCATAGTATCACTACAAATGGAGACCATGACTAAGTTTGTTTATTCTTGATCAATTGGGCAGTAAACTCTTTTACGTCCGACCAACAGTTGATAAATGGAGTTAAAACAAAAATATTCTCCGATTATGTTTCAGGCCCTTCACTTTATTTAAACTAACATAATTGTCAAACATTCCCGTTGTGTCTGAAATTTTCGACACCTCGACAACTGTTACTAACTATGAGTATGTGGAAATCGTAGACGATGTACAGAATTCAGAGGCAACCCAAATCTCGGAGGATGGTGCAGGCTCGGATGAGGACCAAAACTCCGATGATGTTGCATTCTCGGATGACGGTCAAAGCGTAGAGGAGGTTGCAGGCTCAGATGACGACCAAATATCAGAGGATGTTGCTGGCTCAGATGACGACCAAATCTCAGAGGATGTTGCTGGCTCAGATGAGGACCAAAGCTCAGACGATGTTGCTGTCTCAGATGAGGACCAAAGCTCAGACGATGTTGCTGGCTCAGATGACGATCAAAGCTCAGAGGATGTTGCTGGCTCAGATGATGATCAAAGCTCAGAGGATGTTGCTGGCTTTGATGACGATCAAGACATAACTGATGGGACAAACGAAGAAGATGTCGCAAACTCAGTTGATGGGGATACCATTGTAACTGCATCGGTGTATTCGTCAGAAGGTGAAATATATATTACTCTGTTTTAGCTGTGTGGTTTGTGTATTTTTACACTAATGAACCTTCTTCGTTTTCATTTTCCAGATAGTTTCTCTATTCAACAGTCATTGCCAAGTCGCCTTTTCGCAACAGACCGGTATCCAACGGAAGGAAGAGTGAACTCATACTCCAAACTACAGTATCTAATTGATATTTTAAATATTTTGGATGGCACACCAGAGTTGCATATTCTCCTTCGCTCTCCGTTCTCTACATTGTTTTCCCTTCCTGTTTTGCATTGTCGTCTATCTGGTAAGCTTGTACACAATGTGCTGTGTAGACAACTTGTGACAAAGGATTTTGCAGAAATCTGGTTTACCTACGGTGGACATCCTTTGAGATTTTCTCTTTCTGAGTTTGAAACTCTTACCGGTTTGTCATGCGGCCTTATCCTGAGGAAGACAAAGTTGCATCTGCACAGACCCCTGCAACCAATGAAACTCCTTACTGGTACACCCTTATTGGTCCGGACACAAGTTTGAAAATTGTGGACCTCGTCGTTTTGCTGAAGTCGTCGCCAAGTATGCCCGGTTGGAGAAAGTTGCGTCTTGTGCTTATTGTCATTGTGCAAGGGATTCTGATATGTGGCACACAGCCTATCCAACCATCTTTCCGTATTGTCGAGATGGTGAAAGACTTAGACATTTTCTTCCGTTATCCATGGGGCCGTCATGCATTTGAGAGCACAGTCACGATGATCAATCTACGCACTCAGCTAAGTCGGCAATCAGGAATTGCAAAAAAAATCAAACAACATTCTCTATTGATCCATGACTTCCCAATAGCCATTCAACTCCTTTTGTTTAAGTCCATTCCTACGCTTCTCCGGTTTTTACCGAATGGAAATGAGAATATCACTTTCTTGGATAGGAGGGTCGAAGTTTTGTCACCCCTGAAGACATATCATACTGACAATATTCTGCATCTTGAAAACGAAAAGGAGGTATTGCTGCTTCTCCTTACTAACACATATACTGTCAACGCACATCCTTAATTTTCTGATTGTCATTCTTTGTAACAGCTACGTGTGGAGCATCTTGTTAGTTTCGTGGCGGGCAATGATGATGACGTAATTGCTCCCCAATATGTCGTAGATCCACAGGTTGCAAATATGGTTAGTCTAATAAAGTCTGGTCATTCATGGTCTAAAGCAGATTGGGTCGGAGGAGATGAGTCACTTCCTAAGTTATGTCTATGTAACCAAAAAACGAAACGCCCTTGTACGTGTGGAAGTGTTGTTAGTGATAGTGTGCCTATTGTGCCAAGTAGTTCACTTCGTATTTGTGATTCAGAAACGGTTGGTAAATTGGCAGTCGAAGTGCGAAGGCTTCAGAAGTTAGTTTATGTGGGTTTTGGGAAGTTGGAATCAGGAATTCTCCCCGCATTGTACTCCATTATAGAAGGGAGAAGTCAAAACCATCTGTTAAGCAACAACAGTACCGTCGTCGGCGAGAGACCTTCACACGCCGTCAACGTGGTCTTCCGCCTCCTCGGTTAGTTGTCCCTCTAGAAGAAAATGATAAATGTGCAGCGGAATATGATGGTGCGTTATTTAATAGTGGTCCTAATAATGTGGCTTCCTCAAAGAACCAAATTATGTTACACACGTATCCAGGTGTCGTGGGTGTTGCTGAGTCGAGACATTCTTCTGCTTCAGTTGATGTTGATAGTTTGGGGACTGTGCCATCTGTTAATGAACCCTCTTTACAGTCCGACCTCACTGATTCTTCTTCCTTGGGTGTTAAGGTCTTTCAACTATAAACCCTTTATTATATAGATTTAATGTTAGCTCCTATCAAAAATATGATGTTTTATTCCAGTTCATAAATGAAAAACAATTAACTATTTTCCAGGGTGCAAATAAAACATTCTTCAGAGTTGATAAACCAATACCGTGGCCTTCTTTAAATATCCCCCTACAGGGGTGTATCAATTCTGTGAAACTAAACCTTAACGTCTATCCTCTAATACCTTCATCTACTGCTGAGGTTTGTTTCCATCGTTGACCTCAACTAATTATCCAGATTTACAAAATTGCAATCAATCTAGGGGACCAAACTCATTATATAAATTTGATGTATGTTGAAGTTGTTTACGCCCCTAACCGTTTCTCCACCAACTAATGACGTCCTTCAATTTGAGACAGGTTTCTGATCCTGTAAGATACGCACTACGTGAATGCAGTACGACCCCGTCATTGTGGTTACTGCAGATGTAGCTTCTTCTGTTTGCCCACTACTACGTAATTGTACGAAGAAGAGGGGTGTGGCTGCAACTTCCATGACTAATGTCCGTTCGAAGTTGCAGCGGAAACGCTTAAGCCACACATTGCCTAATATCTCTGCTTACATTCCTTTCCTTACGCCCTCTCCGCATCATATAGCTACATTCAGCAGCTTGTTACGTTCGTACCAAAAACCGTATGTGCTGCCTTCTGTCCACGTTCAGAAATTTTATTACGTGCTAGACACCTAACTCTTTCTTTGCCCCATCACAGTTGCTATGATCTGGATGGAATAGAGGTCCCTAGCCATTTTTTCATCAGCTTTACACCGGAGGCGAGTTTCTTTACAAGACTGTAAGTACAGGCATGTTTATATAATTTTTATGGCCACTTGCTTCAAATTCCTTTTAATCATACCCCGATTGTATTTCAATTATCTGACTTTTTCAGTCTTACTTTACGTCCTTCTCCTCCTACCTACTACGCTGTTTTTATAACCCAAATTTCCCTTGTAGCATATGGATTTTATGGTAGTTCCATTTTGGCGCCGACACGGTTACTACCTTCTTTCACATCGATATGTTGTGATGGACAGCCTACTCGCGCATATTTTATCCTCTCAGTTTTCAACTTTCATCAACACAGGCACACCATCTAGATATGATTGGCATCCTCTGCTGGATAGTTACATTGATGGGACTTTTGGTGGAAGAACTGAGAAATCAATGTGGTTCAAGGATGTTGACACCGTCTACGCACCAATGAATTGGGGATCCAAACATTAGGTTGGATTAGTTATATCTCTCCCATCACGGCACATTGTTATACTCGATCCTATCATCCATTGTACGTCTGACCGGACAGTTGACTCATACATGGCACTGTTGGTGAAGATATTGCCTTACCTAATTAAAGCATTTTGCAACCCAAATGATATGGCCAGAGGAGTTGCCCAAACAGACTTCACCTTCTCACGGTTGACAGGGCTGCTAGAAAAGACACGTACTGGGGACTGCGGACCTTTGGTTATGAAATTTATTGAGATGCACTCACATGGATATAACGTTTCTGACATGTGCAAAATTACGAATGCGATGGTGGATAGTTTTCGGATGCAATATGCACTTGATGTTTATGAAGAATGTATTGGTAAGATTTGATGTAAATCAATAACGTTGTATTTTTGCTTCTTCAGCCAGAATATTTCAGTTCTCTCTATTGCTTTCATGTACTCATCATTTATCTCCCAAAACTGTAGTCTTTTATTACATCTTCCACTATGATGTTAAAGTTGAATATTACGTTCTGCTTATTTTTAATATATGCCTGTAATTATTCCTAAATTGGTAATATTAGTTTTAACTTCTTGCAATTGATTAGTACAACTGTTTATGTCCAATCACCTCCATCTTGTCAACTTACTACTCTCTCAAGTTGTTTCTTACATACTATCTGCCAACCACTAAATCATTTACTGCTACATCTATATATGTATGTAAAAGTATCCAACAAGTTCATTATAACCTATCTAATTTATCATACAATCTCTCCTCCTAAACAGTTCTTATCTTAATGGATACACTAGACGATGATTCTGCAGTCGAGATCTACCGTGTCGTCTCGTCCAACGGTTTCCGCAATCTCGCTCCAATGTTACTCGTTGGCAAAAAACAAAGTGCCCTTGCTTTTTCTGCTGGGGTCCTTCAGCAACTCACTCTACATGAGTTCTTCAACAACCCCCATCTTGTTCACGATGGAACCCCTTTCCGGATGTTTTTTAAAAAGTGTGTAGAGGCATGCAACCCTGTAGCAGTATATCTTGAAGGACTTCGCGTAGTCTGCAAAGACTCTGACCTACGTAGCGGATTAGCTATGCTCGCTCAAGTTGTTCCGGGCTCTGACTATGCTGAATTTGCAATTGGTATGTTTCAGCTATATGCAGATTTATCGACATAAGGGATGTCCACCATTTCCTCCTTGTTCAATCATATTGGTAGCCTAGGAGGTCTTGACGTCATTGCAAATGTTGTTTTCCGTCATTTGCGGATACTGCACCCTGCAGAAAGGAGAATCTTCTCCAACATCCACGTTGTTGAAAGGATCCCGAGATGTGTTGGTCTACACTGCAACTCCAACATTCGCTGTCTGCCATGCTTTGTGTTCTGGTACATCATTAAGTTTAACGACTTTATGTAGGTCACGGCCGAAGACTTTTGCAACGAACGTGTCGTCAAGTTTTGTACTGAATTTTTACTACGCCTCCGTTGTTGAGTAATGTGTCACCTGTTGTATTATATTAGACATATCTGGTACTACATGATGAGTATGTGTCATGTGTTACCATGTTTTTTAAAATTCTGGTTCATCTGTAGTATATGTTGTTTATGGCCGATGCGGTAAAATTATGTATTATATCATGGCTGTTGTGAAATATATGTTGCCTATTCACTTCTATACTCTGTAATCTATGCAGGTTATTCGCGTGCGTTTAGTAATATTCATTGAGTCTCCTACATAAATTAACTCTCCGCTGTGAAAGAAATTTTAGTTTTTCCCCTACCGTTTGACATTTGCGATCTCGTCAGTGTATTTTATAATCTCACATGCAAATGTTTCTTCAGTAAGCTTGTATGTACTCCTCTTTAGAACCTCGACACAATGTTAAGCCAATCTAAATAGAGGTCTATGATTCGTTACACATTTTCTCGTTTAATGTACACGCCATGTGTTCCTCAAATTCCCGTTTCTGATGGAAATCTCCATAATCTCCACAAACTATTACAAAATTTGTTAATTTAGGGGGATATTAAATTCTCGTATTTCCCTAGGGTTCAGACATCTACTTGGGGTTTAGGGTTTATATTTGTACTACATTATGACTGATAATAGAAGATTTACTAACATTTTCTAAACACATTTACACGCCATATGTTCATCAAATTGCCTTCCATGGAGGCATCTCCATAAGTTTGACGCCCTGCTACGAAAATAGTCAGTAAGGCACAGAATTAGTTTCGGTATTTCCCTTGGGTTGACACATATACTTGGTTTTTAGGGTATATATTTGTTCATTGTTACGAGGTTTTAACATTCGGGGTTTAGTACCTGCATTTTCAGATTGGTTTGTATTTGGAAATGCGCATCTTAAGGGTTATACATTGATTTGGGGTTGTTATGTAAATTGATTTGGGGTTGTTATGACAAAGTCGTAGACAATATTAACAAAAATTATGTCCTTCTACGTACACGGCATGTGTACTTCTGTTGCTCTTCCCCGTACCACTACAAAATGTAATCAGTTACTACAGTCGTTATGGCTGAATCTATACATATCATAGTTATTTTTAGCTTCTCAATACATTTCGCTTATTTCATAAATTATATTACATACCGTTTTCATAATTATATTATATTTCATAATTATGGTAATCGTTTTTAGTCCACAAATTAACCATCAATTATTGTGTCATACTGTTCTACATATCTGGCTCAGTAAAATGTCCACAACACCTCTTCTCAAAGTATTTTGGTCCACAACTTAATCAATATTATAATTTTACTAATATTATACATTCCCGCCCATGTAAAAATATCTGCAAAACCCTAAAGAGTTTACGTCGCTACTGTGACGTCATAGTAAAGCGCGTGGAAAACAAAACCTCGCGTAGAAAGAGGGCAATTTGGTCAGCAACAGTGATCTTAACAGCAAAACTCATGCCTTTCACTGTGTCGATGCCTACTCTCGAATCTCTCACCAAAAAATGCCTGTTTTTACAATTTTCCCAAAAAACATTGAAACATTTTACATGGATCTCTTTTATCTTTTCACTATCTAATTTTGAAGTGTTCAACCTATCTTCTAGTGTTTTGGTTGATGTAATTCACTACAAGAAAACAGGCGTTTAGCGACTATAACTTGTGACTCTTTATTCAGTCGAAAAAATAGCGACCACTTAGCGATTCATTCACGACTGTTTCCCGACCAAAGTTACAGAAGAAGCAAAACAGTCGCATATTTACGACATAAACAATATAGTCGCAAAACAATCGCATTTTGAGACTGTTCAATGATAGTAATTTATAAAAATCAAAGAGTCACAAATTAGCAACGATTTTGCAACGTATACTCTGGTCACAAGTTTATTTATCGATAACTTGCTAACTCCTATTTTTGCGAAAAAGGTGCTACCCATGTGCGACTTAATTGCAACTTCTTTTGCGTCTGTTTAGCGTCTAACACCTGAATTATATACTGTTTTGCGACTCTTTAGCAACTCTCGATTTTTTGAATTTGAAATTTCACATTAGAGAAATGTTAACATGTTTCTATACACATTTCCAATTTGAATTGATCAATATCAGTCATATAAACTTTGTCAAAGCTTTCCATTTCAGTATTTAGACACAAAAATTTCATAATATCTAAATCATTGTAAAGATTTACATGTTATTTCATAAGAAGGTTGGTAATTTTATGAAAATTGCAAAACAAAAATATGAAAACAATATTTAAAGGTCATAAACTATTTCATATACTCTATAAGACAATCATGAGTCCATATTGTTGATTGATATCAATAGAACTGGTCAAAAATGATAGATTCCAAAAATTTGTATTGTGACTAAAGTCGGAGAGTCACAATAGGGTAACAATTTGCGACTAACTTGGTACTAACTTTGCGACTCTTGTTTTTTTGTGACTATCTTGCTATTAACTTGCAACGATTTCGCTACCCTTCTGTGACCATTGTGTTACTCTATTTGATAGTTGTCTAATTTTTTTTTTTTGCCACGGTTTAGGCGCGTAATATTCCCCCTTTTTTTGTCTGTGTCTCTTTTGCGACTACTTTGCGACTCCTCTTCGTTAGTTACTAGGCAAAGAATCCATTTAGGATTTCTTTATCTCTTTCTATTTTTTGACTAAGTGTCGAAAACCTCTCAAATATCTCTTCTTTCTTCTCTCGAATCTCTCCTCTTGTCCTCTCAAATCGATCAAATCTCTCCTCTTATCCTCTCAAATCTCTCCTCTTTCTCAACTCTCTCTAATGGCTGGTAGGGGTCGCAGAGGCAGATCCATTGGAGGTGTTAGGGGTCACGGAGGCAGATCCATTGGAGGTATTAGGGTTTAGAATGGTGCGAGTACAAGGGAACCCAGTTCTGCCGCAGTTAATCAGGCCTCCAATGGTCCGACTTCACGCAGAGGTCGAAGTGGTGTCGGAACGTCGTCTCACTCCTCGAATCCATCAGGCTCTCAGTCCGTGACTAATTCAAATAGAACTATGTCGTCCCAATTTCCGCTGAGGACACAACAATCGCCTCCTGCTTCTCAACCACCGCGGGTTGCTTCTCAACCACTGCAGGTTGGTTCTCAACCACCGCCGCCTGTTCCTCCACTCATACAAGAACAACCAGACCAGAACATGGAAGAGGATTACGAAGAAGAAAACTCTAATCCCAATCCTGCCGAAGAAGAAAACCCTAATCCTAATCCAGCCGAACAAGACTACCAAGATTTGTTAGATGTTATGCTAGCTCTTCCAGGCCGACAACATCTCCCAGTTCTGTCTGTCGATCCCCTCCCCGGCGTTGAGACTCTATGGTAATTTCTCTTTGCTCTTAGTGTTAGGTTGAGACTCTGTTTTTGTTTGATTAAGTTTAGTGAAAGACTGCTTTGTTTGATTAAGTTAGAGGTTGTGTTTGATTGTTTGGTAGGTTGAGATTGATTTTTGTTTTGAGATTGAGATTGTTTGTTTTGTTGATTAAGTTGAGATTGAGATTGAGATTGTTTGTTTTGTTGATTAAGTTGAGATTGAGACTGAGATTGTTTGTTTTGTTTTGAGATTGAGATTGTTCTCTTTGCTCTTAGTGGTAGGTTGAGATTGATTGTTTTGTTGATTAATTTAGAGGTTGTGTTTGATTGTTTGGTTAAGACTAATTGTGTTAATTTGTATTGGTTAAGACTGATTGTGTTTGTTTTGTGACAGGTTTAACAGACACAAAGGAAAAATTTCTCGGGTGATTGCTGGAATATTTAGAAGGAAATTCGATGGCCCTTACTACAGCTGGAAGGTTACTCCTAGACCCATTCAAGAGAGATATTTCAGGATATTTTCGGTAATGTCTTATAGCTTTCAAAGTTTTATTATCTCTCATAACTGACTTAGTATCATCACTAACTTAACTCAATTGTAATATGTAGCAGAAGTTCTATTGGGATATTGGGATTTCTGAGCTTGTTAGAGAGGGGTTCTTAAAGATAGCCAAGAAACGAATGAAAGGCATTGTTAGTCAAGCTAAAAGCAGTGGTAAACAACATGTTTGGATTACCAGTGCAGAACTGTGGGCTGAGATGTGTGATCATTGGAACGAACCTGATGTAATGGAGAGGAGCTCAAATGCCTCGCAGTGCAGAAACTCTGATCGTGGTGGTCTTGGAGTCCACAAACACCTTGCCGGTCAGAAATTATATGTGCAAATTCATCAAGAAATGGTAATTTAACATTGCTTCCATGATTTTAACATCCTAAACACCTTGCTTCCATGATTATAACACCCTAAACACCTTGTTTCCATAATTTTAACATTTCACAATTTCTTTGTAGGAAGAAGAATTGGGCCGTCCGGTATCATTTGCCAAAGTGTTCATGAAGACACATACTCGAGCTGACGGATCGTTTGTTGATCAAAAAGCTAAAAAGTAGCTGAGACTTATGAGAAAACAATAGAGGAGAGACTGTATGAAGTGGACGATGATGGTACAGAAAATTCAGGGAATTCTTCTAGACGTTCAACTCATCGTACTCTCAGCATTGATGAAAAAAATGATATCTTTCTTAAGATAACTCCTTAGTTTCTTTATTTTGATGAGTGTGTATGATTATTCTTAGTGGTAACTTTCTTTATTTCGATGAAAAGAATGAGTATTCCTTTCTTAATCCATATTTTAGTTTTCTTAATACGCATGGTTTCTTTATTTGCTGAGCATTTTGATTTCTTAAGACTTGTTTCTAGCCTTTGATGTTTTTTTTTGTTTTAGTGTACTCAAACAGATGAGAAGGGAAACCTTTTTGGTCTTGGATCTCTTGTTGAGACACTTAGGAAAGGGAAAATGAAGGAAAGCTATGCAGAATCTTCTCCACATCACTTCTCGAGCTTCATGAACAACTTTGCAAGAAGATAGCTCATCTAGATGCTGAGAATGCCCGACGTGATAAGGAGCATCAAGAGCTTCTCATCTACGTGAAAGAAAAAGATCCAGCATATGATACTATTATTGCTTCCTTGCGACCAAGAGTACCAGCAACAACACCAGCAACCGCACCTGAAGACTCCACACATGAAGACATCATACCACCAGCCACCGCGTTAGACACAACACCAGCCACCACATCCCCTTTCTCCACTTACTCCAACTTATAAACATTGTCTTTTTTAAAAAAAAATAAAAACATCAATTGCTTGTTTGAGACTTTTTACTTGTTTTTGCTTTAGGATGATCTTTTTGGTTAATACAATGATTATGCTAATCTTTATGTTTAATGAATGATTATGATACCTTTTGTGGTAATTTGGTTTTCAATTTTAATTTATTGTGATTCATTCCAAATTTGATAGATAAAACAGGTTTATTATATGCTAAAATGTCACCAAATTGCGACAAATTTATTTCTATGAAATTATCAGACTAGTGGCAAAATGGTTATTAATAAATGAGGACTATTTTGCAACGACAGCAAGGAGTCTGAAAATGGTCACACAATTTAATCACTAACTTGCAACTGACTTGTAGCTACCTTTACGACCGAAGCTTCCTAATATAAAGAGTCCGTAAAGAGTCGCTTATTAGCGACTATATAACGGCAGTCATAATTCCGTCGTAAAATTGCGACCATTTTGAGACACCTAAAATTTGCGACAATTTCTTAGCGACTATCTGAAATAGTCGCGTAGTAGTCGCAAAGTAGGTTTTTGCGACGGTTTAGCGATGATTGTTGGAGTCGCTAAACGCTTGTTTTCTTGTAGTGATTGTTATACTTCTTTACTTAGATGTAAAATTTATTCGGTATTGTTGGAGTCAGAAACAAAAATTAAGAATAAGAGATTGGAAAATATGATATGGGCAGACTTTCGGTACAAATCGACAAGAACAATGAAGAACAACAAACTGGATTTCTTATAATGATTTTCTCTATCGTCTTGCTTAATATTACATATCTCGAACATTCTACCCAAGCCTAATATTTAAACTCGATCCTCAACAAGACTTCTCCTCAATCTCCTCTTGTATTCTCGCCCACAATCTTGACTACGAAATCCCGAGCTGATCTCCTGGTTGACCTCGCCCTCTGGCTCGAGCTCTCCTCATGGGTCCACTTCGTCGTTTACTGCTTTCGCTCTTTCGGGACCGAGCTTGCGATGCTTCTATTTTATTAGTTTGTAGGTGGGCTCGACGTTAAGCTGATGAGATGTAAGGCTAATGTCAATTCCCTTCATGTCCGAAGAGGACCAAGCGAAGGTGTCGTGGTTCTGACCCAAGAATTGGATCAAGTTGTTTCTTGTACTGGTTTTAAGGTCGGCGCCGATCCCGACGCATCGTTCTGGATGTCCTTCCATGATCCCGACGCATCGTTCTGGATGTCTTAAGGTGCGTTGACTACCATAAATTATTGCAATCCCGCCCCGAGATGGGAACTTGACGCATTGGTGGTACGTTGATGGGACCGCCTTCATCCCGTACAACCATGGTCTACCGAGGATAGCGTTGAAGGGTGCAGGACGGTCGACGACCACAAAGTCGACTAGACACCGTACCCCCGGGCTTCCACTATGAGTGAAATGGTGCCCTTGGCTAAGGTTGTATCGCAGGCGAACCCGGTGAGTGGGTTTTTGGCCCCTTTCAGCTCGGAGTCGGGGTAGCCCATCCGTTTAAAGGCGTCATAAAATAGGAGATCGACGGAGCTCCCAGTATCGATCATTATTCGCGAGAGCTCGCATCCTCCAACGTCTAATCTCACTATTAGAGCGTCGTCGTGCGGTTTATCCAGATCAGCGGTCTCGCTTTCCCAGAACGTGATCTCAAAGTCTGGGTCTGAGCGGGGTTTCTGCTCATGGTGGTAACTTTCGACCCTGCGCTGGTACGCTTTGATCGAATTCACTGAGTTACGACACAAGGAAGACCCTCCCGTGATGAAGTCGACCCTATGGATCGGGTCGGAGTCTCTGAAGCATCGGGAGATGATCGGGCGGAGACTTGCGAGCTTCCGGGGTGCCGGAGGTGGGGTAAAGACCGATCCGGGGGAGGTGCAGCAAAGGGAAAGCCCTTTGAAAACCAGGTCAATACGTTTCTTTGGGGCTGGAGGGGGGGAAGACCCCTCGTCCTCATCGGCTCTTTCACGTTTTGCGGGTGCTTCCTTGTTGTTCGCATTGGCTTCTCTCGCCTTTTCTCCCTCTTTCTTGAGGTTGATTTCTCCAAGCTCTCCTGCTTCATGCTTTCGTGCGAGGAGGCATCCCACAGTTCTGCACTCTTCAGTCGAGTCACCTCATATTTTTTAATACTTACAGAACGTCTCGGGGTCAAAGTTCGGGTTCTTGGTCCTCGGCGCCGAATCAACCGCAAAAGCATGTAGACCGGACTCGAATGGTTCCTTCCGGAAAGTCTTTTCTGAAGGGTTGAACGGTACTTTTGCTGACTTATGGATCTCGACCATGGCGGCTTGCTCTACCTTGGCTCGGGCAAAATTAATTGACCTGTGGAGCGCATCATCGAGCGACGGTGGTTTTCGGACGGTGAGCTCCTCTCGGACGGTGACCTCGTCATTCAAGTTGGCTATCCTAGCTTTGGTTGACTTGAAGCGATTGATGTACTCGCGGAGCGGCTCGTCTTTTTCTTGGACTAGAAGCCAAAGATCTGATTCGGTCACCTTAGCTTGGAAGAAAACCGAATATTGTTTCAAGAATGTTGAGGCGAGTTGGTCGAAGCTATCGATGGAATTAGATTCCAAAGAAGCGAACCACTCTAATGCCGGTTCTACTAAATTCTCGGCAAAGTAGCGGCAGTAACCGGCTTCACACTCGTCATCGGTGAGGTAAGCTTTGGTTATTGCAAGTCTGAAAGCTCAGAGGTGTTCTCCAGGGTCCGACGCACCTGCATATTCGGGAAGGCAAAGCTTACCCACGTCGCGATGGCAAACTTTCGCTATTCGGTCGGTGAACGGGGTGCACCTCGTTTCGGCGATGACACGATCGATGTCCGGGGCCGCGCTCGTGGCTAAATGCACCTTCGAGCAGATTTGAGCTATCTCAGCATTTGTTTTATTTATGTATTCGGTGAGGAACTGAGCGCTGATTGCATAGCTCCTCGGGGGTCCGGGGAGACCGAGAGCATCGATCGACGTTGCCTGTAGTGCCTCGCTCCCGAATTCCTCGGTCAAAGCCGGATTCAATCTGGTTGAGGAGTTCTCGGGAGCACCTGGGGTGCCGATGATGTGCTCGGCTGATCCGACATACCCGGCTGAGGGGTGCTCATCAGGTCGTGAGCTCGCGTTACCGTTTAGGGTTGACGAGCTCGGAACCCCGTTATTTTCTGAGGGCGCGACCACGGGCAGCGTTATGATCCTGGGTGGGGTGACGTGGACCGCCTCGAAATTGAGACGAGTCCGAGGTAACGCCCTTTCCGTGGGATCGGTTAAAACTATCCCCGAAGGGTAAGTGGTGCCCCGGTTGAGGTCAGGATTTGCGCGAGACGCGAGTTCTTGCTCGTGTCGTTCAATCCTGTTCATGAGGGCACGGTTTGTCGCATCTTGGCTTTGAGTCTTGTCGATCAAGATGGCGAGCATTCCTCGAATCTCGGAAATATCGTTCCCACTAGGATTTCCGGTAGAGGACAGCAGCGCTTGACGCTGTCCGGTTCGGTTCGTTCCGTTATTCTCTGACCGAATCCACACCCGGGACTGATTTCTGTTTCCCATTGGGATCGCGGGGATCGTGGGAGTAATTCCGACGGAGACCCCTGGGTTCGTGCTACCGAGATCCTGAGCCGCAACGGATCCGTGATGTGTGAGATCCGAGCCGCCCGAGATGTTCTCGTTTGGTGCGTGATCGTCATCGAGTGACGGGCGTGTCCCGGGTCTGATTGGATTTGAGACCTCGTGATCGGAATGGGCTGGAATGTGCGTGTCCTGAGAAGGAGCGCTGTTGGGGATTGACCCGTGGTTTGTCGCTGGTGAAGCGGTTTCTGGCACGGTCGTACTAGCTGTGGATGGATCCATTTCGGTTTGATTTCTTCAAAGAAGTCGATTTTCGAGGATAGAAATACCTAAGTCCCCACAGGCGGCGCCAAATTGTTGGAGTCAGAAACAACAATTAAGAATAAGAGATTGAAAAATATGATATGGGCAGACTTTCGGTACAAATCGACAAGAACAATGAAGAACAACAAATTGGATTTCTTATATTGGTTTTCTGTATCGTCTTGCTTAATATTACATATCTCGAACATTCTACCCAAGCCTAATATTTAAACTCGATCCTCAACAAGACTTCTCCTCAATCTCCTCTTGTATTCTCGCCTACAATATTAACTACGAAATCCCGAACTGATCTCCTGGTTGACCTTGCCCTCTGGCTCGAGCTCTCCTCATAGGCCTTTGTCAGCCCCACTTGCCGGGTTGACATTTGCTCCTTAGTGGGCTTATCGATTGGGCCCTTAATTCGTGAAACCCAACACCAACAGGTATTAATCTTTTTTCATTTGAATAACTTTGTTAGAAACATATTGATTGACATGGGGACCGGACAAAAAATTTGTCGACCTTGCAGATTTTGAACCGAACTAGACCAGGCTTGGTTTGCCTGATTAACCATAACTATCCATGTAACCTATCAAATTGAAACCCATCTACTGTAGTAGGAACTAGCAAATATGTGAATGAAACCCATAATGGGATGTTTGATGAGAGGCCCACAGTTTTTACTTCACCGGCCCCCTAATTAGTGACGTGTAGATAAAGTTGGGTTTTTGCTAATCAGGAAACAAATTTGTAGAAAAAGGGATTTACTGCATTTACAAAAGAAGTCAAAACTAAATTCTAAAGAGGAATAGACTCCAGAAAGTCAAACAATCAAAAGATATCACAAAAGAATTGCATTAATTAAATAATTAATGTAAAAGATAATTACATATACACGAAATCTAAATAGAGAATATTTACTTCTTCTATGGTACTTTTAATTTAATGCACACCAACGTCACCAATAATTAAGATTAGCTATTAGTATCTTTATTTTTGGTCAAAGATTAGATTTTAATTTGTTAACCAATTTATAAACATTATAATTACTTCTCTATCTAACCAAACCAAACCCTATAAAACGTGTGGCTTTGTTATTAATCACGATGTTAATTATATATATAGATTGTCTCACCTAATCAAATCTTTTTTTCTTTCTCTCTCTCTCTCTATTATTCATACAATATGGAGAAAAATTCTTGGGCCGATCAATGGGACAACAGCAATCAATCGTCGGGGAAAACAACGGACGGCGGAGGCGCGTCGGGGAAATACAAAGAGAAAGTGGGGGCTGGATTAGAGAAGACTAAAGCGGTTGCGAGTTCGGGGTTGAAGAAGGTGAAGATAGGAACGTCTTTGGGTTTTAATTGGGTTAAAGACAAGTATACCAAAACCACCACTAAGAATTGATTCGTATCTTTTCTTTTTTGGAATTTACATATTTGTATTCTTCTTCTTATTTTGTAACAATAAAATAATATGTCTTGATTTTTATTTTCTTCTTAATGATCGGAGATAGTTAAAGACTTATGAAAAAATGATTTGTATGGTTCCATGGAAATGAGGTGATCAATTATTTGATTTGTGAAGATTGGAGAATTTTATATACCTTTTATTTTAATTTGATTATAAAGTAAGAAAACTGAAAAGGAAGAGAAAAAAAAAATCTGAATAGTTTGATTATATTGTCAAGACTTTAAATTTTAGGAGGACTTTAGATTTAAACTAGATAAAGATCGGTCCAATGTCCGGATTTAAAGTTTTGTGAATAAAATAAAATTTAATAAAAATATATTAAATTTATTGTACATTATTTATATAGAAAAAAAAAAGTTTGCTATAATACACTAATTTATATCCATATACACATTTTTTATATATGTTACTATTAAAATTGTATTTTTTACACCTAGGTATATTGTATTTTACAAATATATTATTTACCACCACATAGAAAATGTCTATATGAACAAATTAAACCAACTATTATATGTCTATTTACATTCATTTGCATAGTTTTTTTAATCACTAAAATTGTTGGCTCAACAAACATTTTGAATAAAAAATAAATTACATCACAATAGTGTATGACTAACTATAGAGAGAACCTCGGTTCTGTCCTCCTCCCTTATAAAGAAAACCTTGCATCCAACCTCCTCCACCATGGAGAGAACCTTCGCTGCCTTGCTCCGTTGGGAAGATAACCTTGTGTCCAACCTCTCCCACCTTCCTCCCTTGCGGAGATAACCTTGCGTCCAACCTCCTCCACCATATAGAGAATTTTGGCTCAGCCCTCCTCCTGTGTGGAGAGAACATGTTTACGTCTTTTAGCTACTCAAAGTGGCTTGCTCCAACAACCAATGAAACTAAAGACCCTTTTTCCAACGTCACAAAATCTTTTGATAGTAACTAATGTTAAATTTCCTAATGTATTCATTGAAGTTTCTTTGACATACCATGATGTAGCATTTGTCTTCAAGCTCTTATAGATCTATCAACAACGATTTATGTTTTTCCAATCTATGTTTGTTGTAGGCTTGTGTTTGATTAGCCTATTTTATCCAACCATTAGGTTGATGACTGTCTCCTCTTTATCTCCTTTTGAGATTGAACAAATGGTAACAATTATGTTTGTACAAAAAAAAATGTCTATGACCAACCAATCAAGGTTGAAAAATTAGAAGAAAATTAATTTAACATAATTAATGAAATAAAGAAAATTATAAGCACGATAATATATGAATCTCAAATAATTCAAAGATGAAAATATAAATTAAATAAAACAATCTAAAACTACGACAATAAATTTTAAAATACAGTATTAGAAAAAGAAGATGCATATATTAATCTTCCATTTTTTTCTGGTCAACAGAATAATCTTACATATTCCAAACTGAAAAAATAAGAAAGTATTAGTATATTTTTGTTTAAAAAAATAAGGAAAATTTGTCTTCCTATTAAAAAAGTTTGACCAATATAACAAAATTGTAAGCAATATTTTTGAATAAATTATTTTGTTAAATGAAATAAGATGATCTATGTTTATATAGAAGTGAGTATTTACATTTTTTAGAATTAATAATTTTCTGTATATTTTCCTTTTTTATTTTATGAAAAAAAATATTCTAATGAGCTCATTGTTTTTTAAAAAAATTTCTAGCTTCCCACTTTCTTGTAAGACGTACTATCGTTGGACAATAAGAACGCTTTCTGTTTAGTTAATCTAGTGTTATATAATCTCTGTTGTTATCTTGCATTTGTGTATTCATCTTTTTTTATGCTACCTGTCATGCAAATTAATAATAGAAATAATAATAACAGCGTGAGAAATTTTTTAATCCCAAAAACCTTAGTTATTATGCATAAGAAACTTTGTTAACACTTCAAAGTCAAAAATTGCGTAGTATGCATATGAAACTTTGTTAACACTCTCTATGAAATTGAGAAACAAAACAAAATTCTAAGAAACAACGACGAAAACATGTGGTAATATTTAAGAATCTTTTTATATAGTTGCTTCGATTAGACAACAAACAAATTGATTTCGAGACTGTTGTTCAAGAACAATGATGTGTCAAACAAAAGGTTAATAAAAAACAAATAAGAAAATTTTACCAAGAAAAACAAAGCTAGTCGAAATTATTTTAATTGGTGAAAAATATGTCATAATCTCTTTGCTTATATAGAGAGTGTATTTACAATCCTTTTCATTTTAGGATTAACAAAGTTTTTTAAATATAATAAGATTACAATTATCTTATGCATCGTTTTACCAAACTTGAAAACTGTGATTTATGATCGTTAAAATTGACACGTGTCACGATCTGAAGAGTTACTAACTTTGATATGTGATTTTTTATTGTTAAAATTGACACATATCACGATCTGATGAGTTACTAACTTGGATATTTAATCGTTAAAACTGACACATGTCACGATCTGGTGAATTTTTAACTTTGATCTCTGATCGTTAAAACTAACATGTGAACGATCTGGTGAGTTACTAACTTTGAGAACCAAGCTTTATATAATAAGATTCCAATTAAACGTGGTTTTGTGTTGGTTTTCAATAACAATTTTTAAAAATAAAACTAGATTAGGACCCGTGCTAGAGCACGGTTGAAATTCATTTTATTTCTATTGCATTTTTTATATAAAATATAATTTATGAGATTGTTTAAAAATGTTTTTTGGAAAATATGTGGTTGTCTATAACCGTACTTATGCTCGTACATGGCTAAAATCTAGTGATTAAAATCAACCCGTGCTCTAGCACCTTGGTGACTGAAAATTTCTCAATCATTTTCCAATCCCCTTTTGTGAGAATTTTCTTAAATTTCGTAACATCCTTCTTCTTCACCCTGCTGGGATTTTGTTACCCTGTAAAAATAAGTATAATCGGAAATCACTCTTAATCCACGGAAGAGTGAATAAGTTTTGAGATTTTGTTACCTATATATGGTTAATTAAATATTCTTTGGAGATTTGATGATATTTTTTTGATATCCTTTTTAAGAAGAACTTAAATCGAGATTTAATTAATGGTTACAACCCATATAACCTATGATCTATCAAATATCAAATAATTAATTTTATAACCCATATTATATAATCTACAGAAAAAATTTGTGTACTTCCGTTTTATTATATAGAGGATAGGATTTTAACTACCAAAATAAAAATTTACATTAACTGTGTCTCAATTAAACAAGGTTTTGTGTTTTTTGGTTATTACAACGATTTACATAAGTAAAATAAAAAAAAATTAATTAAAAGTTCGAAACTTATATTTGGAAAGCGAGAAATGCTTGATTTTCGAGAATCAAATGGAACAGACAGAGGAAGTAGTACGGTTAGCGATAGGGGAGGCTTCTACCTGGCTGCAGGCACAGGTAGAGGTTGAGGATAAGGATCATTCCCCACTCCCTATCGCCTCTAATGCTCGATGAAGGGACCCACAAACCCCCTTCTTGTTGTTTTTTAAGGTTATCGGTGCTTTGTACATGGATCTTGGAAAGTAAGTGATGCTTTTGCAGGTGTAGGATTAGTTTGTTCTTCTTTTCAAGATTCGTTAGCGATGAGGGGAGCCACCAATTTCCGGCGAAGTCTTTCCCCTATACATGCTGAAGTAGAAGTTTTCCTTTGGACTATGTGGTGCATGATTGGACATGACTACCAGGATGTAGCGTTCTTTACAGATTGTTCAGACTTGGTGAAGATGGTGTCTTCTCCTCTAAATTGGTCAGCTTTCTCGACCTACCTCGACGATATCAAGATTGACAGGGAGGAGTTTTTTCTTTCTTTTTATTTTTAGTTTCACGAAATACAAATATAAGTGCGGATTCTTTGGTATGCCAAGTGCGTACATCTTTTTCTAATTGACTCATATGAGCTGATCTTTTGTTGTAAAAAAAAAAAAAAAAAAAAAAATCCAAACTTGATTTAATAACGAAATATCGGAAAAAAATCTTTTTAAGCACTGGAAAATAAATATAAACATATTAAATTCGAAAGAAAATAGTTTAATAAGTATGTATTTTCATTACAAAGAGAACATCATTTTTTCCTTGGGATAGGAAGGCCAAAACACTATGGTGTTTGCTACTTGGTAGCCTGGTAGGGACCAATATTGGACAGTCAAAGCACTATGGTATTGGTGGTGGTCGGTGGAGGTGTGGTGCCGGATTGTGGACAATACGAGCCCAAAGGCTCCCATAATTAAGAGTGTCACAGTCACCTCTCAGTCGTATTGTTATATTTAGGGACGCAAACTACTTATAGCGCACAACGTCTAGAATTATTGGATTCGTATATTAATCATAGCTTATATAAGTTTATCTCACAATCTATATATTCAACTATATATAAGTTTATCTCACAATCTATATATAAGTTTAGCTTATAGATATATTCAACCTTGAATTGAGATAATATTTAAACTTCATAAATCATAATTTACTGGTGTTGGTGCGGGATTCAGCACCCCCAACATACCGAGCTAAACCAGAAATATTAATTGAGTATTTAACCGGGAATCCGGTTAAGAGATCGGTTAGGTCATCAGGAGTCAGTTCGAATGAGACGAAGTCTTGGAGAAGAAGAAACCGACTTCACTTCGGTGCGGCGCGGCCGACTCAAGCAATAAGGCAGCTTTCCATATTTCACTTCGTCAGCTAAGGAAAGTAAATATTCTAGGTGTTCCGATTCATATGTATAAATAAGGGACGAATCCACCATTGTAAATCATCCAGAATCGAATACAATAATTGAGTTCTCTTTCATTCTTTGCAATAAACCCTAATTCTTTTGAGTTCTTCTTCCTCACTTCTAATTTCAAGGTTTAGATCTACTTTCTAGAGAGATTATCCTATTGAATTTGTTTCTCCTCTTTAACAAATTCATTGTGGAAACCTAGTTTCTACAATTGGCGCCGTCTGTGGGGACGCAAATCGTCTCTAGAAAAGTTCTCTTTAAAAAAACTCTCCTTAGAAAGAAGCCTTGCAATAATGTCTTCCGTCGTGAACGAAGTACCCGAAACAAACCGCACGCCTGAACTCGCAGGCATCACCCCTTCTCAGGATGACACCACGACACTGGGTGGCGCATCGACCAGGCCTATCACCGCCGTGTACTCACGTCATCGCGTCAACACAACGACGAACCTGGCCGGAACCTCCACCGAAGCCCAGTCGGGGTCAGATCTGGGGGAAGCCAGCCGAGGTACAGGACGAACTCTCGAAGAGCTAGCCAACCTTGACTCGGAGCCTTCGATGAACAAAACCATAATGAGGCGGGTGCTCGCACAACGGAGCAGCAAATCGGTGCACAGAATGGAGACCTCCCCGATCAAACCACGTCAGCGGCCCAGAATCCGCAGGTCGTTTCCATGGAGGACTTCAGAATCCTGTTCGGCACCATGACGAAAGAGATCTACCAGATGATCTCCGACACTAACCGCAGGGTCGACGCGGTTGTAACTCAAACAACCCCGTCGCGAGTCTCTGCCGGGCAATCACTCAATGCAGATGGTATCACCCACCGTCTCGACTTCTCGGAGGCACAGCTCGAGCAGAGGAATCCTCCCCTCGGACCACATCTAGCGTTCGACCGACGAATCCGGATTTGCGGATTCACGAAAGTTCAACCATCCCGGTCACCCGCCACGTGAACTCCGGACCTTGCTTCGAACTCGAAGAAATCAGGTCACAGATTAGTGGCATGAATACGCTCCTCCATCGAGCCATCAGCACGGCTCCGGAAATCGACAGGATCGTCGAAGTAACCCGGCAGTCGCCCTTCACCCAACGAATAGCGCGAGCCGCAATACCAAACGTCAAGCTGAAGCTTCCGATCTACCAGGAGACAAAGATCCGGTCCAGTTCATGACATCCTTCATGGCAACCATGTCCAAGGCACGATTCACCGAAGAGCAGAGAGACGCCGGTTGCTGTCAGCTATTCATGGATAGCCTTTCGGGCCCTGCCTTGGTATGGTTCACGAGGCTCGAGCCAAACTCGATCGACGATTTCGACCAGTTGTCCAAGGCCTTCCTCAAGAACTACCGAATCCTCATCAAGCCAGGCGTCACAAGTTCGGATCTATGGGAGATGGCCCAGGAACGGGGGAACCCATCGCTAGCTTTTTGCACAGATTCAAGGAAAAGCTGACAAAGGTCAACGTCCCGGAGGATGCGGCAATGGCAGCCTTCAGAAAGGGCCTGATTCCTGGATCACCGTTACGAAAGGATCTCAACATCCGGGAACCCAAGGATCTCGATGACGCGCTACATCGAGCCTCTAGATTCGCACTCGATGAGGAGGAGGAAGCCCGAATAGCTGCGAAGACTAACGATGAACAACCATCGCACCCTCCAAAAGCTAAAAATCGGGCCGAACACCACGAGCCCCGCAAGCACCATGAACCTCAGGACCAAAAAAAGGGCGTCATCCACGCAGTCTCTGAAGCGGACAGTCAAGAAAAGCAGCCATCTGACCCGAAGGAACTCTACTGTGACTTTCACATGTATCCGGGCCATTCCACACAAGACTGCGTCCACCTGAAGAACTACCTCTACGCAAAGTACCTCTCTGGCGAAGTCAAAGCCACTTATCAGCCAAAAAGCGCCCGTGGAGGTAGAGGTCGCCGAGGGGGATGGCGCGGAGGACGGTCTGGCCGCGGTCGCGGTGCAGGCGGTGGACGAGGTTACGATGGACCACCCAACACAGCCCAACAGCAGGCCAACCAAGCACCCGCGGACCACCAGGAAGGGGCACCCCAGGCAGACGAACTACCTGGCCATCCCAAGCGACAGAGGGGCCAAAACCCGGAGCGTGTCAATTCTACTCCCCGTGGACGAATAACCATGATACTTGGTCCACCAGAAGACTGCGCAGACTCCGTCCGCGCACTGAAGAAGAGAGCACGACAAGTTTGCGCTCTTCAAACTGCTCCGAGCGAGCCTTCACTCTGTTCGGATCCGATATCATTTACTTCGGAGGACGCCAAAGGGATCCAACACCCCCATTCGGACCCTTTGGTTATCGAAGTCTCGATGGCCGACTTCGACGTCGAACGGGTCCTGATTGACACTGGGAGCACCGTCAACGTAATCTGCTGGCAAACGCTCGAAAAAATGGGCATCACACCAGACCAACTGAAACCTGAAACTAGAACGCTGACGGGCTACGATGGGGTCGCCAAGATGTCGATGGGTGACGTGAAATTACAAGTGCAAGCTGGTGGGGTGACCCGGAAAACCAAGTTCGCAGTCGTTGATGCACCACCAATCTACAACGCTATTTTGGGGGTACCGTGGATATACGCGATGCAGGCCGTACCGTTGACCTACCACCTCTGTCTCAAATTCCCAACTGCCACTGGAATTTGCACACTTTTCGGCGACCAAAGGGTGGCCAGAGTCTGCTCTGTTATCGAAAAGAAGCAAAGGAAGGCGGAGACCGCCTAACAATTACAGAGCAGGGACCATCTCACCGGTCCCCAAAAGCCGGAGCGGGACCGCCTCAAGTCTCCGGAATGCAAGATCCTACAGGCGAATATTGACCCCTCTGACCCCTCGCGAACCGTCGGAATCGGGGCCGAACTCGATGAAAACATAAAGACTAAGCTGATCGCTTTCCTGCAATCTTGGGCGTCCACATTCGCTTGGTCTACAAAAGACATGGTCGGGATAAGCCCCGAAGTCATTTGCCACAAGCTCAACATCGATCCCACGTTCAAACCGATCAGACAGAAGCGCAGGCGCTTGGGTCCTGATCGAGCCAAGGCGGTCCAGGACGAAGTCGAACGGCTACTCAAGGCGGATCAAATCATGGAGGTCCAGTACCCCGATTGGCTGGCTAACCCGGTGGTTGTCAAAAAGAAAACGGCAAGTGGAGAGTCTGCGTGGACTTCACCGACCTCAACAAGGCTTGCCCTAAAGACAGTTTTCCTCTGCCGCACATAGATCGTCTCGTCGAAGCCACGGCTGGAAATCAGCTGCTTTCGTTTATGGATGCTTTCTCAGGCTACAACCAGATCGCCATGAGCTAAGCCGACCGCGAGAAAACGGCATTCATCACAGATAGGGGGACCTACTGCTACAAAGTGATGCCGTTCGGATTAAAAAACGCCGGAGCAACCTACCAGCGCTTAGTAAATATGATGTTCGCGGATCTACTCGGCAAAACCATGGAAGTCTATATAGACGACATGCTGGTCAAATCTCTGATCGCAAAACAGCACGTCCAACACCTGGCAGAATGTTTCGACATCTTGGATCAATTCCAGATGAAACTCAACCCGACGAAGTGTACATTCGGAGTAACTTGCGGGGAATTCTTGGGGTACATCGTCACCGAACGGGAATAGAGGCAAATCCCAAGCAGATCGAAGCCATACTAGGGCTCCGTCACCAACTAACAAACGAGAAGTACAACGCTGACGGGCCGGATCGCCGCTCTGAACCGTTTCATAGCGCGTTCAACGGATAAGTGCCTCCCCTTTTACCAACTTCTTCGCGGGAATAAGGATTTCCATTGGGACGAAGAATGCGAGGTCGCTTTTCGCCAGCTGAAGGAATATCTCACCTGCCATCCAGTTTTGGTCAAACCGGAGGACGGAGAGACACTATATCTTTACGTCTCGGTCTCCAGTTCGGCGGTTAGCGGGGTACTAGTCCGAGACGACCGCGGAGACCAGAAGCCCATTTTCTACACAAGCAAAGCGCTAAACGACGCGGAATCGCGATATCCTACGCTGGAGAAATTGGCCCAGGCAGTGATTGTCGCAGCACGGAAGCTGCGACCCTACTTTCAGTCGCATTCTGTCGTGGTGTTCACCGATCAACCACTCCGAACCATCCTTCACAGCCCTCTCAAATCCGGACGCATGGCGAAATGGGCGGTCGAGCTCAGCGAGTACGATATCGAATACCGTTCTTGACCAAGTTTGAAGTCCCAAGTGTTGGCTGATTTCATCACCGAACTGTCGCCCGAGCTTGACGACCCCACTTCCGCGGTGGAGCAATGGACAATGTTCGTCGACGGTTCGTCAACAAATCAAGGATCCGGGGTCGGACTCATACTCCGGTCCCCCACCGGAGAAATCCTCGAGCAGGCGTTAAAGCTCAATTTCAAGGCGTCGAACAACGAAACCGAGTACGAAGCCGTTCTTGCAGGACTCCGGCTAGCCCAGGGACTTGGAGTCAAACACCTACAGGTCTTCTGTGACTCCCAACTTGTAGTCAGCCAGTTCAGCGGCGAATTCGACGCCAAGAACAAGCGAATGGGAGCATATCGACAGTTGGTCCGCACAATGTCCGGGAATTTACGTCTTTCTCTCTGACGAAGGTCCCGCGGAACGAGAACGCATCGGCCGATGCTCTCGCAGCTCTGACGAACCGCTCCGACCCCGAATTAAGACGTACCATCCCCATTGAATGTATCGAAGTTCCCAGCATTAATCCAGACAGCCAGATTGCCCTCATCATCGACGACCCAATCCCGATGGAAGTCGACGAGCCGATAGAAGATATGGCGGACGTCGTTGAACCTCCCGAGGATTGGCAAACTGAGATCAAACTTTACATCTCCGATGGCACCGTCCCGGCAGATCGATGGGCAGCCCGGCGTCTGAAGGCGCGAAGTGCCAGATACATCTTATTGGACGGGGAACTATTTCGCCGGAGTGCCTCGGGAGCGTTCCTTACCTGTGTTACCCGGGAGGAGGCCGAACGCATCATGATGGAAGTGCATGAAGGCGAGGGTGGCAACCATTCCGGCGGACGCGCACTTGCTCTCAAAATCAAAAAGGACGGACACTATTGGCCCACCATGATGGCCGATTGCGAAACTTTCGCGGCCAAATGCGAAGCTTGTCAACGCCATGGACCTATGCGGCACGTCCCGCCCGAACTATTAAACACCGTCACTGCTCCGTATCCCTTTATGCGTTGGGCCATGGATGCCATAGGACCTCTGCCGGCATCCAAATCCAAAAAGTATGTCCTGGTGCTGACCGATTACTTCACCAAGTGGGTGGAGGCGGAGTCTTTCACAAGGATTCAATCCTTAGATGTGACCAATTTCATATGGAAGAACATCATATGTCGCCACGGACTCCCATATGAGATCGTCACCGACAACGGTACCCAATTCACCTCGATGATCACCAGACGCTTCCTGTCAAAATGGCAAATCCGTCTCAGCACTTCGACTCCTCGGTACCCGCAGGGTAACGGTCAAGCCGAAGCCACGAACAAGTCGATCGTTGATGGGCTCAAGAAACGACTCGGTCGAAGGAAGGGAGCGTGGGCAGATCACTTGGATGGTGTGCTGTGGTCATACCGCACAACCCCGCGGCGAAGCACGGGACAATCCCCTTTCTCCCTCGCATATGGTCTCGAAGCACTTGCCCCGGCTGAAGCAGGAGTCCCGACACTCCGTCGCACTATGATGATCGATAATACCAAACTTAACGAAGAGATGCTGATTGACCACAACGATCTCGCCGAAGAGTTGCGCGACAAAGCTCTAGTTCGGATGCAACACTACCAAGATGCAGCGGCTCGATATTACAACAAAACTGTTTGTCAGCGGTGTTTCAACGAAGGTGATCTGGTTCTGCGAGAGGTCTTCGAGAACACCAAGGAAGTAAACGCCGGAAAACTCGGCGCTCGATGGGAAGGCCCATACCTCGTGTCAAGAGCAGTTCGTCCGGGCGTTTACGAACTGCTAACCATGGCTGGGGAACGGATCAAAAACTCGTGGAACGCGGCCCACTTGAAATGCTACTACAATTAAGTCGTTATTACGACTCTATCTAGGAGTTTCGGGAATCCGAACTCCATTTACCTTTCATTTGTAATACGAACTACGGTTGGCTTGATCCCCACTTCGGGGTACGTAGGCAATTCCTTATCTTATAAGACTAAGCAAATGCAGCTAATATACTAATAAAGTTTTATTCATAAATTCCTCCTTATTCAACTCGGCAACGAGCCGGTGTGCAAAGGAAATTATCCAAAGTTCACTTGTGTTTGAATCTCCTTTACATTGTTTGATGATTCCAAACAAGTTAAATAACTAAGTTAAGTCCCCATTACATGTTTTGGATGTTTTGACTAATAAAAAAAAAAAAGAGAAAAGAGACGCAAAGGGAGAACGTCCCTTCGACGACTCGGGGTCCTAAATGAGAAAAGAAAACGACCACCCGAACTCAGAGTTCGGAGTGGTCGAACTCCCACACTCAGCGTCTGGGCTGATCCTGCAGACGAAGTGGAGGCCGCGGACCAGATAGATCGTCTGCCAATGGTTCCTCCACCACTACCTTCTCCAGTTCCGCGCGCCAGAACTGACACCTTTCCCTCAGGGTCTCCAGTTTCTCCCTTGGAACTTCGACGCCTCTCGACGCCAAGTCTTCTAAGAAGGAACACGGGCCCTCTGCCAAGTGCTTTTCACGAAAAATCGGGCCGGCCGATTCCAGGAAATTGGCGTACCATCTTAACCTTTCGATGGAAGCTCGGTAGGCCTAGATATCCACAGTGGACAGATGCGCGGTATCTTCGAGAGGCTGACAGTCGGCCTCCAAGAGAACAGGCATCTCTACACTCGCCACTAGTTCTTGGCACGCTGCACGTGCGGCATGCAGCCCAGTCATATGCCACTTCTCCAAGTAGAAGCCTTGGGCGATCATCTCGTTCAGAACCTGAATAGTCCCGTCCAAGCGATAGAACCGACAGACTTCGACCAATCTACGGCGTCTCACCATAAGGTGAGCCCCCAATCTGTAGCGGCGAGCCCGATACCTCCGGAGTTCTTGACATACGAGACTCCCTTCTACACCCGTCATGTCGATACGAGGGACCGGTGCGCGAACTCGGAACGTCTCCACGCTTTCTTGGGCGGGGGGATCTTCCGGAGCTTCTGATCGCCTGGAACTGCTTGCCGAGGCGGCGAGCACTTCCCGAGCTCGTCTCAACCACGCAGATCGAGTAGTCACCATCTTTTTCTGATAATATTTAGGGAAGTTGTGATGATCTTCCCAAATACCCAGTCCTCTATTTATACAGGATTAGGAAGGTAACCGCCGCTAAGTCCACCAATCGGAGTGAAGCGTGATTTTCGCGTTTTCCCGAAAGAAATTCTTAAAGACCGTGCAACGCATTTAATGAGGTGCGTTCATTATTTCCAAAAAGAAAAAGGAAAATTTTCCTAATTTCAAAAAAAAAAAAAAAAAAAAAAAAAATGGACCTATATTCATAGGTATACCTTAGCCCGAACCGGACTAAGGATCTATTAGCTTGTACCAAGTTCACCCCTCGTTGACGCCCTGGCCAGGTGATCAGCTCATAGAACTACGAATTATTTTCAGGATAAGCCGAACCCAGAGTCGCGCCTGACCTTCCTATGTAGGGATAAGCCGGACCCAGAGTATTTATTCCGCACCCGCTTTTTGTTTTTGGGGTAAGCCGAACCCAGAGTATTTATTTCGCACCCAAACTTTAGTTCGGACGGAACGGTTAGCCGAACCCAGAGGATATTTTCGCAGTCCGGCATCCGAGCTAAAGCGAAGGAGATAAGCCGAGCCCAGTATCTCGCTCTCCGATTAAACACACTTTATTAACACTTCGTCTCAAATTGATGTTTTCTACCATCACTTAGTAAAAATTGTCTGTTGTAAGCCGGGAGACGTCTCGCCTCTGACACATTTTTTAATCGTAAAATAATGATTAAAGCAAATCTCTTATTATTATAAAATTTTATTTCGAGCGAAATTCAATTTCGCCCGTTACATTGCGGCTAAATTTTATTCTCAATCAAATAGAATATCTTAATTCCGAGCTGTAGCGCCGTTCGCAGCAATCTCACGAATGCTCGTCTTGACTCGTTTCGGCATCGGCTATAGCAGTTGCAATCCAGTCTTTTCCCAATCTTCGGGGCGGGTCTCCAATGCTCTGGCTTTTTGTTCGCTTTCGTCTAGCAGTTCGGTAGTCCTCTTCCTTTTCGCCTTAAGTAGAGCAATCTCGGATTCCAAAGTTCTCAGTCGTCGGTCGATTCTGCCTCTCTTCATATGAAAATACTGAAGGTCTTGAGTCAATTCTTGGTGCATACCCTCGATCTGCATACGCCAAGTTAGCAACGGGTCAGTATGAAAGGGACAAATTTCGATCACTTGTAAGGCAAATAAAAGGATAGGGGCTACCTGAAAGAAAAAGACATCGGCCTCGGCAAACTCGGCATCAGTTGCATGCCGGTTGATGTAGAACGGCTTAACGTTACCTGGAACAAAATCGCCGACCAAGGTCGGGTCTATGTATGTCGACCCACGTCCGGATCCACTTTGGCATTCGTTGCAGTATGCAACAAGACATGGTGGCAAATCGGCTATCCTGCCAAACCCATTCTTAATCCAATCCTTGGGGTGAGACTCTAGCATCTCGAGTTTGAGTAGCAGATCTCGCTGTGCTTGCTCTGATGCGGCAAGACGGTTGGAATATTCTGCATGACGATCTTCTACCTCGTGAAAAATTCGATTAGTTCGCGTCTTTCCTCTGGTTTAACGCGAGACATCAACATCCAGGGAGCTCGATGTTCGGGAAGTACGCCATCCCTCTTTCGATAGCTTCGGCATTCGAAACGTGGGCACATCGTTGCTAGCCAATGGGGATTCTACGCTGCCAACCGAGCTCGACATTGTTTTTGATTGACAAGCTTTCTTGGATGTATGATCCGCAAGCAGCATTGGTTAGATTTATACAAGTCTTGAGAGATAAACTTCTTAAAAATTTTGGGAACTTTCATGCAAAATGGTAAAAGCACAAATTTCTTCAAATTGTTAGTTTTCTTTTTTAACAAAAGGAAATATTCCGATAAGCAAGTTCCAAAGAGGATGGGCCGAATAAGTCGGCAATGTTTTACAAGGGTGCTCCGACCCATAAGCGTCTACAAGGGGAAAAAGGAAACAGTGAACAAGAAACCATTTCAATTTTCGATGTCCAGATCACCGGACAGATCCGCTTGAAAACTCCCGGCGTTTGAGCCGAATGGATGCTCAACAGAGTCCGGAGCCGTCGTCTCGGGGGGAGGAAGTCCATAACCGAGTTGGTCCGGGGACATGGTAAGGTCGTTGTCATTCAGCTCGAGGACATTGATCGCGGTGACAGTCTTTTCGGCTTTGGCCTTTGTCTCGTCGATCTCCTTTATCCGCTCCTCAGGAATGACGGCCCCTTTTTCAATCAGATACTGTACAGCTCCCTGTACTCCGGTGGCTTGGTTCAGCATGTCCTCCAGGGGGCGAACTCTCGCTTGTTTGACCAGATAGGCCTTGACCTTGTCTAGTCGGTCTTGCGCTTTCTTCGCAGTTCGCTTTACCTTATCCCGACGATCCTTCCGAAGTCTCTTAACTTCGAAATTGAGTTGAACCTTCAACCCATCGCATGATTCCTGTAGTTCGTTTTTCTCCTCTTCCAGCATAAGCGCTCGGGAGTTCAGTTCGGTTGCCCTCAGTTCGGAGTTGGCGATAATGCTATCTTTTTCAGCGATAAGGGCTTCGAGCTCCTTGATTCTCTCGTCCTTCGCCCTGCTAGCAGCTCGGATTTCTTCCATGCATTCCTTCACCTTTCCGAGTTCGAGCTCGGACCCCTTACTAGATTTGGCTCGCCTATCATACAACTGAACCAGTGTATTCATCTTGGCGGCAGTCTGTGGATTCAAAAAACGTATGTTAGTTCGAAGTTTGATCGGATGAGTCAAATTTCTACCGGGCGATGAGAACAGTAAAACGAACCATTAAGTGCGATTTGGTGACGTCGAGGAATGCTTGCTTGAATTCCAGTTCGTCTGCTGACGGAAGAATTCGGTTAGAAGTCTTTAGAGTCCAGAAGAGCTCGCCCGAGGCTTCGCGATTAGTCACCAAGGGATAGTTGCCGAAATAATGATATGCGAAGTGATTCGTTTTATCATCTTTTCTCTCGAGACGGAATCGATCGGCAGATTCCAGTCCGGCTTCGTCAGCCGAACGCTTGCGACTCGGCAATGGACGCGCGTCGGTAGCTGGTTCCTCGCAGACTTGTTTATTCTTGTTCTTTTTCTTCTTCCTCCTTTTGGATCCGACCTCAATTTGAGGAACGTCTTGTACTTCGTTTGAAGGATCGACGTTTTCTAAGGCCAAAGGAGGGTTTTCTTCCTCTGCGATGGTGGGTGGCTCGGTGTCCCCTGCGGGTGCTTGAATAGGGTCGGCGACGGTTTGGTCCGGAGTAGGATCGACTTCGGTTGGACCCTGAGATGGGCCGATCTCAGTTTCAATGGCCGCTTGAGTGTCTCGGCGAACAACCTGGACATCTTTGGATTCCATCACGCGATTTCCGGCAGATCGTCTTAGTGCATTGGCGAAACTTGGAAAGTTTGTCCTGGCTTTTCCCATTGTTGTTTCGACTCGGATACGAGTGATAAAATCCCACTGACGGTTGTTCCCGGATAGCAGAGCGTCTCTAACAAGAATGTAGTTCGGAGCTAGGCGCGTTGCACACAATGGGCGATCTGGAATCCCAGACATAAAAAAGTTAAAACTGGTCAGCGGTGCCGAAGTCGATAACAAATATTAAGAAGTATAACTCTACCAGAATTTTCATTCCACACTCTCCGATGAAAACCCAACGGGTTCGCAAATGAATATTGGTCAACGCGGACGAAGAAGTACTGGTTCGTATACTTCTTGAATTTATTGGTGCGTTTACCAACGAGGAAATTGTGAGCTGGTCTCATGTTCACTTCCCAGCGATTTGGACTCTTCGATTGCTTCAAATTTGATAGCTGTTCGTAAGCTTGAACTCGAAGTTCGACTCCAACTTCGGCTGCTACGGTCAGGGCAGCCATGAAGTTACAAATAGCTCCGGGTACAAACTGAGAGATCGCCATCTTCCGTCTTTGGGCGTAGAGTGAGATCAATTCTGGAATTGGGAATAAGAGGCGGCACTCGGTGAAGTAACCCTCATATAAGCATATATATACCCTTCCGGGGGGCTCCAGGGGCGTTGATCTTCACGAGGAATCAAAATCGTGACGTTGCTATTGAATAAGCCAGACGAGTTTAGCGTCTTGTTCACAGTTTCGATCGAACTCACACTCTTTTCGCCCCCAATCCGTCCTGCGTGATCAAACAAGGGATCGATATCTTCGATTGAGAGTCCTAAGGGTACGAACCGATGTTCCTCCTCTGAAAATACGTCCGGAGTCAGTTCGGTATTCTCTTCTTCGTGATGAACTGATGCCGGTAAGGCTGGTTCCACTTGCGAAGAAGAGGCTCCTGTTGAACAGCGAACCAGGTATCGCGGGACTTCGGGGGTCGATCTACTTGACTCCCCGATTTGCACGGTGCGTTCAGAGTCGAGAGTTCTTCGTCTGGAATTACGGCGAATTAATTGCTCGCTTTCGATTTCTGGCGAAGAGGCAGGTTCCGATGTGCTCGCCATGTTTTGAGTTCGGAGAGTGTGGAAGAAAAATAATGAAATGAAATGGGAGAGAGATCGGAGCAGATTACCTGTTGCTGTTGGCGAAAAATGAGAAATGAGGAGAGTAGAAGGTGTATTTATAGAATCGGATGGGCGGCAACCCTACGAAAAGTAATGATGACCTACGCGACCCTTCGAATTCCGAGCTAGCGGATGTGACGTAAAAGACACGTGTCATCCGGACAATGCGCGGCGCGGAGATTTGAAGATTTGGTTAAAATCAATTAAGTATTTATGGATCAGATCAGATATTCTCTTTCCATAGTTCAAATATTCGAATTAAATCTCGAATATACTGAACTGGGGGGGGACTAATTGTTGGTGCGGGATTCAGCACCCCCAACATACCGAGCTAAACCAGAAATATTAATTGAGTATTTAACCGGGAATCCGGTTAAGAGATCGGTTAGGTCATCAGGAGTCAGTTCGAATGAGACGAAGTCTTGGAGAAGAAGAAACCGACTTCATTTCGGTGCGGCGCGGCCGACTCAAGCAATAAGGCAGCTTTCCATATTTCACTTCGTCAGCTAAGGAAAGTAAATATTCTAGGTGTTCCGATTCATATGTATAAATAAGGGACGAATCCACCATTGTAAATCATCCAGAATCGAATACAATAATTGAGTTCTCTTTCATTCTTTGCAATAAACCCTAATTCTTTTGAGTTCTTCTTCCTCACTTCTAATTTCAAGGTTTAGATCTACTTTCTAGAGAGATTATCCTATTGAATTTGTTTCCCCTCTTTAACAAATTCATTGTGGAAACCTAGTTTCTACAACTGGTATTACATTAATAAACATTGGTATATAAATATAACATGTTAATTGCAATTTCATCAATTTTATTAAATAAAAACATATTTTAATAATTATAATTTACAATCTTAAGAGGGGTATTCAACTTGATGTTTTAAGGATTTTGTAGGATTTTAATATTTTAGAATTTTGAAAATTTTAGTAAGCTTTTAGGAGATTTGATTGTGTTTTAGAGTTTTTCTATTTTAAGAAAAGAAAATGAAATGTGATTTTATGAGATTTGACTATTAAACTTTGGGTGATTTTATAATATTTAACAATACAATACCAAAAGAAAATCAGATCAATAGTTGTGTCCAAATAATAATCTGATCGAATTCTCCATGAGCTCAAGCCCAGAAACTGATTCAAACAAATAGAATTCATTATCTTTTACTCTGCCTCTGGTGATGCTGCGACAAACTCATAAAACTTGACCAGGCTGAGACTGGTAGAGAAGGTGGCTGATTGGCGGGGGTTTTTGGTTTCAAGATCTTCATTCTTTTTTTTTGAAATCTTTTAAAATTCCACCTCTAATAGGTATGATTTTGATTGTCATACTTTTCAAGTAAAAGAACAAAAGAAAATCTCTTAAAGTTTTAAAAAGATTGTGATATATTGAATAATAAGAAATTTCAAGTAAGTTTTAAAAATTACTTATTGAATAACAAGATATTCTATATTATTTTAAAGGACTTTACATAAATCTTAAGTTGAATAACATAGGATTTCAGAGGATTTTTTTAAATCTTCAATTGAATAAAAAAAGATTTTAAGAATACTCTAAAATCAGGTCAAATTCAATAACCCCCGTAACTCTTACCAAAAGTTGTATACTAATACAATAAAATTAGTCATCAATTTTATTAAATAAAAACAAATTTTAATAATTATAAGAGAAAATGTGTCAGGTATTATATATATGTAGAACAAAAAAAGAAGGCAAGCCCAACGATCCATCATTACTTTTTCTTTCTTTCACGAACTCTCTAGTAGTAGTAGCAGCAGAGTAACAATAATGGCGATTACGGTACCGAGACGCCAACTCTTCATCGGCGGTCAATGGACTGAGCCCGTTCGTCGTAATACTCTCCCTGTTATCAATCCCGCTACCGAAGACATCATCGGTACTTTCTAATCATATCTTATTTTCGGAACTTTTTTTGTTTGTTTGTTTGTTTTGCTCACTTTTTTGAAGTGGATCAATCCGAGTTTCCGATTCAATCCATCGATTTCGGAACTATGCATTTCCCGATTTTACTTTAGTTCGCAAACCCATAGAGTGAGATGATCGTGATTTCTTCTGTGACAGCTAGTTTCGGTGTTTTTTCTTGTTTAAGAACTAGATCGGAACTTGTTTATTGCGTTAGATCTGTGGAATTTTATATGTAGGTTAAGTTTCTTAAACTGAGATTGGTGGTTGTTTTTAGGTTATATTCCAGCTGCAACTTCTGAAGATGTGGAGCTCGCCGTGGAAGCTGCTAGGAAAGCATTTACTAGGAACAACGGAAAGGATTGGGCTAGAGCAACTGGTGCTGTTCGTGCCAAATACTTGCGTGCTATTGCTGCTAAGGTTAACAATCTCATGTTTCATTCTCTCTGTTAGTTTTTTTTTTCCTGGCAATAACGTAATGTAATTGTTTATGTTGTCATATGTATATATCATATCCAGGTAATAGAGAGGAAGTCTAAACTAGCTAATCTTGAGGCTATTGATTGCGGTAAACCTTTAGATGAAGCGGCATGGGACATGGTATTCTCTCACACTTTGCTGTTGTGTACATTTGGCAATTTTTTTGTGATTCAAATGTCATACGGTGGTTGTTTGTAACCCTTTGCAGGATGATGTTGCTGGATGTTTTGACTATTATGCTGACTTAGCTGAAGGTTTGGATGCTAAGCAGAAGGCTCCTCTTTCTCTTCCGATGGATACTTTTAAGGGTTATGTTCTCAAGGAACCTATTGGTGTTGTTGGGCTGATTACTCCATGGTATGTTTCGTTGATCATGTTCCTAAAACTACATTTATGGTGACACATTTGAATGTAACCGAGTCCCTCAAATTATTGTATATAATTTTTCTTTGTCGAGTTAGCTTTACATATTTAGATCACATTGAATTCTCAAGTATTCTTCTTCCCTTTTAGACAGACCGTATGTTAGAAACACTACCACGTATCAGGCAGCTAATAATTTATATTTGTGTTGAAGGAATTATCCGTTACTGATGGCTGTCTGGAAGGTAGCTCCTTCACTTGCTGCTGGGTGCACGGCAATACTAAAACCTTCAGAGTTGGCCTCCCTGTACGTATTTGATATTTGTTGACATCATATCTAGCCAGTTCATGAACTCGCCAATCTGATGCGGTTTTACTTCAGGACATGTTTGGAGCTCGCTGATATTTGCCGCGAGGTGGGTCTGCCACCTGGTGTTCTTAATGTTCTGACTGGTTTAGGAACTGAAGCAGGTGCTCCACTGGCATCGCATCCACATGTTGACAAGGTCTGATTATAGTCAGTTTTATCCTTACCAGTATCCTGAAAGTCAAAAAATTGTAGCTAGAGCAGTTATTCTTGCTTTTTGTAGGTTAGTTGAAGTATTGATATTTTAGCCTTTACCAGGTTGTATTCACTGGAAGCACAACAACCGGAAGCAGCATTATGACTTCCGCTGCCAAATTGGTTAAGGTAAGTCCAAGTGTCCTTGTTGTTTTCCTTTGGAACTAGTATCTATCTGGGATTTGTTTATCTTGACCTATGAATTTTCGGGGTATGTGCATGATTCTTATATTTTTCATTCTACAGCCTGTTTCTTTGGAGCTTGGGGGAAAAAGCCCTATCGTTGTCTTTGATGATGTTGATATTGATAAAGGTGGGTACTTTTGGAACCTTAAGAAAACCATGCTATATGTATTCTAAACTATTGGTTTAATTTGTGACTACACTTCTGTTCTAAACAGCTGTGGAATGGACTATGTTTGGCTGTTTCTGGACGAATGGGCAGATTTGCAGTGCCACATCTCGACTTCTCGTGCATGTAAGTGAGCAATAATCTGCAATAGTCTCGGATCTTAAATTCTCCACCGAAGTGAGCAATAATCTGCAATGATCTGCAATAGTCTTTGGAAATTAAATTAATTATGTAGTCTACTCTAGTCATAAAACAAAGTAAAAAGTTTAACGTCTCCTTTACATGAAACCACCAATGCAAAGGTAAACAGTTTCAGTCTATGTTTAATTGTAAGACTGGTCATCAGAAATGATAAATTGCGGATTAGTATCAGTGATCATAGGACCTTGGAAACCCCTGATATAAGTAGAACAGCGAAGCTTTACTATACGTTTTGTGTACTGTTATTTTCATGAAACAAATTCTGGGGAAATGTCAGGAAAGGATTGCTGATGAGTTTTTGGACAAGCTGGTAAAGTGGACAAAGAACATTAAGATTTCAGATCCTTTCGAAGAAGGCTGTAGGCTTGGTCCTGTTGTCAGTAAAGGACAGGTAATATTGCTGAACAAAATTGAAATTCTCAAGAATCAACACCTTAATCCTCCAAAACCCTCTTATCTGTCAATTTGGGTTAATCACGAAAAACTTTAGACTCTAGGCGAGCCTTACATCTTAATCCTATGCAGTACGAGAGAGTTCTGAAGTTTGTCTCAAACGCTAGGAATGAAGGTGCAACTGTCCTTTGTGGAGGAGTTCGTCCCAAGGTACATTACAGATATAGACTAACCTTCAATGTATGTCCAAATACTATCTAGAGCCCGTAGCATTTACATTGTTTTTTTTGTTTATGTTCTGAAGCATTTGAAGAAAGGATACTTTGTTGAACCTGCAATTATTTCAAATGTGACTACTTCAATGGAAATCTGGAGAGAGGAAGTCTTTGGTCCTGCTCTGTGTGTCAAAACATTCTCCACCGAGGATGAGGCAATCCAGCTGGCAAATGACTCTCAGTGAGTTTAGATGTTTCTACTTATCTTGAAGTAGAACTTCACTGATGATGTATTAAATCTTATGCCTGACTTTATTTGTATTTTGCAGATATGGATTAGCCGGTGCAGTATTATCAAATGATCTGGAGCGGTGTGATCGTGTTAGTAAGGTGTGTATTTACTATCAAAAATAAGAATCAGTAACTGCACGGATCTCATGATTAAACTTCATCTCTTAAGTTAAATCGTAATCATTGTGTTTTCAGGCTTTCCAGGCGGGAGTAGTATGGGTCAACTGCTCTCAGCCATGCTTCTGCCAAGCTCCGTGGGGTGGAACCAAACGCAGTGGATTTGGCCGTGAATTGGGAGAATGGTAAGTCTCTTTCTTTTGCTATAAATGTCAAAAGATTACCAGAACATTTAAAACAATAGCTCCCTCTGCAATTAGATGGAATTGTATCCATAGTAACTTAAACCTTGTTATTTACAAAATATGATTACATTTTGACTTGGTGTTGAAATTGAAACATATTTGCTTCATTGCAGGGGACTTGAGAACTACTTGAGTGTGAAGCAGGTGACTCAGTATATCTCTGGTGAACCATGGGGATGGTACAAACCTCCTTCCAAGCTCTGAGACAAACACTACCTCCTAATATTTCCTTAGAACATGTACTAATGAGTGTATACCAATAAAAGCAAGAGACCCTTGAGAAATGGAATTGCTACTTTAATAAACTCTATAAAGATGGAAAATAAGATTGGATTTGATGTGATATTTATTTTTGTTTCTCTCAAAACGGCATACCATACATCTTGAAAAACTGGCATCAGACTCGAGCAAAAAGATAAACAGTAACTTCAGAAGGCAAAGAGGGTATGCAATCTGTGAATTAATATCGGATTCTTGCAGTTACAATTGTGTGGAGAAACTAAACCACAGTGATCAAAAGAAACGACTCTTGAAGCTCTATACGAATGATGATGTTCAAAGGTAAGAGAATAAGAAGAAGAAGAAGATCTAACGGCGTTGTGATGTATTAGGCAATGGATTCTTCTGGATGACTTCGCTGTACCATGTGTTCCACGCATCCATGTAATGGGAAAAGAGGTCTTTCAAAACTGAAATTGATTAAGAACAGAGTTAATTTCGTTGTGTTCGTTTTATAGCAAACTATCAAATGGATGTGAATAAACATGCACCTTGGTTTTGGTAAGAGGGATGGTGATCCGAAACCAGATTCTCAGCATCAAAAGCTCTCCTAGAGTTGTTCTCCAAAGCAGCTGTTGGATATGTACCAGTGCCTGGAGCAAACGGACCAAACTGGTAACCTCTTGATCCATGTCTTGATTCATAAACATCAAAGCTTTTGTTATAAGAACTCTCTGGTGTGGAGTGTTTTTTCATCTTTAGCCTTCTCTCTGTAGCATTTTCTTGGGACGAAGATGATGATTTGCTTCTTTTGACATTGACATTTGTCAGATCAGTTCCAAAAGCTCTTTTTCTCGACTCCAACTGCAGCAAATCGCTGCTCAGTGTGAAAGTAGGTTCACCATTGTATCCTAACCACTTGAAAGCTGGTTTCCGAGAATCTAAGGTGTGAGTCTGTCACCATGGAAGATAGTAATTAGACTAATTAACAGCTGCATACCATATATGGTTCATAGACGTCGCAGCTATGAAAGTTTTTGGTTTACCTTCTCGATGAGATTCATAGATGACAAGACATTCGCAATATCATAAAGCCGCCTCACTTTTGCTGCAGAAGAGCCAATTAATGTGCCAACAAACACACAGATTAATTTGTTTCAAGCGAGTATGCAGCATAACAAAAAAAAAGTAGTCTACAAGTCACAAGATAAGATAATTACTTCGCATTATTGATGTATTGTGGGCATCACCAAGCAGTAATTTTGCAGCCTCGTCAAGGGAGATGATCCTAGCCTAAACAGTTGAACACATTTAAAGCCAAATCTTTAGTAAATTTGTGGAAAACACATTTAGTTCATAAATTGAAATCATTGAACTTTCTCACTTACTTCAGAGCAAATAAAGAGTTTGATAAAGTTCTGCGTAAGCAGTCCTAAAGATTTCTCTCGTCGGTTATCTGTCACACATAACCAACCAACAAATATGTCAAGTAATCCACATTATATCCCATAAATCATATCTGTTCGTTTGGCATAAAAGAACAAAGAATAGTTCCACTTATATATATGACAAGAAAGCTGATCTTAACCTAGAACTTAGCACATATGTGAATCTAATTGCACTTGAAACTAAACCCAAACACACAATAAGTACAGAACATAAAAGAAACAGTACCTATTTTTGGCGAATCTGAAGATTGGGGTAAAGAGCCAGGTTTTGAACTATCAGTCTGGCTACTAGAATGGGGCTGAGAAGACTCTTCGTCATCATCCTCATCATCAGATCCCTGAAAGTATGAAACTTTAAGCATTAAAATCCCTAAAAAGACACATGTAGATCAATAAAAACCCAAATCCAAAGTCACTTACTTTAACATTCTCATTGACATAGAAACGGTGAAAAGTGTCCTTAACCCCCTCCTCCTACATCAGGAAACACTTCCTATGAGTATATACAAATCAAATCGCCACAACATACACAAAATTGGGATTGAATCCGAATACAAACAAAGGAAAAAAAACTCACTTGAAGCTCCTTTAAAGCTGCAGGAATTGCGGCAAACCCTTTCCACGTATACTGATTCTTTGCTCTTCTTGTTAAAACCTAAATTAGACCAAACTCTTTTCTAAGTAAAAAAAAAAAAAACAGAGATTTAAGAAAATTCAAAAGTGGAGAAACAAATCTCACCCCAACACTCTCGAGAACATTAACAATATCATAGATTCGTCTTCTCTCGACTCCTGACATAAACCCCAAAATCAATAACAAATTAAAAGATGTAATTCAGAAATGAATAAAAAAAAAACACACACACACACACACACAAAGTGGGGCAATACCTAATTTAGAGGCAGCGTCGTCAAGCCCAATCGTGTCAATCCCATCTCGATTATACAAAGCTAAGAAACTGAGAGAAACAAATTAAAAATCAGACCAAACTTAAAAAAAAAAAAAACAAAAAATCAAAACTTGATGGGTTTTGTAAAAGAAAGGAACAAACTTGGTACAAAGAAGACCCAAAGACTTCTGTTTCCGACTATAAGAATGGTGTAACTGTAAAGAAGAAGAAGATTCCGGCATGTAAACAGGTGAAGAAGAAGTAATCGGCACAATGGATCTTTCCGGCGGTAGATCTGACATGATTGACGGAACCGATGATGGGATGGGATTGAGAATTTGGGATTTTGAGAATTTGTTGGAAAATTTTGGAGGGATTTTAAAAAACCCAAAGAGAATTTGGGGGGAAGAATTTGGGAAGATACGTTAAAAAAGCTTGAGCGCCAATTTGAATTCTTTGGCTCCTCCCTCCTTCTTCGTACATTTTACTCTCACTCCTCCCAAAATTTTGGTAAAGCTGAAACCTTTACGGTTTTGTGCTCGGTTCAGTTCTGATTTCTTTCGGTTTTTTTTTTCTTTTGTTAATTTGTTTGGTCGGTTATGAAAATTTCTTACCATATATTTCGGATTCTGTTCCAACTTTTGTTATTTCTATGTTCCATAATTAGATTAGATGCATTGAAATAACACATTTTGAATCCAATATTATGGTAACAAAATACAAACTACCTCTTTTTGGATGTATTTGTTGATTTTGAATTCGAAAAGTAAGTACTTGTAAAGGATTCTGGTTTTGTACAAATTGGTCTAAATTTCGGTTTTGGTTTGATCTGGTTTGTGGAAAGTTTAAACCTTTTTGATTTGTAGTCAAATTCAGTCGGTTAAATGCACCTCTTATCTAAAATTTGAATTGGTGATTAGTAGCTTACTTGCATAAGCAAAATCAGGGTCTTTGTTTGACTAATTATATTACCATTAATTCAAAATTTAGATTGACCAAAAATAAAAAGTTGTTTTGTCCTCCTTCATTTGCTAACTAAAAGATTATTTATTTATTTATTTATTTATTTAAAAGATTCAGCATTTTATGTGGCAAGTCCTTTCTTGTTGTCTTTTAGTCATGGCTAACTTAGGTCGCTGGAGTATTTCCTGTGACCTGGAATGTCCGAGGTGTGATTTCTTCCTCGAAACGGTCAATCATGTCATGTTCGAGTGCCCACCCGCACGACAGGTCTGGGCTCTTTCAAATGTCCCGACAGGCACAATTGGATTTCTCACAGACTCGGTGTTTGCGAATGTGGATCATTTTATTGGGGCATAAAATCCAGGGACTCAGGTTGTAGCTTTCCCTTGGATCATGTGGTATATTTGGAAAGCACGGAATGCGAATGTTTTTGAAAATGCGGTGGAAAAGCCGGATGAGATTGCGCAGTTGGCGGCCAGTGAGGCAACGGCCTGGTCTGCGGCCCAGGTTGAGGATGCGGAAGGAATTATGGTTCCAACACGGCCCGATTCTTGATTGGTGCGGGAACGCGTTTCTCTTCCTCTTGTGTACATTGGTGTCCGTTATTTTGTTGATGGTTCTTGGAAGGATACAGACAAGTTTGCAGGTGCAGGCTGGGTGTGTATGTCGTCCCAAGATGTTTCTCCGCTAATGGGTGCCGCAAATTATCGGCGGAGTCTCTCGCCTCTTCATGTTGAGGTTGAAGCTTTTGTGTGGGTTTTACGCTGTATGATCGGACACGATTTCAGAGAGGTAGCTTTTCTCACAGACTGCTCAGATTTGGTGAAGATGGTGTCCTCACCAGCTGACTGGCCGGCTTTCTCTGCCTATCTCGACGACATCAAGGTGGATATGGAGGCAGGGCCGGCTCAAAAATTTATTGGGCCTGGTGCTAAAATTAAAAATTTGTAGGCAAAATATGTAACATTTGAAAAATTAGGACCCTTTTTGTCAATTATTCGATATTTTGGGACCTTCAAATGCAAAGAAAAAATTGTTACAAAGTTGGGACCCGGTGCGGTTGCACACCCCGCACACCCCAAGAGCCGGGCCTGTATGGAGGAATTCTCAAGTTTCTCGTTAACCTTGATTTCTAGGAATGCAAATGTTCTTGTGGATCGACTAGCACGACAAGTACGTACTCAACCGCATGTGGTTACATTAGTTAGCTGTTTTTTTCCAATGGTTTGTTTGAGTCAATTCTTTTGTTGTCAAAAAAAACAAAGTTTTAGATATTCATTTTATTGTAATATTCTACACTTTTCAATAATCCAGTGGTATGATACCTAATTAAAATGCAATGTGACAAATTTTGTGGATACAAAATATATATGATATTAAAATTAGTTTATCTTTTTTTTTTGTCAAAGAAAATTAGTTTATCTAAAAAGCAAATTTTGACATATGTTTGTCTGTGTTAGTTAAATGGGCCTATTTAAAGCCCTAAGTTAATGAATGGGCCCAATAGACAAGTTCTCTCACTGTAAATTTCAAAATAATTAAGATTGGAGGGAGCGATTGTTTCTGAAATCTCTCCTCCACGACGAACAAGAGATTCTTCGATTGTTTTGAGGAGGACTACTTAAAGTTAAACACTTTCTCTCTGCTTCTGCTGTTATGGTCTCTAAAGAGAGTTGCCGCAACGAGATCCGTGCGGCTATCCGACAACTTAGCGACCGTTGTTTATACTCCGCCGCAAAGTGGTTCGTTTCCTAAAAACCCTAATCTTATGCAATCTCGACTTCGCTACACCACTTGTTCGTTAAAAAATTGAAAATTTTCAGTATCTTTGTGGTTTTGCTCTGTTTTTTTTTAATAACCCTGGGAAAATTTTAAGTGAACGGATGCCAATTTTTGGTTAAGCAGAATCGTTGATTCGAATTTCACTGTTGTTGCGAATTTGGTATTGGATACATTCCAATTCGGATTGATTTTGACCTACGGGTTTGTGGGTTTTGTGTTCTGATATGTTTGAGCCCGACCCTGATTGAAAAATTTGTTCTTTATAATGTGAAATTCTGATTTCGGTTCAAGCTCATGTCTGAACTATGAGTTAAAGTTTCAGTTTTTAGGTTTTTGCATTGTTATGTTATGAACTATTACATATCTGACATCTCCTTGGGTTTCAAAATTGCAGGGCAGGAGAGCAGCTTGTGGGGATAGAGCAAGACCCTTCTAATTTTACACCTTCGAATACGAGGTTCCAGCGAGGAAGCTCCAGTATCCGTAGAAGGTTCAGCACCAATGAATCTATTTCAACACCTCAACCTTCCGTTGGCTTCTCTCAAGCAGCTACTCCTCTCCCGGAAGAAGATGAAACCATTGATGGTGACCTTTACCTTTTAGCAAAGTCCTACTTCGATTGTCGAGAGTACAGACGGGCTTCCCATGTGCTTCGTGATCAAACGAGCAAGAAATCGGTCTTCTTGCATTTCTATGCCCTTTATCTGGTATGTTCTGTGCCTCAGTCTCTTTCTTCTGATTTAGCTAGAGCTTCTATATCTGGTTAAAATAGAATGATGACTTGTTAGAAGGTGGATTCAATGCCTTTTTGAGGGTTTTTTTAGCCTTCCAAATTAATGCAATATATGACATTAGTACATACTTACAGGATTGAGCCTCTGATTCACAATTCTGTTGATAATCGCTGTTCTGTTCTATTGGATACAAGAGATATTATGGTATGCAACTGATTATAATAAAAATACTTAAATGAGTGAAACTTAGTTTTCGTTCTGTTTAAAGACTATAATGTGTAAACGTTTATGGCAATTACTTATTGAAAGGTTGTTTTATCCCAGCCTATTTACACCAAAACAGATAGTACTCTATGATAAGTCATTCACTTTGTTATCGTTTCAATGAAGGCTGGAGAAAAACGGAAAGAGGAAGAAATGATAGAACTTGAAGGCCCTTTAGGTAAGAGTAATGCCATAAACCGTGAATTGGTATCTTTGGAGAGGGACTTATCAGCTCTGAGGAGGACAGGAGCAATTGACTCTTTTGGATTATACTTGTATGGTGTGGTTCTTAAAGAAAAAGGAAATGAAACTCTTGCTATTGCCAGCCTCGTGGAGTCTGTGAACAGCTATCCATGGAACTGGAGTGCCTGGTCAGAGCTGCAGTCTCTGTGTACTTCGATCGAAACCTTGGATAGGCTTAATCTAAACAATCACTGGATGAAAGATTTTTTTCTTGGCTATGCTTATCAAGAACTCAGAATGCACACTGAGTCTTTGGCCAAGTACGATTATCTGCAAGGTATTTTCAGCTTTAGCAATTACATCCAAGCTCAAACTGCAAAAGCTCAGTATAGTCTTAGGGAATTCGACCAGGTTGAAATCATGTTTGAAGAACTTCTGAGAAACGATCCCTATAGGGTGGAAGATATGGATTTGTATTCTAATGTTCTGTATGCAAAAGAAGCATGTGCTGCGCTGAGTTACCTTGCACACAAGGTGTTTTTGACTGATAAATACAGACCTGAGTCTTGCTGCATTATTGGCAACTACTACAGTTTAAAAGGGCAGCATGAGAAAGCAGTTATGTACTTCCGGAGAGCTTTGAAACTGAACAAGAAGTATTTATCTGCGTGGACTCTTATGGGCCATGAATATGTCGAGATGAAGAACACTCCTGCTGCCATTGATGCATATCGACGAGCTGTTGATATAAACCCTTCTGATTACCGAGCTTGGTATGGGTTAGGACAAGCATATGAGATGATGGGGATGCCTTTCTATGCACTCCATTATTTTCGCAAATCTATATTCTTTCTTCCAAACGATTCTCGGTTGTGGATAGCTATGGCTAAATGTTATCAAACCGAACAGCTTTACATGCTTGAAGAGGCCATCAAGTGTTACAAAAGAGCTGTGAACTGTACCGACACGGAAGGAATAGCTCTTAATCAGCTGGCAAAGCTTCACCAGAAGCTTGGAAGAAATGAAGAAGCTGCGTATTACTTTGAGAAGGATTTAGAGAGAATGGATGCTGAAGGGTTAGAAGGACCAAACATGTTTGAGGCTTTGGTATTTCTTGCTACACATTTCAAAAATCACAAGAAATTTGAAGAAGCAGAAGTCTATTGCACCCGTCTTCTTGATTATAGTGGCCCTGTAAGTTTTCTGCTCCAGTTTTCTCCATTGTTAACCACTTAGTTTACAAGGATCTGAGTTGTATCCTGATATACTTTATTACACTATAGTCTGACGAGATTGCATTAATGTTTTCAGGAAAAAGAAAAGGCAAAGAGCTTACTAAGAGGGATAAGAATGGCGCAAACCGGTTTTCCTTCGATGGATCTCGAGCATTTTCCTATTTAGCAAGCAGTATTGTACCCAATCAATACTCAAAAGCTCTTTGAGAGAGAATGTCTCCCATCATGTACACTAGAAACCTCTGTAAACCATAAATTATCTATGCATCAGTTATGTCACAGCAGATTCTGGCTGTTTGTAAGTTTGCAACCTATATTCCAGATTACAAATTTCATCAACATGACTCTCTTGTGACCATTGGTTCTCATTCAAAGTTCGGTTTTTTTATTTTGTTTCATTGACGTATTTAGAATTTGAACTTTCTTATGGAACATTGTTTTGTACTTTCAAAGTCCCTTATCAAATTGTTGGTTCAGAATTGGCGTTTCTCAACTGCATTGTGAAAAGTCATGACATATTGAAGAAAGAAAGTGCTTATTACTCTCAGATGAGATTTTGATTATAAAAATATAAAGTTACGGTGCCAAAAGAGCAATAGTTCAGCTTAAAAAGTGACAACATAAGCCCAGCATTAATAAGTGTTCAGCTGGAGGATACATCAACAATGTGAAACTGACAAATGAGGTTTATATCACAGGAGATTCAATTCCATAATTCAATACGAGGAAGCTGAGGTCTTGGAAGATGATGATGCTTGTTTTCAGTATTTAGGATCAGTGAAGAACTTGTTGATTCCAGGCATGATTTCAGGATGCTTGTTGCGAACAAACTTCCTGAGGAAATTTTCCTTGTACTTCTCTCCCTCTGCAAAGTTATCCAAAATTCCAGCAGCCCTGTTCTCCTTTGTGCATCTGGAGACGACGATTCAACAAAACAAAACCCTTTTATTAGAAAACTTGATCCAAAAAAACAAACAAACACCAATGTACAAGTAACTTGAATATAGCTTGAAGGTTGCCTTTGTTCCATTACAAAGAAGATGATCGATGGCAGTACGAAATGGATCCAACCATCGCAAGTCTAACGAATTCTTTAATGAATAATAAAAGTCTATGAATGATCTGCTAAAGTAATGATTCATCCTATTCATAGAACTGAGGAGGGCCAAGTAAGCATTTCGACTATATATTATCGTTAATAAAACGACCTCGTTTACTAATAGCAAGAAACATGAGGGTCCAAACACCTGTACTGAAGGTTGCTTTGTGCCATCACAAGGATGAGGATCACATAAATGTAATATAAATCAGGAATTGCATTAGTTGTATCCAAAATCATTAAAAGTCAGTGTGAATGATCCGATCCGCCAAGAACTAGGGATAAGTTTCCATTTCACAAATGCATTAATCTGGACAAAACGACTTCGTTTTAAGTATGACACCAATATCACAACACACGGCCAACAGAACATAGTTGAAAGGAGTCTCAAGTAGGTAAGCAGGAATCAAAACAAAATCAGAGGAGATAGGGAGAATAGAACAAACCTGACTTCAGGGTTTCCGGTGATGTTTCTGATCAACGAAAACGCACAGATCCCAACGGCAACTCCGGTGGCAGCGAACAAAGGATACACCTACCCCCCCCCCCCCCCAAACAAACACGTTATCATACATGTGATTCACACACTAGCTAAAATATTAGGAAGAAAAGAATCCAGATCTAAACAATAGAAATTAGACGGTAGTCAAAGGAGAATCAACGGCTGGATGGATTCGATCCGTTACGATTCAGGTCAGGGGAAAAAATCAAAGATCGATAAGAAGTAGTAAGGAGTACCTCAGGTCTCAACCAACGGCTCGACATTTTTGGGAATCGCAGAGAAGCTGAAACGAAGGAATGAAGAAGAAGACGGCTTCTCTCTGGAGAATGTTAGAAGAAGAAGAGACGTAAATTGAGATGAGATGAGACCACTTTCCCCTTTTTATTTTTGACTTTTTAGGTTTTACGATTTTTTCGGGACGACAATTGTAACCCCAAAATAAATTAAAATTAAAATAAATAAATTTCTGAGTACTGGTGTCTGATTGGCAGCGAGGCGACCAGCTTGTAGCCAATGTTAATTTGACATCTGTCCATTTAGAGTTTCGAGACACCGTTTCTTTTTTTTCTTTTCTACCTCTTTGTTTAGCTGTGTTTATGAAGCGATATACTAGCAAATGGGCAAGTTGTTGTAAAAGATTCTTTTTTTTTTTTTTTTTTTTCCTTCTAATGATTTTATTAGATATCGGAAATAAGATCAGAGTTTACAAATTGTTGTATAAAGGCAGGACAACTATTAAAAATTTCCCATGGCATTGGGGATACAACAATATTTTTTGCTAATAAATCTGCACATGTATTTTGTTCTCTGGGTTGGCACGAAGCTAGACGAAACAAATTGTTGCAGTTGCGAACTGAATCCAAATAACGTTGTAATCTGTGGCTATCTTTATTCTTCACCAATAAATGAGTGATGTTCTGATTATCTCCTTCAAAGATTACCGATTGATAACCAAGTCCCCCACTACATTGCATTGCCCAAATGAGAGCCGAGAATTCTGCTTTTCTCGGTGTAAAGCGTCCTTGAAACTTTCCCATACCACAGTGGAGTACTTGACCATTAGAGTCTCTGATTATCCAACCCATTCCCGACGCTCTGTCTCCTTCTTGATGTGATGCATCATAGTTACATTTAACCCAGCCAGTCTTGGTTTAGACCACTTTCTTTGTCGTTGGATTGTCCATCGTTGTTTGACTGGATGTCTCCAGGACTTGTGTTTTCTATCCAATCTTTTGTATCCATGACAATTGAGAGATGATCTTACTGATTGTAGTAATCTTTTTGTTAAAGACTAGATCATTCCTTTCCATAGTCTCCATAACAACCGAATGGTAATGAGCGAAAGTTTGTATCCACTGTGGTATCTTGAAACAAGCAATGAGAACTAGTAGTTTTTCTTCTACATTCCTATTTGGATCGCAAAGTTGATCTACTGGAAATCCTGCTCTTCTCCATGTCATAGTAGCATACGGACATGAAAACAGTATATGTTCGTAGTTTCTAACACTGAACAGCATCGCACAGATACGGATTAACCTTAATATTTCGTCTGATCAGATTTTCACCTGTCCCAATGGCCCGTGATGCCACTCTCCATAGAAAATGTTTTAATTTTGGAGATGTTTTCAGTTTCCATATACCAAGCAAGGTCGGTGATGTAGCAAGAGGTGGTTGTGGTCTATTTTCCCCATATTCTGTTGTAGAGCCGTCCAGTAACCCGACTTAACGGTGTATTGTCCATCTTTTGTGTTACTCCATAAATACGTATCGGCGATGGTGACAGAGGAAGGAAGATTTTATGAATCAAGTGATGATCCTCCGCGAGTACTATCGATTGAGTTTATCTTCATCCCATTGATGGGTCGGGATCAATTATGTCCGCTACCACAAGAGTTGAATCCGTCATTGGTAGTAGGCGGGAGACCTTGGAGGGGCAGTTGGTAACCACGGGTCAGAGGCGAGATCAGTGGTTCGTCCATTCCCAACACTAATTTGGATGCCTTGTTGTAATAACTCACGACCAAACAATAAAGAACTCCATCCATAAGATGCTTTTTCCCTTTTTGTGGTGAAAATACATTCATCTCTGAAATATCGTGCCTTTAGCAGACGAAATAATAGACAGTTTGGTCTATTGATCAACTTCCACAGTTGATTTGCTAGCAAGGCTTGATTAAATAGGTGTAAATCTCGAAATCCAAGTCCGCTTCTCTTTGGCACAACCATCTTTTCCATGCAACCAGAGATTTTGCGTTTAGCTTTAGTAGTGCCCCACCAAAGCGTGCCATCATGCTATCTATTTCTGAACAGATCTCTATAGGAAGTTGGAAGCAGTTCATCGAGAAGACTGGCATTGCATATCCTACTGCTTTAATCATAGTTTCTTTACCAGCAGTAGATAAAATCTTGTTTGCCACCCTCTGTTTTCTGTTGAACCTTATCTTTGATGTACTTAAACATCTCTGTTTCCTACCATTAAACTGCTCTGGCAAGCCAAGATATTTTCCCCTCCACTTGTGGCAGGAATCAAGTGTTTGCTGTACCCTATCTCTATTATGTTGATAAACCCGTGCCAAATGTTATCGAAGATTTTTCAAGTTGATCAACTGACCTGATGCTTGCTCGTATTCTTTGAAAATCTTAAGAAGATTTGAACTATTCCGGTAATTAGCTTTTAAAAAGAATAGGAATCATCTGCAAACAGGAGATGGGAGACCACTGGACTGGTGTACTGATGCGTATGCCTTGGATCTTTTTTGTTTGGACTGCTTCGTGATGAGCGAGCTTAGGACATCGGCACACAATATAAAGAGATATGGGGATAATGGATCACCTTGGCGTAACCCCTTGATGCCTGAAACCTACCATATGGGCTTCCATTAATAAGAATGAGAAGGAGACCGAACGACACATTCCATTGTCCATTTGATCCAGCGTTGATCAAAACCTTTCTTTGTTAAAACTGCTTCGAGAAACTCCCAACTTATACGATCATAAGCTTTGCTAATATCCGTCTTAACCGCCATATAGGAGTTGGCACAGCGTTTGCGTACTCTTAGAGAGTGCATAATCTCATGTGCGATTAGTACATTATCTGTAATAAGACGTCCGGGATAAACGCAGCTTGATGTTCAGAAACCACCAAAGTGAGAATCTTCTTTAATCGCATGACCAGAATCTTTGAAATGATCTTATACAAGACATTACATAGGCTGATTGGACGAAAGTCTTTTAAAGTTCGTTGGTGTGTACCTTTTGGAATGAGGCAGAGATTAGTATGGTTCCAATTCTGTGGCAACGTGCCTGATTCGAAAAAAGCTTGTATCTCTGACACCAATGTAGGTCCAACAACATCCCAGTAGGTTGTAAAAGATTCTTATCTTCTTTTTTTTTACCCAAATATTTTAATTTTGTTTATATTCGTCATATCTCTAAATGGGCAAGTTGTTGTAACTTGTAAGATACTATGTGAGTTATTTTTAGCAATTATGATGTGCATACAATCTTTTAAATGTTTAAAAAAAAAAAAAAAAAAAAAAAAAAAAAATTGTAGCGAACGATTAAAACCTAGTATTTTGATCAAAGTCTGTGTGTGTGTGAGAATCGCTCCTCTACGCAACCCAAATCTTCCCGCTGCTCGAATAGATAAATGGGCTGAATAGTATGGCCCAATTAGCAAATCCCCCAAATCAATTAAAAATACAATGCATTTATTTACGCTACCATTCTCTAGGTTTTCCATTATATATATAGAGCTAAGAAAGATCGAACCTTTTTCAAAGAACTCTGAACAAGTTTTCCATTATACGAAACCACAAGTTTTCTAGGTCTTCTCTAAGTTTTTACGCGATGGCTCCTCGTAACAACAAGTTCTCTTATGATGATGATTCGAAGAAGAAGAAGAAGTTTTTCAATCAGAGGTTTCCGGGTTTTAAGAAGAAAGCGACAGAGCTCTCTGTTCTATGCGGCAACTCGGTCGGTTTCATCTGTTACGGCCCCAACAACGATCTCCATGTCTGGCCCGAGCCGCAAGATAACCCACAAACCCTAACAGGGATCGTTGGAAAGTTCAATGCGTTAAGCGATCACAAGAGAAAGAATCACGCTTGCGATCTTTACGACTTCGTCTCTGATATCAAGGGTTTGTCGGGTGAGGATTTCAGGAGACATATCGATATGCTTAGCTCTCACCTAGTTGAAATCAAGCAACTAAAGACAAGTATCTTAAGAAGAGGCGACTCGAAGAAACCTAAGCCGAAGGAGCCGGAAGAAGATGATCATCATATTAGGGTTTCAGAAAACGCCCCCATTACAAATTGTAACGTGGCTATGAATATGATGATGTCGGAAGATCGATTAGGATTTGACGAGTTCCCTGGCTACCACGAAACTGATTCCAGTTTGGGATCTTATGCTGCTTTCACGGATGTCGGTGTTTCGGAGGATTCTTCTCTGTTCGATCCTTTTACGTTCGGCGATTATTTTCCGGTGCCGCCCACAGATAATTTTGGGGTCGATGGTGTTTGGGATCTTTGTGGGATGGATTTGGAGTTTTCTTCACTATTTCCTGGCTACGATCCACTTCCCACTGATTCTTTTATGTCGAGCTACCAAACACCGGTTATAGAAGACTTCGGATCCGTCTTCTAGATTATGACTTTGAGGGCATGAACAACACGATCAACTAGGGTTTGACAACAATGTAGTTCACCTTTATTCTCACTGTCGATTCATTATTAGTATCTTTAACTTGTATGTTTTTCTCCACGCAAATCCAATGTTTGTCAAAAGTTTTGTAGCTTCTTTCCCTTGTTTTATTATTCAATGAATGAATGAAATCTCTCAATCACTATGTCATCTCTGCAATTGCTTCTTCAACCTTATCACAAGGTATTACTAACATTCAGTTTATGTATATTACCTAATAGATCACTTATGAAATGCAAGTAGATTTATTGGATTCATATATATTTTACTCTCTTCGTCTTCTTTCATATAATATTGAAACTTTGAGTTATATTCAGATGTGTATTTTACAATCGAGTAGAACTACTTGAAACTTGAATTTTGTGTTGCAGAATTTTATCTACCAAATATAGAATCAAAATATTATTACGCCACAAGATGTATTTTATGGTCTTTTGATTTATTAGCTATCATCATTGAGTGTAATATCTTTTTAAAGCTTAGAAATTGTTGTTATACGTTCTAAAGAATTCAACTGAAACCTAATGAAGAAAGGTTGGTTCACAAACTTAAAAGATAAAAGATATCCATACGATACTGTCCTATAAAATTAAACACCACAACCATTTCTGGTAGATTCAAAGTGTATCTGAGTATCGAAGCAAGACAGGTACCAAAACAAACAAAAACAAAAAAGTAGATAGTTAAAAGAGAGAGATGTTCCCTTTCCCTTCTTGTCTCCACCGATCTCAAAGTGCTTGCACCTCTGCAAAACCGACACACAAATGGCTCAGAACCGATACCAAAGGAGTGTCTCACACATTACCTTAATAGGGCGTTGAGAGAAATGTTTGCAGCTTTGGCACTGAACCCTTAGGACAATCTTCTTGGTTGTCTTAGCCTGTTCGAACGAAAGACAAATGATGAGCACAGGCGTAGGAACAGATAATCCTATAAAACTTTCATAGGCAACAGGCTATTTGAAACATATTTCACAGAGTAAAATCTCAACTCCTACATTTGTTCTCAGACTGCAATTAGGGATCAAAATAAGGCAAATCAAATCTGAATCAGAGCATTATTGTTTCTTTAGTGTTACCTTCTTGTGGAAGACGGGATTGGTCTGACCTCCATAACCAGATTGTTTGCGGTCATAACGACGCTTTCCCTGGGCAGCAAGACTGTCTTTACCCTTCTTATGCTGGGTCACCCTGTGCAAGGTATGCTTCTTGCATTCCTTGTTCGTGCAGTAGGTGTTCTTAGTTTTAGGAATGTTCACCTAAGACACAAAAAACCAAGCCCTTTTGAGTTAAACTACCACAAATAATGGTTTGAACAACATACAGAATGGATTACCATCATAAAACAGAATCCACATAGGCCCTTAAGTTTAAACACTTCAATGCATGAATAAAACTTCCTTTCTCCTAAATCATTCAGAACTGATTGCTACAATACGATCTGACTACTCAACTAGTCAATAAACAGTTTGTGAATCCTAAAATTATAAATCCTTCAAATGAACATACATATTTCCAAATTCCCCTAAAAATCAGAACTGAATTGCATAACAAATGCACGACGTTACATCATTTCTGATGCTCTGCTCTTCACAGAGACGAAGTGAATCAAATCCTCAACGTACAACAACAACACAACCGATTCAAAGACTGAGCATTATAGACTCTAATAATACTCGATTTCAGATGCAAAACCAGAAACAAACACACAACAGATCTAAACCTACATACATCAGCGACCAAAGACAAACTATAGGAGAAATACTAAGTCTCAACCTAACCTAAGAGAAATCTAAAGAAAGAGAGAGAGAAGAGAGTCACCATTTGCGCTCTTGGGTGAAGCTCGTGCCGTCGCCTTTTGAAGTATCATTTTCCTTTGACAGTTCCTCTCTATCCATTTCCTGCACTTCCAGATTTTCTGGTGCATTTTGGTCACTCAAAGATGTGACCTTTTCCTTGTCAAGTGAGGCCAAGAACTCTAGAGCTATGGCATTCTCCTCAACAGGAGCTGAGGGCTTTTCTTCAACATTTACTGCCTGGTTGGACTCAACAGAATCATGGCCTTTTTAAACATGTGAAGATGTTTTGGAATGAGTTATGTTCCTAAGCAACCTCTGGTGAGGAAAGAGTCTGTCTTCCAGCTCATCCTTATTCAATCCTTTAACCGAGGCTTTCGGTTCCGTCACCTGACTAGTTTAATTCTTCTCTGGACCATCAATAACACGGCTCATAGACTTTTCAATCCCTGTGATCTTATGATGTATATCAGAGATTATTATAACCTTAGATGAATTCGGGTTGTTCAAATCCAGCATATCCTTAGTCTTTCTTGATATCTGATGCAATTTTCTTAACCTTTCCTTCAAGAAAAGCAAGCTTCTCTCATGCAGCTTACTTAGGTATTTACTAGAGCTATTGGTGCTACTTCCTTCATTCCCTCTGATCTCCTTTGACATCTCCATTGCCTTACCAACATTATCCAAAGACTTCCTTCTTAAACCTACCTAGACTTAGTACCTTTCCCAATCTTTTCAACTTTACAATCAGATTTTTCTCCAGAACCAAGCAAAGCATGTGCCTTAGCATCAGAAATAGAGTTTCTGGCCAAGCTAGAATCTTCAAATTTGCTTGATTTCACTGGAACACTAGTCTCTTCATCTGTTTTATCACAAACCCTAGGTGACTCACAGATTACAACACCAACCTTATCCTCACTCTCACCCTGTTTGTACCCAGATTTCTTATCCTCCTGATCCAATTCACCCTTTCTCCCAATAACCCTAATCAAATCAGATGGGCTAGAGCTCCTACCTCGCAAACCAGAAGACGTGGATCGCGTAACCCGACCCTCACCACCATCAACTCTCACGGCGGACTTATCGATCCGCGGAACAGGACTAAGCACTGGCTTATGATTCGATCCAAATGACCGGTGATGACTAAGCTTCGGATTCGGATTTCTTTTTGCTGGACAGTGATTTCTCAAGAGCTGGACTAGGATTTTTGATAGGGATCAGAAGTGGAGTTACAGACCTCGATGGTTTTTTATCGGAAGATGGATTATCTCCGGCGCCGACGATTATATCTTTTAGCCGGCGGCGATTTGATGAAGCTAACATCGGCAAAAAAAGGTAAAGGTCTTCTTTGAAAGCTGACAGTGGCAAACTGGCAATAATACCACAAAGGCACAAAACACAACGAAACGCACCGTATTGGAGAGGTTAGAGTAGAGGTGGTTATTAACGTGAAAGGTTTTACATTTTTGTGTTTGTGTTTCATTCATTCATGCATTTTTTTATACGAAACGTTGTCTCTAATTCTTGAGGAAACGACACAACCGTAGATTTGATGCCCGATTCTGTTTATATAGCTTCTCCAGTTAGAGACAAACACAGAATTGACTTGTCATTTCGAAAACAAAAGAAAAAAAGAAGAAGAAAATGGCGAATGAGTTTGGATTCGGGATGGGTTCGGTTCTGGCGGTTGTTGTCGTTGCACTCATCTTATTGTTCGTTCCGTTGATGATGGGGCCTGTGGCTCCTCCGACCCCTCCACTCATCTTGGTGTTTCCGGTCGTACTGCTGTTTGTGTTTCTCTATCTCCATTTTGCTTCCAAGTGAAAGTTTCGATCTATCCCTCTCTATGACTATGATAATCATGTAATTTTTATGCAGTATATAGACTGCATTTATCTATGTTTTTGGATTTTGGTTATACATTTGTAAAACAAACAGTGTATTCTATCTATGATCTATGACTTATATAGTTATATTCAAATTGTTGATTAACACATGCGTTGTTTATTTTTATCTTTTTTTTGGTTTGAAACATAGTCAATTGATTATTGTAAAACTAATTTCAAATTTTCAATACACTGCCCAACTGACAAAGTCAATATATAGTACAAGACATCATCGCTCATAATAAGTTGATTAAATTGTAGGAATGAAATAGTGATTTTTATGCTACGGTTTAAGACGTTGCGAGAAGCTATTTCCATGTGAACAATGAACCAAAACCTAATGCACATACCAAACCAAAGTATAAACCGGTGCCAGACAAAAGGATAGATCGGTATAGCGGAATTTATCTACGGGTCATCATCGTTAGGAACATGTGAAGCCAAGGATGAAGGTAAAACGAAGATGGGCTCTCCGTTCTGTTAAAATTCAGAAAGTAGAGTAGAATGGTCAGCTTTGTGATTGATGCAGCTATTCCCCGTCATGTCAAGCCGTTTGAGGTCACCTAAACAAACTCACCATACATAATAGTTACATACCAAAATAACGGCCCAAACAATCCAACTGAATCATAGCTTATGCGGTCCTCAGGGAATCGCATAGCATGAGCAAGGATTCAGGTGGCATAAGATTGTACAATGCGTCCACTGAGATGAGTCTTGGTGCCAAGGGTATATGAGCTTTGACAGGAATCTAACGGTCTCTAGTCCTCCTCGGTTTTCGCTACTAGCGGGAAACAGCAAAACAAACGTGAGAACACTGTGAATACAAAGCGAATTGTATACAAAAAAAATATAGGATATGTGATCGCTGTCCAGGATTAGTCCTGCGAAACGTTTTTTAGAACTATATATATTGCATGTTATTTTTTATTTAACACAATTTACAATTTTGTTTATTTTAACATATTTGCAAAAGTTAGTTTTAATATCTTAAAAGTAAATGATAAGTATGTTAAATGTCTAATATATCATATTTGTAAGTAAAATTATCTTTAAAAAGGAAATAAGATAATAATATACACATGTAAAATATATTCATGTTAAAAACTTACATAAACTCATCTTTAATGGGTTTGTTTTGGCCTCGGCCCGGGTAAATTTTTAATGCCTTACTGTGCAAGGATCTCTATATATAAAGGAAAGGTTCCAAACCTAAAACATTATACTTTTCTGTTTCCCTGAGACGAAGAAATCTGTGTGACTTGTGGAGATCTCTCGAGTGAGTAATTTTATTAGGTTTAGTTTTTTTTTTTCGTTCGTTTGATTATGGGACTTGAGAACCAACTTATGCAGCAACCTGCAAATCAAATTGGTGGCTAACAACTTGTTAAGTTTTACCTTGTTTATATTATATATAAAAGCGATCTGGAGATATGAATAGTTAATTGATCTTTTTTCTTGCTTGTTGGATGGGATGTTAGCTACAGCGTTGAGATGTTACATCATTGATTTCTCTTGAGCCTAACGTTTTTTTTTTTTTTTTTTTTTTTTTTTTTGTAATTTAGGTGAAATAATGAATAACTACATGCCTATTGTCCGTGCGAAGCCGATGATGGAGCTTGTAGAGATCACCTCCGACATGAAACTGTTTGAAGCTTATAACACGATTCGTTTAGCACGTACAATGAAGAGACATGCCGGCGCTAGAGCCAAGAGAGCTGCAGAGGCTGAGAAAGAAGAGAAGAATTAAGTGAGGGTCCTTCTCCTTCTTCTCATGTAGGAGTAACTTTTATTTTTGCATCGTTTGGATTTTGGAATTTGATCTTATGTATCAGACTCTTTTCTTTCTTTTTGTTTAATCCTGCTGCTGCCTTTTCTCTGACTTTGTCGAAAAGACCCATCTATTTTCTTTCTTTAGCCTTATATTATTGACTTTGCTGATACTAATTTGGTTCTCTTGGATTTATAGAAATATTATCATATAATCCACTTCCTCTAATAAACTAGACTCTGGACCAGTTCTAAATCTATTGATGATTAATCCTTTTGATATTCAATCTAGCAATTCTCTGATTTCAACGAATAGTGTTATGAGACTCAGGATAATATTATGCCAAATACTACATGATCTAATTATATTTATAACTTCATCGATGGGAAAACTATATGGTATATGGATCACACAAAAATTTCAAGTAAAACTAATATCGCAGTTACGAGTAAAAATCACTTTCAACCACATCAAAATTTCTACAAGAAACAAAACTACTTAGTCAGCTATAAACTACATTAATCATCATGACTTCCATAGTTCCATCATATATAAGAATTTCATGACTTTCGAGCTCTGTCACGCCAAGATCCTTGCTGTTTTGCAAGCACCTAACACATAAAGTATGGGATTAATAAGCTTACGTACGGACCCTGGAAGGGAGCTCCAAGAATCGAGATTGGTTTGAGAGCAAAAGAGGTGAAGAGAGCTCACAGATGTTTACCTTTTCACTTAAAAGACTTATCGTGCCACTGTTGCTTTCTCCTTCATCGTCCTTAACATTAGTATTCTCTGTAACATCACATTCGGTGTTATCGGTATGAGTTTGGAATGTGGGTGCTCCAAACATGGCCTCATCGTGTGCGGTTTTTAGTTGCTCTTCCCTTTTCGCCTACAAATTTTTATTCAACCATATAATTTGTTTGAGGCTCTGATTTAAAGAAAAACTGTGACTTGTTTAGAGATCGAATTTGTAAGCTAATGACTCAGTATACCTCGATGGCGGAAAACCTAAAACTCTGTCCCATTCGCTTGACTAAGGCAGCGTCGTCATCAGTACCTGCGATCATATGAAGTTTTTAGCATCAAGAGTACATACATAGTAACTATACATACATCCATAACTAAGGATGATTTTTTGCTTTTAGCTCCATCGTACATCAAAAACATAAGGAGTAAATGTAGAATTACATGGTAAACTGACCTTCTTCTACTTCCTCATCATCAACTGGAGCATCTTTGTCAAAATCAAATCTTTCCCATCCTGCACCCTTACTGGTATCTTTCTCAGCTGCAAATTTAGCGCATCATTAGTTTCAAGAGAAGAAATAAACATGAGCTTGATATTAACATTTTCACAAAGTATACAATGCCAGGGATTTCAATTTAATGACAGTTATGATCTTTCTTGTTCTTTTATTCTTTCTCAAACACCAGGTAATTTATCTTTATACCAGTAAAAACATTTACATATTTACGATCTCCAGGAAAGGGTTTGTACTAATCCTTCTTATATATGCAGAGTTGCTATGAATATCTACGAGTCACTAAACACTTAGGTGTTGCTTCGCTTTGCTGATACGGAAAAGCTAGGGAAACTCTACTCCCAGCAGTAATGTACATTGCAACCTCAATGCTAAGAGATGAAGAGCTAAAACACAGCCCTCCACAGAACTACACCATAAAGCTATGATTCACTACCGTAACACATTCATCCTAGCTCAGGTTTACACCTTTATCCCCTTAACAAATCAACTTAAGGCTATGATTCACTACAAAACTTCTAGGCTAGCAACAATAGTCTTGCATTAGACTAATAAGAAATCCTTATTCACATCATCAAGACTAAAACACATTCCAAAGATGGATACCACTCAAAATATGTTGTTGGGAGAATCAGATCACGAGCTGCTAGAAGCATGGACAACATAATCTCAATGTAACCTCTCAAATGGGACCGACTAACATACCAGTTTCATCAAGCTGGAGCTTCATTTTGGCCTTCACTTTTTCAGCAGCTGACTGTTCAAGAAAGCAACAAAAGAACTCAACCCTTATGATACCAATGAAAATGAAAAAAACACCGGTAACAAAAATACAGAATCTAAACCCATAAAGAAAGAATGGTTGAACCAAATTAGAGCTCAAGGGTTTATTATCTTAAAACATCTATTCCTGCTTTACCAAGTAAATGTGGGTACATGAAGGCAATTCCTATGTTGCAATACCAAAAGGACCTTCAGGATGTTAAGCTAATTACTAATTTGCTGTGTTCTTGTTACCCTAACTCCAAAACTCTAGAGGGATTTCAACATTAGGAAGCAAATTAGCAAAAGTTCATCTAAGTATGGTAACCATGAAGGCTAAGGACGAACAGAGAAAGAGTATACCATCTCATCGTAGCCTTCGATTAACCGCGAGTAATCAATCTTCTTCTCCTTAACATCTTCCCTCCTCCTACTTTCTCTCCTCGGCGGCGACGAACTCATGCTCCGGCTCCTCCTCCTCCTCCGGCTATCTCTATCTCCGTACCTATTACGCCTCTCTGAACTCCTGCTCCTGCTTCTCCGTCTCTCTCTATCCCCATACCTACTACGTCTCTCAGAACTCCTGCTCCTGCTTCTCCTTCTTGTATGGCTTTTATCTCTCTCATCCCTCTCTCTACTCCGATTACGACGCCGTTCACTCGATTCTCTGGAGCTCCTCTCCGGAACCCTAGGATGTTGCTGATCCTTCTTCAATTTATCTCTGATGGATCGGATCTCGGAATCTTTGTTTTCAGTGGATTTAGTTGGGTTGGAAGAAGCCTTGACGAACTGGTTAAGAAACGAAGAGGACGATGCGATCGCCGATCCTCTCTCCGGAACGGCGTTGGCACCGGAGGAGAAGCCGAGGCCTTGCTTGAAGCGAGCAGCTCCTTCCCCTTTACGCGTGAGCTCGTCGTAGTAAGCTGCCGCTTTTTCCTCTTCCATAACTAACCGCCGTTTCTCTCGGTGGGTTCTTTTTTTATCAACTCTCCTTCTTCGGCCTCCTCCTTGCTATTATCTCATTATCCAATTTTTTTCATTTGAATTTTTTGAAATGATACACAAGAAAAATTTATTGGATTTTTGCTTTATAGTGATAATAAAAATTTATTCTAAAGAGTTCAATTGCATAAGTTTGACATTGAAATTTTCCTCAGGAAGAACACAAAACTATAATAAGGTTATGAAACAAAGAAAAAAAAATGATTCCTGGGGGGATTATGAAACAATTATGAACTCAAAATCCGGGCAAAAATGAGAGGTCAATGACTCCTTTGGGAAGATTAGCAATGTTATTGAGCAGAGCGAGTCTGTTCTTCCTCACTCTTTCATCTTCCTGCAAATCATCAAATTCAAAACTTCACTCTCGGTCTACAATAAAGCTCGAGTACAGTGTGTGGACAAAAGCTTCAACTTACCACCATCACAAACACATTGTTGAAGAAATCCTCGAGTGGCTCCACCAATTGCATCGATATCTCAGTGAACTCCTCGATTTCTATACCTGAAATTTGGAAGCAAGTGAGAAAATTTGTTTGTTTGTTTGTTTGTTTGTTTGAGAGAATCCAGCTGAAAGTGAAGTTACCAGTGTGAATTTGATCTTTGATAGAGGTGTAAGTGCTCCACAACGCTCTCTCTTGGGTAGTCTCAAATGCCTTCTCATCCACCTGATTGCATCATTTAATATGTTAGAAGCTGCAAGTTTGCAAACATGCTCTTTGATTCAGACAGAAACCTCAAGTACCTCAACTCCAACACCAACGTCTTTCCCACGGACAATGCGTGTGGGACGAGAATATGCTTCCACTATCTTCGGAAACATCTCACCTCTGCTTAGCTTTTCCATCTGCAAGGTATCAGCCAATGCACAAGCGATGTTAGCTTTTTTTTTGTTGGAGCAAAATTACTATGACACAGCAACATTCCAAACCACAAGATAATCAAGTTTTTAGTCCAGTTTCTAATCTCTAATACTAGATAGCCAAGGGAGATTCAACCAATTAAATTGAGATGTATCCTTCTATACTAGGCTTAATCCAATCACCAAAAGATCTGACTTGTAGGAGAATCATGCCCACAGGCTCCTCAACTATTACCTGATTCCATATCTAATCGCTATTGGATTATATCACAAGTCACTTACCTTGTGTGCAGTACGCGCTGCCAGACAAGGATAGGTTCCACGCTCTGCTAGGACAGACCTAACTACTTCAGGGCTTACTCCGTTGTCAACCTGTAAATAGGAAAGAACGTTGTTTCAAGAACCGGACCCTAAGGTCTTTCAGTTTAAAGAGCCGGGAACTGTGTCTAAAAAATTAGAAAGCAACAAAGATGAGCATCACAAAAGTGCACGAACCAGTAGCTGTTCCAGTCTTCGAGTAACAAATTGATACACCTAGACACAATGGACCAGTTAATTATATCATGAAACAATTCTGATGACAGTTTACAACCTGTAAAAATGAGAAAATAGTATATGACGCCACTGAAGCTATGGGAGTAGACTTGATTCTCACATCTTCTAAAGTGTTTGCCTCAACCTTCGTTGGTTGTACACTGGCCGCAAGTTCTAGAGCACTTTTGAAGTTGACATTTGTATCCTTCTCGACCAAAATCTGAACCTGTGTTATACATACAAAGTAAGTATAACTTTGTCTCCATAACTTCATGCAACCATAAAATGGCAAATCATAATTGCTCGTTTTTTAGATCAGCATATATATATATATACACTTACTAAGCCATATGATATTCTTCTAAGGCCAAATGGGTCATTTGATGAACTTGGCTGGCAACCAGCAGCAAATAGACCAACAAGGCTATCTAATCTACAAAGTCATATAAATAAGCATAGGTGTAAGTATATAGGATCACAAAAATTCAAACAAAATCATCATATCAGAAGTATTATGCAATTTAGTTCTCCGCAAATTCAGAAACATGGTTTTGTGTTCACAAGACAAACCGTTTGGCATAGAAAGAAATAAGAGACACCAAAATTCTAGGCTTTCAGTTTACCTATCAGCTATTGCCAAAACCGTTCCTGCATCTGTTTTTGGGATGACATCTCCAGAAAATTTAGGAAGGGTAATCTCCAGCAAAGCTTCTGCTATCTGCATCCCAGGAACATGATTTCATATAATAATAAAGCACATGCTAATGGATAATATACCATAGTAAGCTAGTAGATTAATCTATGAAGCAAAAAAAGAAGCTGCCACAAGGGCAACTTAAACCCTTATTCATACACTTGATGAATCCACTACCTGCTCTGAATAGCCATCTCTGAGAGCATAATGGCGAGCCATTATTCCTGACAGCGCAGTAAATTCTGTAACTACAGCAGTTGCAAGGTCTGACATAGCAAGAGAGGCAGCCTCCTCCACGACCGGAAGCACATCTTCATCAATTTCGAGGGCCAAACAAAGCTTAGTTACCATATTTTGTAGACGGTTCATCTTATCCAGCATCGTCCCCAGCTTTTCCTATTAGTTCACATAAACATGGATTAGAAGCTTGTATTGTATGTGCTACTGAAGTCAATATTAAATAATTTTGCATTTTATACTTGTAACTGAAACCACAATGAAACTACTGGCCAAAAAAAAAAAAAGTACGACATTTTGTTGTATCCAGCTTCTAGTATAAAGTATGTACCGAAAGAAAACTTACATGGAAGAGAATTCCCTGTAGCTGACCTCGGAAATCAGAAAACCTTTTCCTTGTGTCCACCTCATAAAAGAACTTCGCATCTTCATAACGTGCCCTGCAAATGTAAAACATGACCTTTGAGCGCTATTAACATGGAGCACTATCAAGACTCGACAACATATAAGTAGGGTAATGCAAGCAGCTAGAATGATAAAGACGTGAAGAGGGATCTACTCTTATATATCAATTCAGTATAAATTTAGGCCACTTATAACACATCTCAACCTGAGAACTGCTTCATTTCCTTTCTTCACCACGTCCTCATTTATTGCACCATTGGCAACCTAAAAAAAGTCGCACTCTGTTTCATCAGCTATTAAAAACTTGTTTTATGCCCTTAAAAATTAAAAAATATATATATGCAACAGAAGACAGTGCAAGGCTAGAGTGTCATACAGCAATAAAGTAAGGCAATAGATGTCCACTATCATCAATAATGGAAAGATACTTCTGGTGCTTCTGCATAACCTATAGGGTATAACAAGGCTTGAATTAGATAAGCATACTTGCTGATAAATCATAAGAAAGTAAATAGATATTATGAGCAGGTTACACGGTATAAAAACCATTCTTCGTTTCTGAAGAGCTTACAATAGTTAATAGCTCCTCTGGAAGTTCTAAGAATGATTCCTTGAACTTTCCGATTAAGGGCACAGGAGCTTCTACGAGATTTGCAACCTAGCAAAAACCACAAATTAACTGGCTTCTTGGTATCTTGAGGTAAAGATAGCCATTTGTAGAGCATATCAATGAAAAAACATCACAAATTACCTCGTTAAGTAAGTTCTGTGGGACAACAAGGCGTCCATTCACACTCTTTGCTAGTGCATTTGACTTCTCAAGAATGATTTTCTTCCTTTCCTGTAAATTATGCTAACTAGAAATGACTACATAAATCCATAACTAAAAATCTAATATGAAAGAAATCTGACACCCTGCTGAAAGTTCAAAAGATTTTTATAAATATATAATGGATAGAGAAGGACATGCCTCAATCTCAATATTGATTCCAGAATTCCTCATAGTATCTTCATAGGATTCTGCATTCTGTACCTGCCAATATTTAGAAGACGATAAAGCACACATCCAAGCATGACATCCAAATATGTCTACAGACGACAATGCAGGGTACATTCTTACCAATAGTGATGCTGAAGCAGTATTGCGAAGTCCACAAGATACATTTCCACTACATTTTGAAGATGAAACAGATAGTTATATTATTTACAAATATTTTCAACATCTTTCTAGCATACCTGACAAAACAAGAGGGAAATTCGTGCCAGCTGAAGCCATAGAAAACATGGAAAAGCAAGAGTACCCAAGTAAACGTACCTTGAGATGCCAGCAAAGGAGAATGGCACAACCAGATCCCCATGTAAGGCCATAACCCAGCGAATTGGCCTGCTAAACATTACCTGCTTATCACAGCACAATATAAATAGCAGTAATTTAAACTCCTTGTTTTACAACTGAACCTAGGCAAGCATTAGTATGAGTATACAGATATAAATTACATACTGAAGAGTTCCAGCGCATCGACTTTGGGAACGATATTTTGGCCAGCATAGCAGGTAAATCTTCTGATAGAACCTATAATAGACAAGATCCCAGAAAGAGAATGTATGCTTAACAAATAGAGGACTTAGGACGCTAAAAAGGTATACCATACGAAAAGCAAGAGGAAAAATGTGAGCATTAATAATATGCTAATTTAATGGATATACTATGTCTTTCATGAATTTATGTCATAAAAGATGAAAATAACATTGCCTTAGAATAACAAAAAGAGTCAAGGAAAAGAACCTCCAAAGCAAGTCGAGCTGGCTCTGTAACTAGTGCATGGACATATTCTGTCTTCCCTGAAAGAAATACAAAAAAAAAAAAAAGAATTTACAAATGAAAAGAACTAATCAAGAAAAAAGCAGAACTGCAGCCAGAGAAAAAGGAATGTTAAGTTAAGAAATAGGATCCTGCAAACAGAATTTGCTAAAATGGATGCACCCACCAGAAACTTTTCTGTACAATTTTTCCAATGGAACGCCATATCTACGGCTAAAACCATCTGCAGCCTGGCAGGGAAGAACAACGAGAAAATTTATATCCTTATATCTTTAGGGAGTCAATGCACGCTCCAAAGAAAAAAAAAAACATAGCACAAAACCTAAGGGGAAATACATAAATGAACTACATCCTATTTCTATAAATTCCACCAATGCCTACCAAAATACTTTGAATACGTTGTTAATTTTAATATCCTTGACCAAAAGGACCAAAGGAAGACAAAATAACCTTCGTAGGATTTCCTTGATCATCAAAAGCTTTGGAAGCAGGGGGTCCTCGAACTTCAACCTCCTCTTCCAGCTGCCTCGAGGACATAGCATCAACTAAAACCTGAAAAAGGGGCCTTCACTTAAAACTGCTTAAAAGAAGAATTCCAAAAAGCTTCAACGGTACTTCAAAAACCCAAAACCTTCAAATACGTCAAAATTAATTTTTACATCCTCAGATAAAAAGCCAGCTTTAAATAAACCTCATAAGCAAAAGTTTTAAAAACGTACAAAAATGCTGAAGAACCATAAGGAAGATTCATGCTTTTATAGAGTTGACATCAGTTAAGCAAAGATAATGTAAATATGTAATTACCACTAGCCTGCGAGGTGTGCCAAATGCTTTCACAGCACCATGCCGCAATCTTTGATTCTCTAGTAATTCTAGCACTAAGACCCTGAGCTGCAACATCAACAAGGACTATTACTCGATGTGCAATATATAAACAGAACATAGCAGAAATGAAAAAACAATCTAGGGAGTATTGTAGCATGACCGAACGGCCAACAAGTGTCCATGAGTGAGTTCTAGAGAGAGAAATATCAAGTTTCTCCAAATGAAATGTAATTTTACTTGTTCACTAGCGTTGATAACATCTTGAGGTGGCATCTCTTCAGTCCCTATCTCAATAATAAATGATCTTGGATCCTCAGGAACCTGTGACAATTGAACACCATATAAACAACAAACTAGGAAACTATCTTATTTGACACTTTCAGAAATGTTTTCATCTATCAAAAAAAGCCAGCTTCACAACTCATCAAAAGGAAATAATCAGCAACAAATCTCCAAGTGTAAATTCTCTAATTAGAACACAACCCAACCTTTTCAGCCACTTTTTCCAAAGCCTCTCTGTGACAAACGGGAGGAACTGCTTCGGAAGCAACACCAAGAGGATGTCCAAGAGACTCGCGTGTCTTTAACCACAGTTGGGCACATTGGCGAGCCAAGCTATTCTTTCAAATAGAATGCACAGAAGCAAAAAATGCACATCATATATATTTTTAAATTAACAAAAGCATTTCCTCTCCGGTTAATCAGGCTTGTTGGGTTGCTCAATAATACACTTTAAGAAGAAAAAAACTGAAACAGATCATACCTGCGCATTCGACCAAAATAACGAGCACGTTCAGTTACGCCAATGAAACCTCTGGCGTCTAAAATGTTGAAAGCGTGAGACGTCTTCAGAAGCTGGTCATACCTAGCATGCCCCCAAGCAGCAATTTGTTAAATTCAAGAGGCAGTTGTTAAATATGGAGAAGAAAATGGATGATCATAAGCATGTGATAAACATACGCAGGGATTGGAAGTCCTAAGGCAAGCAAGGAACGTGCTTCTTCGTCAAAATAATCAAAATGCTTTTGAAGGCGATCCACGCTAGCATGCTCTAGATAATATGAGCTCATTTCCTTCCTGAAAAATTCACCCGTATCTAAAAGCATGACTAACACAAAATCATTTTGATAGTGTATGATGAAAACCCATAAAAGAATATCAGTCTTTTACTCGTTTTCCAAGAAAAGCTCCCCATAGGTGATACCATCAGCATATAAGATCTTTTTGAAATGATCAACTTCCTGTCAGTTGAAACGAAAAGGTTAACTTAAGCCAGAAAAAAAGGATCTATAACGAACATGTGTACATCAACAATAAGGGAGTATAATACTAACCTGAAGCAACATGATGATGCGCTCAAGCCCATAAGTTATTTCAACAGATACTGGAGACAACGGAAGACTTCCAGCCTAGAAAAAAAGCAAACTTCACAATTATAGTGTTTTCTAGCAACTGAAGCAGAACATATACTACAGAATCAAAGATAAAATTTAACCTAAAAAACCAAAAATGCAAACTCTATACTCAATAGTTCATTTTTAGAAATGTTTAGATAAAATGAAAATTACCTGCTGGAAGTAAGTAAATTGTGTGATTTCCATACCATCCATCCAAATCTCCCAACCCAAACCCCACGCACCAAGCACCTGAAACCAGACACCGCCAAGCTGAGAATATAGTGAGAAACTAAAAGAGATGGAAACCCCCATAAAAACACGGTTTCACACATTACCGGACTTTCCCAGTTGTCTTCTACAAACCGAATATCGTGTGCAGTCACATCAATACCTATAAAGAACGCATACAGCAAACAGTAAGGGATGCAAGAGTTTTTCTCAGAAGCAGCTTTATGTACCATAAAGATCAACTTGACATAATCAAATCTTTCAGCAAAATATACCAACGGAAACCATCACAAGGAGAAAGATTCAATCAATCTATTGCAGTTGAGTCTCGATGTTATGTTTCAAACATATAAGTGGAAACATAAAGAGGAAGCATTGTTGAGAATAAAAGGGGAAAGAGTAAGTTTTGATGAGTACCTAAAGCAGAGAGACTGTTGATGAAGAGCTGTTGAGAGTTTCCAGGGTCAGGTTTCAAAATGACCTGAAACTGAGTATGTCTTTGAAGCCTATTGGGGTTCTCTCCATAGCGAGAATCATCAGGACGTATGCTTGGCTCAACATATGCAACATTCCAGGGTTCAGGACCAAGAACCCTCAAAAAGGTACAGGGATTCATGGTGCCAGCTCCTACCTCAGTGTTACTAGGTTGCATAACGGCGCATCCAACGGAAGCCCAATATTCCTAAAAAGTTCTCAATTAGATAAATTCAGTCAATTCGCCGAAATTTGGAAGGAGATGAGGGGGAGAATGGAACCTGGAGGCGCTGAATCGCCTGTTGGAATGTGGGAACAGACGCGGCGCGGGTGGTGGGATCATCTTCGGGCTTACGATAAGACTGGTGATGGATAGAGGCGGAGGAAACGGCGGAGGTGCGGTGAAATCGGCGGCGGGAGAGAAAAGGGGTATGGGAGAGAGAGCGAGGGAGGAGGAAGAAGCGAGGAGAAGCCTGAGGACGAAGGAAAGAGACGATAAGAGGAAGAGAAAGAGTGAGGATGGCCATGAGTGACCAGAGAGACCCTTGTGGAAGAGAAGTCAATGTTGTTGTGGATTTTGGAAGACAGAGACACACACAGAGAGGTTTTGTGTTATCCTTTTTTTTTTTTTTTTTTTGTCCTTCTCAAATTCGCGGTTCGACCTAAAACAGCATTTTTAACTACGGTAAAACAAAATTATAAATATTGGATTGAGAAGGTATAAAAATTTAAATTTGATAAAATCAAAGTGTTATTTTTTCGATCATAAAATAAATATGTTTCCAAGATCCATGCAGAAAGAGAGGGACTCACATTCTGGCAGAGGATGGTATTGTATTTCCCCTTAAGGGGAATCTCCCACTATGAGTGCATCTAATCTTTTTCGCCATAGTTTATCACCACTCTATGCAGAAGTGTAAGCTTTGGTTTGGGCAATAAGATGTATGATTGGAACGGATAATGAGAATGTTGTTTTTCTCACCGACTGTTCTGATTTGGTGAAGATGGTGTCTTCGCCTTCCGAGTCGCCCGCATTTAAGACATATTTTGACGACAATGGAGCAGATAAGGAAGAATTCCTTTCTTTTTCCGTAATCTTGATTCCTTGTTCACAGAATGGTATTGCTGACAAGCTGGCGCGCCGTGGTAGAATATAATCGCATCAAATTACCTATGTAAACGAGTTCCCTACCAATTGGCTCATTTGAGCTAATCTTTTATGTTGTTGTCAAAAAAAAAATATATATATATATATATATATATATTTAAGAATACTCATGATTATAAATAAAATATAGTATTTATTAAAAGTAAGACTCGAATAATTCAGATATCGAATACATAGAAACAATGAATTAATTCATATTTTAAAATTACTATATCAAAAGATTGGTTGATATCAAATTCAGACTCGAAATATAATTATCTTAGACAATTTTGGAATATTGGGATATTAGCTTCTTGATTCTCATTCTCCAACATTAATTACCTTAGATGATTTTGGAATAATGCTATATTAGCTTCTTGATTCTCCTTCTACAACATTCTATGCTATACTTGTGTTTTTTTTTTTTTTTTTGTGAAGTCTTCCACACTTGTGTTTAGGAACTGTATTGTTCGTACAGTATTTTATTAATCTAGTGCAACAACATGCACGCACCAGATCCAATCCAAAGAGAGTCGACACAAATTTAATAAGTGTTTCTAAACCAATAAAAAGCTTATTTTTCTTCAGCCCTAAGCTATTTAATTTGAGGGGTAACAACAGAGAACATTAGGTAACTCTTCATCTTGAAATGGTTTGAACTTTGGTGCTAAACAAAGTCACCTGTATGGATTGGCAACTTTCTTCGATCAAACAATAGTAGTTTTCGCAATCCTCACTATTACGGACACTAAGCTTTGGACGCGCAGCCAACAACTCGTATTAAAGTACTTGCAAGATAAATTATACAAGTCTTGAAATCCCCATGCCACGAACAAATGTATTAAAAACTGGATCGGTACGGCTATCTCAGTCAAACTAAAGTTACCTTAATTACGTGGAGAAATGCTCAATGCATTGCTAAAAAATTGCGTAGAAGAACGTTCGAACGCATGGAAAAAGCGAATTAAAAACTCAAGTAATATGAAAACAAATAGATTTTTTTTTCTGGGGGATAAGTAACAGTGAATTTAAAATGATATTGGACTTGTTCATTTGGTTGACGCAGATACATTTGTTCATTTGCAGATACCTATGTCAAGATGTTGTGGCAAACACTGCGACCGGCGTCTAACATTTTTAAACGTTGTTTCGATTCAGTAATTAAAAATATAGATGCAGCCGCCTGCGTCAACCAAACAAACAAAGTCATGAAAACTTACTATTAAGCTCATCAGTTTCATGCTTTCAAGGATCATGTAGAGAGGCAATGGTATATATTTTACGATAATAATATCTGGTAATGGACAAAAAAAAAACAGCAAGCTAAGGGTCCGAATGGTGACTGCGGTTTTGGTTGTGCGGGGAAAGCGGTTTTAGAGTGCGGTACGGTTCAACTGCGGTACGTGCGGTTTGCGGGACAAGTGCGGTTCATACAAAATAAGCGGTACAGAATGATATTTGATTGGTGAAAAAATTATTTGCGGTTCAGTATTAATTGTGTGAATGGTAAATAAAGGAAAAGCGGTGTGGATTACATATATTATAAATAAATTTATTAATAATTAGTATGTTTATATATTTAATTATATATTCTTGATATAAAATTTATAAAGTACATAACTTATTCTAATCTATTTACAAATTGCATAACTTTTTCTAATATTTTTTGCCCTAAATATATGTGACCTAAATTTTTTGCTTTTCTTTTAAATCTTTTTTTATTATAAAACTAATTATTTTATAATTTATAAATGAATAATGAAATAACTTTATCATTAAAAAGACACATTATAAAAAAGTAAATTATCAGTGAGAATTATTAACAACATCAAACACTTTTGTTGATTATTAAATATTTTTATTACTCATAAATTAAACAGAAAATAATAAATCAATATTTATCTTTATTCAGTGCGTATTTGAAAACAAACCGCTACATAATTGATAGTCACATATATAAGTGCGGTCCACTTGTTAAATAACTCCCATTGAAAAACGCTAACTGACTTTTTCACTTTTATAAAAAACGCAATGACAACTATTGTTTTTGTGAATGGTGAATTAAACAGTTTTTTTAAAAACACACTTACAAAATCGCAAATGTTAGGTTACCATTCAAGGCCTTAAGTAGAAAAATAATGATTTATTTTTCTTTTTAAAAATACAAATACGTACGGACTTTGGTTTTTGATCTGATAGCACAATTACAGCAGATTGTATCAACATTGAAAAATTCGCCCAAAAGCATATCTATAATATTATTAGAAATTAAAAAGCTAGCTAGAAAATAAAACTCGACTCTGGCCTTCACATGTCAGCTAACTTTTCCAACAATGTTCATTAATTTAACATCTCCAAAAGATTTTTAGATTGAAATACAAATCTTCTCTGTGGGTACATTTCTTGAAAAAATCAAGAAAATAAGAAAGTATCGAAAATATTCACCCCAAAAAAAAAAGAAAAAAATATCAAAAGTTGCCACATGATCTGAAACAATAATCGAGAGAAATCGTCATGATACGATTTTTCCCATCCAAAAATGATTTTATTTCCCTTCCCAAATATTATCATATCATATGATTTCACCACTCACCATTACTTGACTATTCTCAACAAAACAATTAATAAATTAAAAAACTTTATGACTTTGATTTTAATTTATTTTGCCAAATTTGAATAATATGACTTTCTTGGAAAACAGAAATAAACTAATAATTTGCCACGCGCTATCAGACAGACAAAATCCCACAGATATGCAAAGATCTCTTAGAATCCTTTCCATATCATATCCTTTTTTTTTTATTTTCCCTCTCTTTCTTCCTTATATATCCCATTTTTATCTCCTTCACTCAAATCCTTCATTGTCTCTCTATGCAATATCAAACCACCTCTACCTTTTCCTCAAATCCTCAAAGTTTATTCTCTCTCGTTGATATGGCAGAGGTTTTGCGTCCAGAGATGTTGGATATCTCCAACGACACTTCTTCATTAGCATCTTCACAGGAGCTTCTTCATGTTCTTGCCGTTGATGATAGCATGGTTGATCGTAAATTCATCGAGCGTTTGCTTAGAGTCTCTTCTTGTAAAGGTATAATAAGGTGTTGTTAGGATTGTTTTGTGGAATCTGTTTTTTTTAGACTTCAAGAAACTAACGTTTTGTTTTTGTCTCATCAGTTACTGTGGTTGATAGTGCGACAAGAGCTTTACAGTATCTTGGCTTAGATGGAGAGAATGGTTCAGTTGGATTTGAGGTAATAGATCTGATCATATTAGTGTTGTTGTTTTTTTGGTTTTGAGAATGGAATTCAAAATTTGGTATTGAAGATTTTGTTTACTTTCTTAGGATCTGAAGATTAATTTGATAATGACGGATTACTCTATGCCCGGGATGACTGGATATGAACTACTCAAGAAGATCAAAGTAAGTTTTTTTATAAAAAAAAATTCTGATAATATAATAGGGCAAATAAAAATGAAGTTTGATCTAATCTTGTTTATGAATTTTGAATTTGTATAGGAATCATCAATTTTCAGAGAAATACCAGTGGTGATTATGTCGTCAGAGAACATCTTGCCTAGGATCGATAGGTATATTTTCATATATTATTTTAATTATTATGATCATGTAAGAGTAAAATTTACCAAATATAGTAAAACTTGATAGATTTTGTGCATTTATTACTTCAGGAGATTCGGGTGATTAGATTTAGAGGGAATTGTTTAGGAAACTTTTAAGTAATCGCACTTTATCTAGGATTTGTGAAAAAGGATACCGTTAGGCGATATGGTATTTGACTAAATTAAATTGTTCTATAATCATCAGATTTGTTATGATAGAAAAAGTTAGTATTATATGATTACTTTAACCATCATGGGGTAACTATGGTGGTGGTTGTATATTGATTGGATCAAGCTGAGATTTTGGTGTTTATTTTTAGTGGGTCCTTTTTATTTTTATTTTGTAAAATTTCTAATGGATCTTAGGAAGAATAACAATATAAAATTGTTTCTTGTGGCCATAATTTTTTTTAGAAAAGAATAACCCCTTCATAAGTTAAGCAAGATCTTCTATAGAGATTTGATTCTATAGGCGGTGACATGTTAGGTCCCCCATAATGATATGTTTAATCGTTTTGCATAATCTTAGGTAGGGTCATTATAAAATCTCATCCTCGTGATAGACACCTCACATGCTTTTGCTTATTATTATTACTAATAAAGGAACTAACCCTCTTTTACCAAATTTAAGTCTAATAATTATCAAATATGAGCTGGCCATCTTCTACATCTAAAAGCTATGAACAAACAACTTTATGGAATTGGATCACTAATATATATATTTTTTTAATTATTTTCAGATGTCTTGAAGAAGGGGCTGAAGATTTCTTATTGAAGCCTGTGAAATTGGCTGATGTGAAGAGATTAAGAGATTCTTTAATGAAAGCTGAGGAAAGAGCTTTTAAGAATATGATGCACAAGAGAGAGCTAGAAGCTAATGATATCTACTCGCAGCTAAAGCGAGCAAAGATCTGAGTTTATCATGATATCATCTTTATAAGCTCAAGGATTCACACACACACTTAAGCTTGTCCCGTGATTCTTTCGGCTTACAATTTTTGAGACATCACAGCTTCTTTAGCTGATAGAATGAGGAGGACTGATGAAGAGTGACAAAGATGGGGTTTTCACAAAATAGAAATGTAAATTGTAGACTTGGGGGGATTCATTAGAGAGGAGGAGATACATTTTTTTTTTCTTTACATATGAGATATGTAAAATGGTGTTGTTATTTTTGGAAGTTTAATAGGAACACTCTTCCTTTTTTCGTCTCACTTGCGTGGAAATAGCGTTGTTTTACATATGAACACTACTATTATTTCTAAATGTCAAAAGAACTTAAAGAAATGATTTTATTAGGAATGGATTAGTACACGAAGATAAGCTAATCTTTTGTCTAATTAAAATAAAGCTGTCAACGTGAATCGAGTCCAGCAAGATAAGTTAAAGTTATTTTAAACGTTGGACCACTTTGGATGGCTTTTCTTAGAAATTTCAATTTTCCACAAGTTGGGTTTAATTAAAGACCAAGAAAATCCTAGTCTCCTATACTTTCGTTCTATCCGAGAGCATAGATGGTTATGCAAATTCGGTTTAAGCAAACCAAACTAGATTTTTACTACAACTGATCGCTAAAAATATCGATGATATTAGTCCATAATTTTCTCTACGACAATTTTAAATTTAACTTTATTCACTTATATAGAATTTTTAATATAAAACGAATCGGATTATTTTGCTATAAATCCTAACTCAAAATAGAACCGAATGAAAATTTGATTACAGTCCGGTTCATATAACTCGTAGTCGAATGGGAGTATGGGACGCGTCTTGCTGAAACGCAAAACAGACAAGGCAAGAAGGTGTAGTTTAAAGTTTTTAATCTTCAGCTGAGAGAAATCGGACCGGTTCAATATCCGGTTTACTTTTGGATAAGATTATTTTAGAACTGAAGTTACAAAAACTAAACTCCAACTGAACAGATTCCTCAACCAAAAAAGCAATAAAACAACAAATCATTTTCCGACAAAAGTGAATATCACTGAGTTACTGCGAGATCTCAACCGAGAGTGACGTCTGAAACCAAAAGATGGATCCTATATTAAAGAGACGAAGACTCCAAAGTCAAGCTTACAAAAGTTTCCAAGCAAGAAACCAAACAGAGTAAAACTTTCCGACAATATGTGAATGTTTATGTCTTTTTATGAAAGTTTCTGCGAAACTCTCCAGTCATGTCGGATGTACAAATCCATAAAACCCGACACGTGGACGGCTAAGATTCCTTGCTTTTCGTCATGGGTCTCCAATAGTGATAAGAGTTAACTTTAACAAATACTAGTACAGACTACAGAATTTTGTATTGAAATATTCCGATGGGTATTTTGGGTAATTACTCCCGTCTCTATCTCTGTAATAAATTAACAGAGGAGGAGGACTAAAGAAGCAAGACGACTCAAAAGAGAAAGAGAGAAGAAAGTCCACAAAGAAAAAAGAGATTAGATCAAAATGGCGTTTGAAGCTCTTATAGGAATCAATGGTGATCTAATCACCAAATCATGGATGATGTCCAAGGGAGCTTACCAAACCGAGCACTATATCAAAGAAGAAGCCGGAGGAATCGTGTTTTTCGCCTTCCGACCATCTTTCACGGCGAAAGATTTGTTCGCTACAGGTAATAAATCTCCCTTTGGAGAAATCAAGATGAAGCGTGTTGAGTTTCCTTGTATGAGAAGTATCGGCAACAACGTTGACGCTACTGTTAACGAAGCTTTCCTCAAGAATCTTGAACTCATCATTGGTCCAAGAACCTCATTTCATGCTTCTGTAAGTAAAAACAAAAAAAAGAAACCTTCTTAAAATGTATTTTAATCGAGAAGACTGTGTCTGAAACTTGCTTTCTTTAGGTGCAAAGAGCGGTTGATAGAGGACAAGAGATTGTGTTCACAGGACATTCTTCAGGAGGAGCAACTGCAATATTAGCAACAGTTTGGTATTTGGAGAAATACTTAATACGCAATCCGAGTGTTGTCCGTGAACCTCGTTGTGTGACATTTGGAGCTCCTCTGGTTGGTGACTATATCTTCAAGCACGCACTTGGGAGAGAGAACTGGAGCCGGTTCTTCGTGAACTTTGTCACAAGATTCGATATTGTCCCTCGGATCATGCTTGCTCGGAAGGCATCGATAGAGAAAACACTGCCTCGTGTTCTTGGCCAATTGGATCCTACAAGAGTTTCTTCAACCAAAGAGGACGGCGAGGAAATAACAGAGTTTTACAAAACGGTGATGCGAGACACATCAACTGTTGCTTACCAAGCTGTCAATCAGTTGATTGGAAACGGTCAAGCGTTTTTAGAAACTCTTTCTAGTTTTCTTGAACTAAGTCCTTATAGACCAGTAGGCACTTTTGTCTTCTCCACAGAGAAAAGATTGGTTGTAGTGAACAACTCAGACGCCATTCTTCAAATGTTGTTTTACACTTCTCAGTGTAGCGACGAACAAGAATGGTCTTCGATTCCATTTCGAAGCATTAGAGATCACCATGGCTATGAGGGACTGGTACAATCGATCGGGATTAAGTTGCTTAATCATTTGGATCTACATAACCTGCTTCTGGATGGAGAAAACTCTATAGGCTCTGCACTCAATGACCTTGGAGTGGTAAAATCTTACTCTCTTTTCAATTTGTGCAGCTTCATCATAACTATGTCCTTGCATGTTTTTGCAATCATTTATACCATTCATGTTTCCTTTTTTGGCAGAGCACAAGAGCCAGACAGTGTGTTCATGCTGCATTAGAGGCTGAGAGGCAACGGGAAGAAAATCAGAAGAAGATAGATGCCAAAAGAGATAAAATATTAGATAGACTAAATTGGATAATGGAGGAATACAAGCCCAAGTGTCAAGCTCATAAAAACGGGTATTACGATTCTTTCAAAGTTTCAAATGAAGAGAATGACTTCAAAGCAAACGTCAAGAGAGCGGAGTTAGCCGGTATATTTGACGAAGGGCTTGGTTTAGTGAAGAAAGATCATCTTCCAGATGGATTCGAGGGGAGGGAAGAATGGATCACTTTAGCTACTCAATACCGCAGATTAACTGAACCTCTTGATATTTCAAATTACCATCGACATTTAAAGAATGAAGACACAGGGCCGTACATGGTAAGAGGAAGACCAAGCCGTTACATATACGCTCAGAGAGGGTACGAACATTATAAATCGAAGGCAACAGGCAAGTTAGCAAAAGATGTGCTTTGCAGCAAGGTAAATGATCTTCACTTAGGGTTACAACCCGAAGAAATGCAAGAGATGCTAAAGATATCAGGATCAGAGTGCGGATCATGCTTTTGGGCTGAGGTCGAAGAACTCAAGGGAAAGCCATATGAGGAAGTTAAGGTAAGAGTTAAGACATTAGAAGGGTTGCTTGACGGATGGATCACAGAAGGAGAAGTAGATGATAAGGATATATTTCTGGAGGGTTCGACATTTAGAAAGTGGTGGAATACACTTCCTGACTATCACAAATTCCAATCACCGGTGCAAAAGCATATGATGGATGAAACAAGAGCTATCTGAACCTTAACTGGTCGATTATTTAAGCTATTGGAGCACTTGCTTCGCAATTTGCGCAATAAGACATGTAATAGCTCCCTGTTATATTGTTTATCAATCTGGTTTCAACTTCACGATGATCTTGGAATAAGAAACATGTCCTACGATCATGGATCATTGTAATGTAATGTAGTGTAATGTAATAGCTCTCTATTCTTATGTCAGATCTGGTTTCCACTTTACAATGATCTTAGAATAAAAACATTGCTCTAAAGTTTAAGTCATCTCAAACAGCATGAAGTATGAACCAGCAACAAACAACCTTCCTTAGCGTTGACAGAAGGAAGTACACAGTGAAAGAGGACCAGAATGTCATCAGCAAGAGCCTGAGGTTACTCTAAATCGTTTCTAACATTGCTAACCTCTAAACAATTGGCTGTGCAAACGGTCCAAGTTCTAGCTACTACATAATCAATAAGAAAACGATTAAAACTCAAGAAGTAATTTAAAACTTGCCCTATGCCCCTCTGTATTGCTAGTTAGTTAGCTCGATGGGAAAGTTTGGCTCAAGTATATTTCCTAAACACAAGTAAATAAACGAGTAATCACATCACCAAGAAGTTCTGTAAGATTCCTGCATTCGATACAATCAACTCAAGGATGCATACCATAGAGCTGAGGAAGTAGATTAATCAAAACAGAAACAGACTGTAGAAATAATCTTCATCTCTTTCGCCGTTTAATAGAGCCGGATGTCAATTTTATATAACCAAACTTGACTTTCAATCAGCTGTCTTCAGTCGCTCAACAAAGAATCAAGTAGAAAGATATAACATTTATTATGGTCCACCTTAGAATGACAGAAGGTATAAAATGATACCTTTAGAATATTACAGATAAGCAAGGGTTCTCGGAGGCAATGAGAAAGGGACTTATTGCAACTTTATATATTTGAAATTCGTGTACCACCTTATGTACTCACACACAACTCTACATAACCAGCACCACCACATGTTTCAGACGAAGAAGAGTCATTGACATAGAAGAACATAGAACATAGTTCTCAGTTGCCAAAAGACAAATCCTATACCCATATCTAAAGAGTTTTAAAGACAGGTGAAAAACGTAGTAACGTGCGAGGAAAATAAGAAGAAGAAGAAGAAGAAGAGAAAACAAACAGACACAGGCCGGAGAAACGCCACATCCTTTTCTTCATGACCTGCAAAACATGCTAGACGAACGAGCAAGCCGAATAGTCAGACCACCACCTTGAACACTAGCCTCAACCTTGATAGTGTTCCTTTCATATGGCTTTCTGCAACCAGGACAACGCCCATCTCCATCGCAAATCGTCTTGTGGCAGAAAAGGCAAAGCCGGAACCCACAAGGACATGGTAAGAAATTAGAATCTGTCAAGTCCAGATCTTCGTAACAAATGGGACAAGAAGATGGCACTGTCACAGAACTAAAATGCAAATTCATAACAGGAAAACTACGCTGCTTTTCTAGATTAGGCAGACCCTGAGGACGTAGCTTATCGTCTGGCCTCCACGCCTGGTTACTCTTTTGCTTCCTCGACATTGTTCTCGAACAATCCGGGTTCTCTTTTGCATCCCTTACAGCCACATCAGATCCATCCCTCGGTAAAGCTGATTGCTTGATGATACTCTCACCCTCTTCACAAGCCTCAAGATGATTCTGTTTCTCATGCTTCTTCTCATCATCAGCTGCTAAAGCATCAGCAATAGCCTCCCAATCATCCAAACAATCATCAGCATCATCCTCTTCTTCTGTTATATTACCAGAGCAAGAGCCACCACTTCCACTGCTGCTACTGCTGCTAAAATTAGGAATCGAATTCATGCCACTCAGGATACTGTTAGGGCTATTAGAAAGCGACTCAATAAAGCTCTCATGAGTTCCACTGTTATGATTCTCTTCGTCTCTATCTCTACCCTGCACATCAAAATTCTTAACCGGACGATCTCTCTGATTAGGCTTCTCACTCCTAATTCTTCGATTGGACTGCGTTTCCTCCTTATCCCCTTTGTTATTAATCATCGCAACTAGTAAAAAAAAAACCCTAAATCAAATTCCAAGAACATAAAGCAAATCATGTAAAAGATTAGATCTTTTTTTTTTTGTGAATTAATGATAATAACCTTGAGAAAGCCATTGCTCACGACGAAGACCTAGCTTGCTCTGTTTCAATTTCGCCGACCTGTTCGTCTGCAAACCCCCACAGTTACAAAGATTCAAATTTGAAGATAGAAATGAGATTTGAGGAAAGATTGAAAGAGATTTACATTTAAAAGAAGAAAAATTTAACATACCCTTTTCTTTTTTCCGAAATCCTTGGCGCTAGGAGCTGCAGTGGCAGAAGCGTTGGTGATCGAATCAGAAATCATGGTGATTTTTACAGATAGATTTGGATTTCAAAACCACAAAAGCCAAATAACAAGATTTTACGAAAAAAATCACAAAATGGAGATTTCTCAAAAACCCTAAATTCAGATTTGTTCGCGAGAGAGAGAAGAAACGTGCGATTTTTTTATTTCTTTGTTGGTTGTGTCGTCGTCTGTAAGAAGAGAAAGAAAAAGAGAGAGAGAGAGATAAAATATAAGGGGATAACGGAAACTCCTCTTCTCCGCTCAGAACTTTCCTCGTGACTAAAGTACCCTTCGTTTTGACTTTTGTACACGCGTTAACGTAAGGGTGTTTTGGGAATTGTGGTATGTACACACGTGTGAGTTGCTTCTGTTCATTTTAAAAACGGTGGCGTACGGTGGACTACACGTGAGTAAAGTTCATATGATTCACACATTAAGTGCAGTACATATATCAAAAGCTTCTAGATCAATCAGTTAGGTTTCTTCTGGGTACAAAACTTACAATTTTACACAAAATACACTATTAAATTAATGATTTAGAACAATAAAATCAACAATCAAAACCACAAAAGTCAAAATTATGTGTGTGTTTTTTTTTTCTTTTTTTTTTTTTGGATGATCGATCAAACATCCTTTTCCTAATTTTGATGACCTGAAGCATCTACTGCGACACAAGAACATCAAAACATGAAATAACATGTAACTTGTAGTGGTTCCTTCTGTCTCATAAAAATTGATGTTTTGACACTTTCACATATTAAGAAAAATTTTAGTTTTTATTTGTAAATTAATTTATAATTACTTTCTAGTAAAGAGAGAAAATATAAACCAATAACAATTCAAAAATTTAAATATTTTCAATGAGTAAACTAATTAAACCACACCTTAGAGCTAAGATAACTTCAATCAATGAACCATTTAAGATATAAGCTATTTTTTAAGATTTACATATATAATACAAGGACGGATATAGATTTAAACCTTCAAGCCAATGTAACAGTTCCAAGGCACAGAGACAGATTATCAACATGATGAAGAGTTGATACATGTGGAATGTTTTTTTTAATTTCGAAAAATGTCCAAAAAGAACTAAACTTTTATGACTTTATAAAGCTAACAACACTGTTCAATATGAAATCAGGAAAATAAAGACTGAAATTAAAGAATAAGTCTCGAAATAAACAAACCAACACAATGGTTCAACAAACAAAAAAAAAAGTGAAGTTGTGTAGAATCTCTGACTTCAGTCTTAACACAAACAAACAAATACCCACAGAAAAAATATTCGGGGAATCTATAACTGAAAAAAGAGAGCAAAGACACGAATCAGTGAAAAAGACTTTTATTATGGATCAGAGAGATAAAACAGAGTTGTGATACGTTATCTCACATCAAATGCGCAGTTCTCGTGTACAAAAGGTAAAAGCCACACTCTCGAGATGAGAGAGAAGTATGTTTGTTGCGCTGCAAAACTCGAGGTTAATACAAAAAGCAAACATACATATGTTTGTACTTATCTTTTTTCTTAGCCAACGAATTATCAATTTCACTGTCATAAGTCTCTCAACTAAGCAGTATGCTTATATATTCAACTTAACAATATAAAATGCATGTGTAAGTAATGAATTTTGCAACTCCAAAACGTCATATTAATATTCATATTCATATTCTTACAATTTGAATGATGTGTTTAATGTTTTTTTTTTTTTTTTTTGTTAATCGGTTTATCTCTCGATTGGGTCAAAAATCATAGATCAATCGTTGACATGTCACACACTTTGCTACTAAAATGCCTACAATGGTACTAAAATGTCCAAATCATGATCAAATTAATCAACCCGGTTGTGGTTATAAACACAACACATGCTTATAGATACATATTCATATACTAACAACTCATAATGAGTAATGTGCAATGTTAGAAAGTAAGGTTCGTTTTCAAAATCCACCTAACGGTTGGAATAACCCAAAATGTACATATGAGTAGTTTCCTATCTATATATAGAGCGACATGCATAATCTTTGATTGTGACACTTATAAAGTAATGATATAGAGCAAAATAAAGGTTGGTGTTCTCGGTAATATTTCTTTGTAATTGCAACTCTGTGTTTTGTTTGTCTAGTGAAAGTGATGTTTAAACGAGACTTCAATTAAGGGAAAACATACAAATTATATATTCCATCTGTTGGTCATAACATATCAATCATATTAACCAAATTAGTCTAACCTCTTAGGGTGATTGGGATGGTTTGTGGATTAGTGTACTTGTTCGATCATGAATTACAAATATGTTATTCGTTTTTGTGGATTCAATTGCTGATTTTTAATTTAAGGAATATGTAATAATTAGTTAATTACTGATTTATAATAACGATACAAAAAATGAGTAAAAATAATTTTACTAATATTATACTTCTCACACCTTTTAAACAAACACTGATGTAAAACAATTTTTTTCTAATAAATTTTACATTTTATTAAAAAAAAAAGTTTACTAATATTTTGCGGATACCTATTCATACATTATTATACTTGGAACAAACTACATCTTTTAGCACTAAGATTACAAACACACAAATCAAAATCTATCTATGTAGTTATTTGTCTAATTTATGTGCAGTTGAGAAATGATTATGAGTGGTTGAGACATTAACTAGCCAAGTTGTACCGATAAATTAGTGATCACTATAGTATTATAACGCAACAGTGACTATACATTATCCATCCATAATATACAATGCCTTAAACCGGATAAATAAAATCGAACAGAAAAATTTCTATGATACATTTTCTTGGTTTATTCCGGTTCTCCAAACCGACTTGCCTAGGATCAATTTTCATTTTTATTTTAAAACAGAGAAATAAAGTCAAAGGACTAAGGAAACGTGGTCAAACCGTCCGTCACTCACCCACCTCTTAATCTCTCCAGTCCCTATGTCACCTGAAAAAGATTGGAGATGACGTCACGCACATATTGTTTTATCATTTAAGTCACCGCACTGTCACGTTATCTTTGCCCCTTTCCACAACTCCTCCCCCCTCTCTCTAACCCGACCCGATCCGCCCGAATTCTCCCAAGTCACCTTTCCCCTTTTCGCCCCGACTCTCTCTCTCTCTCTCTTCGATTTATTTTTGCTGGGTGTTTTTGTTCGCTTACGCGATTTCGCGAAAGGAAAAAAATCCGTATAGCTGGATCGTAACAAGGCGCTGATTCGATTACTCGCTTGGTTGCTACTATCTGTTTTTGGATCTGTGTTGTTGTTTGTGTTCGGATCGGGAATTGAAGAAAAAAAAAAACCCTAGAGATTTGATCCATTTCGTCGCGAAATTAGGGTTTTGTTTTTAAATTTCTCTGTGTCGCCGGTGGGGTTTTTTTTTCTGTGGATCTAGAGGTATCGAATATATTTGTCTGGGGATAAGGGATATTTTGTTCCGCTGAGGAAGGAGAGTTGTGTATTGATGTTGTTGTTCGAAGGAGAAGATGATAGAAGGCTATGCATGGGAGGGTTTGTGAGCGGAAGCACAAAAGTCGTCGTCGGCACATGTTGATATCTTCCTCGCGTGTAATTGCGTCTGTCGAAGGTGGTGGTTCCTCTTGTTTGTCCTTATCTTCATCTACCTCGTTTTCTAAGGTAAAATTCCAATTCGATTTCGATTTCGATTTCAATTCTTTCCCAGCCGCTCATTTTCGTGTTTTGGTGGATGGGTTTTGTGCCCTGAGTGTTGAAATTTTGATTGTATTTTGGGATTCTAGTGATTGATTCGAGGAAATGAGTGTTTTTTTCTTTGCCTGATTGAACAAAGAATTGATCACATCAGTCTGGTGATTTAGGGCTCCTTATTAAATCTTACACCTTGGGGTTATTTTTTTTGGGTTGGCTCTTGGACTTATAGTTTTGTTTTGTGTTTTGGTGTCACTAGCAGGACGGGCGCAAAATTAGTGTTGGTGACTGTGCTCTTTTTAAGCCACCACAGGATTGTCCACCGTTCATTGGGATAATTCGCTTGATCATTGCTGAGAAAGAAGATAAGTTGAAGTTGGGTGTTAATTGGCTTTACCGACCTACGGAATTAAAACTTGGCAAAGGCATCCTTCTTGAGGCTGAGCCCAACGAACTCTTTTATTCCTTTCACGAGGATAATATACCTGCTGCTTCCTTACTACATCCTTGTAAAGTTTCCTTCCTTCCAAGAGGTGTTGAACTGCCCTCTGGTATCTGCTCGTTTGTCTGTCGGCGAGTTTACGACGTTACAAACGAGCGCTTATGGTGGCTGACTGATCAAGACTATATTGATGTGAGATTATAATTCATCCACCAAACTGCCTTCTTCTGTTTGGATTTTTGATCTTCTCTGGTAACTAAGGCATTTTTTTTTTTCTTCACTTTGCAGGATCGACAACTAGAAGTAGACAAGTTATTGTGTAAGACTCGTTCAGAAATGCATACGACATTACAGCAGGGTGGTCGTTCTCCCAAGTCCATGAATAGTCCAACAACATCACAAGCGAAAGATGGCATCCAGAATAATAACTCATTTCTCACTCAGGGTAAGGGAAGGAAAAGAGAGCGTATGGATCATGGTTCCGAGTCTGTTAAACGGGAACGTTCTTCCCGGGTAGATGACAGTGGTTCCGGTCCTCTCAGAACAGAAAGCGGGTTAAAGTCTGAGATTTCAAAATTTACGGAGAAAGGTGGTCTGGTGGATTCTGAAGGAGTTGAAAAATTGGTGCAGCTTATGCTGCCTGAGAGGAATGAGAAGAAAATAGACTTAGTTGGCCGTGCGATTCTTGCAGGGGTTGTAGCGGCAACAGACAAGTTTGATTGCCTTAGTCGTTTTGTCCAGCTCAGGGGATTACCCGTATTTGATGAGTGGCTGCAGGAAGTTCATAAAGGGAAAGTTGGGGATGGGGGAAGTCCCAAAGACGGTGATAGGTTAGTAGACGATTTCCTCCTAGTCTTACTTCGCGCTCTTGACAAGCTACCTGTGAATCTCAATGCACTTCAGACTTGTAACATTGGAAAGTCTGTTAATCATCTACGGTCACATAAAAATTCAGAGATTGGGAAAAAAGCAAGGAGCTTGGTCGACACATGGAAGAAACGAGTTGAGGCAGAAATGGATGCGAAGTCTGGATCTAACCAAGGTGTATCTTGGCCTGGAAGTGGAAGACTGACTCATGGTGGAAGGCATTCGGGTGGTTCCGCGGAGGGAAACAAGACATCATCATCACATCTACATGCTTCTAAGTCAGTCTCGGTCAAACAACAGGTGGAAAGCAACCTGAAGTGTGTAGCCACGTCGCCAGGCTCTACGAGATCAGCCCCATCTCCTGGATCAGGTGGTACTGTTTCTAAAGATGGACAGCATCGAAATGCTGGTGCTGGTGGTGTATCTGAAGTCCTAGCTGCAGTAAAGGATGAGAAAAGTAGCAGCTCCAGTCAGTCCCACAATAATAGCCAGTCTTGCTCGAGCGAGCATGCTAAAACAGGCAATTTATCTGGAAAAGAGGATGCAAGGAGCTCAACTGCTGGTTCAACTGTGAAGAAGTGCTCCAGTGGCTCTTCAAGGCATCGGAAATCAAACAATGTGTTTCAAGTATCATCTTCGTCAGCTTCCCCTAGGGAAGTTGGTTTAAATCGAACCTTCTCATCACAAAGGAATGTCCCTTCTGAGAAAATTTCTCAATCAAGTTTGACATCTGAAAAGATTCTTGAGGTTCCTCTGACTGAGGGTTGCAGTAATAAATTGATTGTTAAGCTGCCAAATCGGGGCCGCAGCCCTGCTCAAAGTGTGAGTGGAGGCTCTTTGGAGGACCCTGCTCCTGTGAATAGCCGAGCTTCTTCTCCTTTGCATGCGGTGAAGCAGGAACTGTGTGAAAATAATGTGAGAGAAAAAATAATTCTTATCGACCTAATGTGAGCTCTGTCTTGAATGCGGAGTCTTGGCAAAGCAATGAATTAAAAGATATCTCGCAAGAGGCAGCTGGTTCACCACTTGTTGCTGGTGATGACCGCGGCAGGGCTCCTAAAGATTCTGATAAAGCAGCTGGAAATGTCAAAGGCACATCTTCCTTAGGAAATGAGTTCAAATCTGGAGAAAGGCATGGCGGAACACTCAGCTCAATGAATGCTTTGATTGAAAGTTGTGTCAGATACTCCGAGACAAATGCCTCTTTGGCTGGTTCAGATGATGTTGGAATGAATCTTCTTGCTAGTGTAGCTGCTGATGAGATGTCTAAATCGCCTGTCGCATCACCCCCAGTATCTCAGCCATCAAATTCCTTGATGAATGAAAATTCTACTGTAGGGAACGATGCAAAGCTAATTACTTCGGATGGTTTGCCGCACGAGCAACATCAAGGTGAGCAACATGTTAGCAGTAGTGGCACACCGTTGGTGGAGTCAGAGATAAAAAATGAATCTAAGACTGGAGATCTTGATAAGAGCTCAAATTCAGAGACCGAAGATCTACAAAGGTTGGTGGATCAGCGCCTAGAGAGCAATGACAATTCAGATGATGTCGTTGCTTCTCCTGCTTCACCCACAAGCGCCATCAAGGAAAAGATTTTGGATGATAGTGACTCTGTGGAAGTAAAGGATAGGAAGGCTGATGTTAAATCAGAGGCAGATAACTCATCAGACTCAACGAAAAGAGTAGCAAGCTCAATGATAATTGAATGTAGAGATATTAGTCAAAAGGTATATTCTGTGGCTGTTGAACACGCTCCCATTGTCGGTGTTGATGATGATAAGAAAGTAGAGAAACCCCCAACGGTATTGAGTTCTGAGCTAGTCAAAAAAGTGGAAGATGTACCAGTCTCTGCTGGGATTTCAAGGGGTATGGATGCAGTAAGCACAGATAGACCTGGAACTGAAACGGTCAATAATGTGGCAGTTAATCAGATAGAACAAAAAGATATAAAGAAGATTAAGCAGGATTGTGATGCTTCTGGGGCTGCTATAAAGAATGCCGCAGCTGGTTTGGACTCATCTGTAACTAAAGGTAAAGTTGAGCCTGTGGAGGGGAATCAAGAAAATATTGAAGTAAAGGAACGGTGCTCAGGGTTAAGAGCTACTCCAGGAGTATCACCGAAAGATGCAGAGGATCTTAAGAGACCAAACGGGCCTAAAACCAGTGATGCTGATGGAGATGAAGCAGAGGAGTGTACGTCTGCTGCCAGAGATGCTTCTTCCGTTTCAGCCGCAGCTTCAGCTGGATCAGAGATGGATGCCAGAGTTGAGTTTGATCTAAATGAAGGTTTTGATGGAGACGATGCAAAACAGGGGGATTCAAATAACTTCTCTGGATCCGTATTTTTGACGCCAACTCCTCTACAACCAGTTAATACCTTACCGTTGCCGGTGGCTCCTATATCTAGTGGATTTCCTGCATCCATTACTGTTGCTGCTGCTGCAAAAGGTCCGTTTGTTCCACCTGACGATCTGTTGAGAAATAAAGGGGCTGTTGGTTGGAGAGGATCTGCTGCCACTAGTGCCTTCCGCCCAGCTGAGCCAAGAAAAGCTCAGGATGTGTTACTGAGCATTAACAACACCTCTACATCTGATGCTTCTACATCTGCTGGCAAACAGACAAGGACGTTTTTGGATTTTGACTTGAATGTACCTGATGAGAGAGTCCTTGAAGATTTGGCTTCTCAAAGATCTGGAAATGCCACAAATTGTACATCTGGTATCACCAATAGTTTTGACCGAGTACGTTCTGGGGTCATGGGTTCAGCGCTTGATCATTCGTCTGGGGGCCTTGATCTTGATCTAAACAAAGTTGATGATTCAACTGATATGATCAACTACACAATGAGCAGTAGTCATCGGCCAGAGTCATCTTTTCAGCAGGTTAAATTATCATCGACTGGTGGTCGTAGAGATTTTGATTTAAATGATGGACCTGCAGGTGATGATTTGGCTGTTGAGTCGTCTACGGTTCTAAATCAACATTCACGAAGTGGCTTGCCATCACATCCATCTCTCTCTGGAATACGAGTGAATGGTGAAAATATGGCTAATTTCTCATCTTGGTTTCCTGCTGCTAATGCTTATTCAGCAGTGAGCATTCCTCCAATTATGCCTGAGAGAGCTGATCAGCCTTTTCCAATGATTGCCAATCGTGGACCACAGAGAATGTTGGGTCCTACAACTAGTGTTTCCTCATTTAACCCTGAAGGGTACAGGGGTCCGGTTTTGTCGTCATCTCCAGCCATGCCCTTTCCGTCCACAACGTTCCAGTATCCTGTCTTTCCTTTTGGAAACAGCTTCCCCATTACCTCAACAAATTTCTCTGGTGCCTCTACAGCACAGATGGATTCTTCTTCAAGTGGGAGAGCTTGCTTCCCTGGTGTCAACTCTCAAATATTGGGTCCTGGAGTTCCAGTTCCGTCTAATTACCCAAGACCTTATATCGTTGGCCTCCCAAATGGTGGTAGTAATGGCGGAGTTTTGGACAATAACGCGAAATGGTTTAGGTCAGGACTTGACTTAAATTCTGGTCCTGGAGGTCATGAAACGGAGGGAAGAGATGAATCATCACTTGTGGCAAGGCAATTATCCTCATCTGCTTCCTTACCATTGAAGGAGGATCAAGCAAGAATGTATCAAATGTCGGGTGGTGTTCTGAAGAGGAAAGAACCGGAAGGAGGATGGGATGGATATAGGCAGTCCTCTTGGCAATAACAATAGCGCAGAATCTCAGTAGGCCACATGAGCTTGTAAGCCCTCGAAATCCACAAATCTTACTGTTTCATGACCGCACTTTTTATTTCGCTCTTGCTAATGTTCCAGTTACTTTTGTTTTTACTGTAGTTACTACGAGATGGACTGATTGTGATGCCACAAGGCTTCATTGGCTGGCCTGCTCTGTTTAAGAGGAGGAATGGGTGAGTCAATTTGCGACTTCGCAGTGGTGTCAACCTTTTTAAGAACACAAACCTGACCTCTTGGTTTCATCATCATCATGTAGATCTTCCAAAAACAGTCTCAAATTCACTTGCTTGGCCATTCTCTTTCAGAAAGAGTCATCAACAAGGTTCTCAGCGAGAGACCCGCATTACCTCCTGTCCACAAAGAGTTTTAAAAGGTGAAACACACTTTTTGGTCATTCTTTTTAACATGCATGTGTGTATCTCTATACACCGGCACAAAAGAGTAGAGAGATAAAACAAATGTTGGTGGCTTTGAGTGTGTTTTAACTTGTGATAATACAAGTCTTTGGCATTGTGGCTTTACATATATGTTCTGCGTTAGGTGGTGGGATTGTATTATAGACACGACAAGATTAGTTACTTCTTTTTCTTTCTTTTTTTCAGCTTGTAGATTTATTACTTGTGCTAATTCTGTTTGAAATTTACATGCTTCTTCTTTGTCACCCTTTTATCTATTGGTCTCTTATTCGTAATAAGACCTAATAATTTCAACAAGGATTCAACCTTCTTCGAAAGAAGCAATTAATAAGCTGTAAACTAAAAGGATTTGGTACCAAGCTCTTCTTCTTTATATGCTTAATGGGATCTTTGGCTACATAATGGCTAAAACAAATTCTATAACCGAACTCGAAACAAACAAAACATCACGGTCACATATACAAACAAAAACCGAAGAAGCTTCAATCGAATTGAGGCAAAACATAATATACGGTCCTAATCTTGCATATATATTATGATGTGCAACAAAATTAAATTATTATCCCTCACTAAATGTAGTAATTTGTGATATATTTAGGCAAAACATAAATAAAACATTTAAAACTCATTTTTTTAAATTTAGGAAGAATTTCATAATGTTTAGGAAAATATGATTGAAATTTAAGATGATTTTCCTAAATATTCAGAAAATCCTAAAATTATGATGACTATAACCAAAAGATCATCTACCATTGTACTATGCCTCATTGATACTAATAGCCCACTTTATAACTGATAAACGAGAAGCCGACTATGTATATCAAAACCGATGAAGATACAAATCCATCACTGAAATTAACAACAAAACCACATCATCCCCCAAAATATTGGAAATTTTGAATAAAGTTTGCATCTTTTAATTACCTGTGAAGTAAGAACTTGAAACCCATTAACATCAATGATTCCCATTAGTGGAGGAGTAGTGTCCCTAATCAAATCTTTAGATACTTCATCACCATCATCGTTTAGCTTTGATTCTTCCATTCACAATAAATAAATCTACCACATTTTTCATTAAGTTTCTCAAATGAAAACATGCTCGTACAACTAAAAACCTAGGGGTGGGCAATCGGGTACCCTTTCGGGTTTCGGGTCGGTTATTTCAGGTTTTCGGGTTTTCGGGTTTAGAAACATAAGACCCATTCGGATATTTTTAGATTTCTGGTCGGGTTCGGGTAAACACCCATCGGGTTTAAGTATTTTCGGGTTTCACCCAAAGTCTCAAATTATATTTCGGATCAGATTTGTAATTTTTTAATCCAAACCAAAGTAAAAGATCCCTAAATCAATCCAAATTCATTAAAAATGATTATAATCATAAATAAATAAATAAATCAAAGTTATCAAACCAAATTGAATTCATTAAAAGAAAAAGGACAATTCTAAATAACAAAATATCAAATTCACAAGCCGATAATTTTTGACTTCTTACAACATCAAATTCAAAATTAAAACTATATAATCTATCTAAATTAACATATGAAATTGATATATTTAAAAATGAAAACTAATTTATCTAGTAAGTTGTAATAGTGATTATAAAATTATTTGCAAAACTTGTAAATTAACTCAACCTATTGTTAAATATATAGAACTTTGGATAGTTTCGGGTATTTGTTCGGGTGTTCGAATATATCCAATCGGGTTCGGGTACCCATTTCATTTATAAAAAGCATCCAATTGGATATTTTTAAAGTTCGGATTCGGGTTCGGATCGGGTATTTTTAATCGGGTTCGGGTTAAATTTTCGGGTTCGGATATTTTGCCCAGCCCTATAAAAACCAAAGCCCTATGATCAAACTTGGTTTCTGTACAAAAACCCCAAACGTACTACCATTTTGCAGATCTCTTCTCCAAGTACCTTCGTAGAAATCTCCATTTGCTATACGCTTTTGCCCATGAGGCCATGACCATGTTTTCTATTAGCAACCCATGTTCCTCTGTAAGTATCTCCATCAGCTCTAGTAAAAGTCACAAATCCTTCCATTCTCCTAGATTTGAATTCACCATCCTAAGTAGCTCCACTAGGCCGCGAGAATTTGCCTTTTCCTGAAACTTTGCCTCGTTTCCAATCACCTTCATGCACCCATCTTTCTAGAGATACTTGCTGGATATGTGTCAAACATCAACTAAAGGCATGGGAGTCACACACCTAGTCGTTCCTTGAGATCTCGATCTCACCATTGGACTAGAAGACTGAGCTAACAACACCAAACAGTCTCGTCTCTCTACTTCGTTGCTGTTTAAAATCACCAACACCAAATAGAACTACAAATCCAAATTATAATGGATTCGACGAATCTCTGATTAATCACTTCATTGAAGCTTATATCGATCAATTTAACAATTAACTGAAAGATCTGAGATTGGAAATTTGGAAAATTCATCACAAACTTCACAGGAAAAAGCTAAAAGAAGCGAATGCAAACATAACTAATAGCCCATTGGAGAGTGAGCTTCAAGCAATGGTGTTGGTGATGCAACATGCAAGTGTTCTAGGTGTAAAGCGAATACATATGGATGGAGACAATCAAGAACTAGTAAACATCCTCAACAAAAAAGGACTTAATTTAGCAGCATTCAATTGGATACGCGAAGTCAGGAAGTGGAGCAAAAAGTTTGACATGATCACCTAAAACTGGATACCAAGGAAGAATAACAGAAGTGCATATATATTGGCTAAGAAGGGGATTTCAGAAAACATTCTTCTTAATTACTATCGATATGTACCCTATTCCTCCAATCTTCATTTTATTGTGATCATCTCCAAAGTTAATATAATTGAATTAAGAGTTAGAAAAAAAAAAGTTAAAAGAAGTGTGAGTTTGATTTTTTGTCTTAAAAAAATGAATTTTGTTATTTAATTTAAATACAATATTAAATGCTAGATTTGGAATATTTGAACATGTGTGCTAGTTTTGGAAGAAATAACTAGGTCTGAACATAAAAACCGTACCCGGATACCCAATCCGAAACCGACCCAAAAAATCAGGTTCGGGTTGGGTACAGGTTTGCCTATAAAACTCTATTGGGTTCTATTTTCTAATATCTGTGGGTTCGGATTAAGGCCGGGTTATACCCGATACCCATCAAACCCAAGCATATAAAAACATATTTATAATATGGGAAAACGTCATAAAAATCCCGAACTTTCAAATTTGGACCGTTTTAATCACCAACTTTCAAAATGCCATTTTAATCACAAACTTTTTGTTGACTTGGTCATAAAATAGCAAAGTTTTGTTGACCTCGCCGTTTTAGGCACGATGTTTATTCTCTGTCAAAGATCTAAAAAACAGAGTAAATTATACGTTATCTGCTACCGTTTTGCTTAAACGACCATGTATTTAATGCCGAAAACAACATAGTTACCAAATTGAAGAAATTAAATCTCCAAATCGATTCCAGTTTCACAAATTCATAATCCTAGAAAGAAAACTCCAAATTCTCTCTACACCATCGATGGGATACCACACTCACCGAAGCAACCATATGTGTCAAAGCTTGAACTTGAACTCATCGGAGCAGAGAGATTGCATAAGAGAATTTGATATTATAGAGAGAATTTGGGGTTTTCTTTCTAGGGTTAATGATTTAATAAACGGTGTGCCTAAAATGGCGTGGTCAAAAAAACTTTACTATTTTATAGTCAAGTCAACTGAAAATTTATGTTTAAAATGACATCCTGAAAATTGGTGATTAAAACGTCCCAAATTAAAAAGTTGGGGATTTTTGTGACATTTTTCCCTTTATAATATTTAGTATTAATATAATGGAATCACCCAAAATTATGATTATAATTTTGAATTTTTCATTTAGTTTTATACCTAAATATCTAAAATAACTAAAATATCTAAAATAATTTGTCACATAAGTCAAAATTTAGTTAAATTTATTTAAATTTAATTCATTTTAAAGATTTTTTTGGGTACACGGTAGTTTGGATGCTAATCGGGTTCTAAAATTTGTAACCCAACCCGCGCCGAACCCAATAATACCCAAACCGAACCGAACCCATATATCTAAAAATGCCCAATGGAATCTATTTTTCTAAAACCATTTACCCGAACCCGAATGAGTAATACCCGAACCCGAGTGGATACCCCAAATGCCCAGCCATAGAAATAACTATATTAATGCTTTTGTTTGTCCGGTAGAGTACAAGATCAGCTCAAACCTTAGTGCTATTCTAGGATATAAATATATATATAATTATATATATATATATATATATATTTTTTTTCCTCTTTCAAATGAATTATTAACCGGTCAATTTTGTTGTTTTTTTGGGTGAATTAGGGCCGTAGCCAAAATTGATAATATATTTAAGAATATAACATGCTAATTCAAAAAATTAGGTGAATGACATAAGGGGTAGAAAAAATTACCAAGAAGGGTGGTGTTGATAGGTTGGAGGAGGTGGTGGTGGAGGGAAGCCGGCGGCGGTGCCGGCGATGGTGGGGGTGGCCGGAGGTGGTTTCCGTCGGTGGTGGCCGGAGGTAGTTTCTGGCAGTGGTGGCCGGAGGTGGTTTCCGGCGGTGGTGGCCGGAGGTGGTTACCGGCGGTGATGGCCGGAGGTGGTTTCAGGCGAGGGTGGCCGGAGGTGGTTCTCCGGCGATGGTCCGGCGGTTCTTTGGCGGTGGTCCGGTGGTTCTACGGCGGTTCTCCGGCGGTTTTCTGGCGGTTTTCCGGCGGTAGTGGTTGGAGGAAATCTAAACCCTAAGGGATAGTACATTGAGAACCCTAGTGGTGATGGTGGTAGAGGTAAAGGTGATGGTCGACGGTGGTCGCCGGCGGTGGTCGCCGGAGATGGTTTCCAGCGGTGGGGCTGGATGTGGTGGGAGGAGTGGTGGTAGAAGGTGATAACAGGGGGTTAATCTTGTAATTATTATATAAAATATACATTATATCACTATTATATGGTTAGTATAGTTACTAAATTAATTATAAAATTTTTTTAGGTTATACAGTGCAATTTCCCAACCCAATTTGGATGCTAATCGGGTTCTAAAATTTGTAATCCAACCCGAGTCGAACCCGATAATACCCAAACCAAACCGAACTCATATATCTAAAAATACCCAATAGATTCTATTTTTCTAAAACCATTTACCTGAACTTGAATGAGTAATACCCGAGCCCGAGCGGCGGATACCCCAGATACCAGCCATAGAAATAACTATATTAATGTTTTTTTTTTTCGATAGAGTACAAGATCAGCTCAATCTTAGTGCTATTCTAAGATATATATATACTAGTATTACAGCCCGTGCGTACGCTCGGGCATTGTTTTGCTGTATTTATATCAAATAAAAGAAAAAAAAATATTGTTATTATCTTTACATATAATTATAATTAATTTATAATAGTTGAAAGTCCATTTTATCTATCAAATTATAAACTTTTGATAGAAACTAAATTTTCTTTTGCTATAATCTATAATCTGAACATTTTAAAATAATTGGAGAATACAATGTAAGAGAACATGTATCGTATCTTTCATAACTCTTTTGTCAGATACTATAACGATTACATGGAAACAAAAGACATAGGGATGAATTATCAATACGGTGAGATGAGAGGGAGTTTGAAGTGACTGATTGAAAACGGAAGCGATAAAGTAGCAGAGTAAGCTACGTTAAGTTTTATCGGATGTGGTCATCTGCATCTTTTGCCAACACGACGTTCATCACTTGGGAGTCTATGGTGAGAGAATGTATCGTTATTGGTGTCTACTGAATGACTACAACTTGTAATTGTGTTGCTGCTTATTGGAATATCTGTTAACATAGAATATACACCAAAATAAATAAATTAGTTAGAAAATAATGCAAGAATATGTGTTTACAATTCAAGGATCCAAAGAACAATATGTGTTTCATTGTGTATCCTTCTTTCTTTCCTCTTATTCATAATGCATGTCACCACTCTAACTTTGATTCAGTTTATCAAGACAGTTAATTAGAGTACCATAACACTTTGATATCAAGATCAAATAGATAGAGTTTCAAAGAAAAACAGTCAGATAAACAGAAACAGAGCAAACAAAATTTGGCTATGGAATTCTAGAGGAACTATGTATAATTTTCAGATCAATGGAAGATAAATTTACAGCTATATGATTTTCGATACAGAATCTTCCACAACTATAATAAAGTAAAAACAAAAATAGGAGATACAGTATATAGGGATCGTATGACGAAATTTGTGCACCTGTTACCACCAATTTCTTCATGTTATACATACTACTCCATCTCAACAACGTTATATTGCGGTTGATTCAACATATGATCTGATTTCAACTTCGGTACCTGAAATCCCTTCTGAATGATTCTCCAACTTCAAGTCATACTATTTCTGCAAAGTAAGAAAATCAATCCCTTTAGAATCTTTGGTAAATTAGTGTACAAAATAGAGTGAACTTGTGCAAGTGCATTTCACGATAATATATCAGTACCTTTATTGCTTTATATTGTTTCCTCAACCTCTCTAATGATCCATTTCTCCATCTCTGAATTTATCTTGTTCTTTACATATGCTGCGTACGTCTTCATTTGTGTCCTTACAAATCCGAGATGTAGAGCACAATAAAAAGGTCAATTTCACTCTTGCAACTCCTTGAACGATGCACAGTAGCCAAACACACGGTTAAACCAGTAAAAAATATGAAAACATAAACTGTTGATTTATAGAAAGAGTAAAAAAATGCAAATCAAACTTTTCAAAAACTAAGACATATAATTTCCAATTATAAGTGAGAATTCGAAATCCCAGTCACCCAAAATTACGTACCATCCCATTTTCCATGGAGGATCCTTGAATCCGTTTTGCTCCTCCGAGATATCTAAACAAAATTAGAAGACTTAAAACGACTCAGGTTAGATGAGAATAAATACAACGATGAGCTCAAATGATTCAAAAGAAGATAAAAGAGGAGGAAAATCTGTAAGTTTTTGTGAACCTAGAAAAATCTAAAATGGGGCAGGATACTTTTCTTACACCACCAACTCAGACGCAACGATGTCGAACATATATAGAGACAAAGATTTCTTGAAAAGAGATCGTGGGTGAGGAAGATGGATCTATCAGCATGAGTTCAACAACTCCGAACAAAGCTTCAACAGCTCCGAGCAAGAGTCCAATGGTTCCAGTTTCACCTGTCAAGATCGCAAGAGATCCAGATCAGAAGAAGAATCAAGCTACAATGAAGAAAGAAGACGAAGAGATATTTTCGAATGAAGGGGTTAAACCGTTAATGGGCTCTACCTTACAAAAGCCCATTAACGTTAAGCCCAGCAGTGCTTCCACTCAGCCCAGTGGAATAACTCAGTCCAACAGAGCAAAGCTTGATTCATCTCAGTCTCCTCTCCTTAGCCAACAACGGTCGACTCCATCTGTGCAAAGAAACAAGATCAGAAGAGACAATAAAGAAAAAGCAAAGGTGGACTGTACGGAACATATACCCCTGAAGAACAGGTTCGATTGTCTTAACTCATGTGAAGATGTGTGAGCTGTCCCATTGTAAAACCCTAGAAGGGTATTGTCTATATAAGCAAAACGATGTAACCTAAAACATTTTAAGGAAAATAAAGAGTATAATGTTTCTTACCTAAAGAGCCGCTGAGCTCGTTCTTTATGGTATCAGAGCTATGGATCAAGCTATCCAACTCTATTCTCCTCCTGTTCTTCATATATCAAATTGTGTTACTGTGCAACTGACCGAGAAAAACTACCTCCTTTGGAAATCTCAGTTCGAGTCGTTTCTCTCTGGTCAAAACCTTCTAGGCTTCGTCAATGGTGCCTTCGCTCAACCGTTAGCTTCTATTCCAGTTCCTGCTATCGACGGCCAAGTGGGATATGTCCAAAATCCTGACTTCCTGTCGTGGCACAGAACAGACCAAGTAGTTCGGGCCTGGCTTCTCGGATCTCTCTCTGAAGATATTCTCCGTGATGTAGTTCACACCACTACCGCTCGAGATCTCTGGTCAGCTCTTGCTCAGCACTTCAATAAGGTATTAGCTTCTAGGCTCTTTGAACTGCTACATAAGCTTCAGACAGTTGAAAAATTAGACAAGTCGATGGAAGATTACCTTAGGGAGATAAAAAGAGTCTGTGAACAACTTGCCTCTATTGGTAGTCCAGTTAGCGAGCAAATGAAAATTTTTGCTACTCTCAAAGGTCTGGGTAGAGAATATGAGCCTATCAAAACCTCGGTAGAAGGTTCCATGGATGCTCAACCTTCTCTCACCTTGGATTCTGTGATCTCGAGGCTCATCAGTTACTCAGATCATCTTGCTAACTACAATAGCGGCACCGAAGTTTCTCCACACATGGCTTTTAACACCCTTGGTCCAAATTCTTCTGGTTACTACAACAACAGTAACAGAGGAAGAGGTAGCTCTCGTGGTGGAAACAATCGCGGTGGTAGAAACAATTTTACAACAAAAGGACGAGGCTTTCATCAACAAATTTCACAAGAAGGTGGTGGACTTACCAAGGTGATCTGTCAGATCTGTGGCAAACCCGGCCATCCTGCGTCAAAGTGCTGGCATAGATTTGATAACAGTTACCAGTTCGATGGTATTCCCCAAGCATTGGCTGCCCTCAAGATCACATATGTTACAGATCAGAATGGAAATGAATGGGTATCCGACACTGGAGCTACTTCCCATGTCACCAGCTCGCCTCATCACCTACATCAATCACAACTGTATGAGGGACATGATGCAGTGATGATGGGAGATGGAAGTTTCCTACCTATAACACACACTGGCTCAGCAAGTCTTCCTTCAACCTCTGGTAATTTACCTCTTAATGATGTTCTTGTTTGTCCTGGTATTGCAAAATCCTTGTTATCTGTTTCAAAGCTTACAACAGATTATCCTTGTGGTTTCCAATTTGACTGTGATGATTTGCGTATCTATGACAAGGCGACAAGGGGGTTGTTAACAAAGGGAAGACACAGTAATGGACTCTATACAATAGGAAACTTACGTGGTGGAGGAGTCTCACTTCAGGTCAATTTTTCTTCACGACAACAAACAGCAACTGAAGACATTTGGCATCAGCGGTTGGGTCATCCTCACGCGCAAGTTCTCTAACAGCTAGCTGCAATAAAGTCTATAGTAATCAGCAATAAGAGTATCAATAAGATCTGCGAAGCTTGTTAACTTGGGAAGAGTGCTAAGTTACCTTTTTCTGCTTCAACTTTTGTAGCCACTAGACCCCTGGAAAGAATTCACTGTGATCTATGGGATCCTTCACCAATAATGTCAGTTCAAGGTTTCAAATACTATGTGATCTTTATTGACAATTATTCCAGATTCTGTTGGTTTTATCCACTCAAGCTCAAGTCTGATTTTCTGAAAATATTCTATGGGTTTCAAGCTTTTGTGGAAAATCAATATCAGTGTAAAATTAGTGCCTTTCAGTGTGATGGTGGTGGTGAATTTGTCAGCAAACAGTTCACTGAACACTTAGAGAAGCATGGCATTAAACAGCAAATCTCCTGTCCACACACACCGCAACAAAACGGGTTAGCTGAAAGAAAACACAGACATATTGTTGAGTTGGGGTTGTCAATGATGTTTCAGAGTTGCGTACCTCAGAAGTATTGGGTAGAGGCATTCTATACAGCCAACTTCCTCATCAATCTATTGCCTACCACTACTCTAGATAAGAACCATAGTCCTTACGAAAGGTTGACAGGTCGGACTCCTTGTTACACAGCTCTTCGTGTATTTGGCTGTGCCTGTTATCCCACTCTTCGTGATTACACTACAACAAAATTTGATCCCAGATCACTAAAATGCGTATTCTTGGGATACAATGAAAAATACAAAGGATATCGGTGCTTATTACCTTCTACTGGGCGTGTCTACATCAGCAGACATGTTATCTTCCACGAGGAAGTGTTTCCCTTCTCAACCTTGCTCGTCGATACCTCTCAGCGATGCACTCCTCTCATGACAGCCTGGTATAAGAGTTTTCCTACAACAGCTCAAAGTGTGAATCAGATTAAAGAATCAGTGGTAACGGGAGATGAACAACTAGGGAACAAACCTTTGTTCTCACCTCAAGATTTTCCACCTCTACCAAATACAAGATCTCAGGTTGTGTCCACTGAGAGGAAGGGGGAAAGTACTGAGTGTACGACAGGCTTTGATCCTGCTTCTATTGGCAACAGCTCTCCTTCCTCGCCCATCAGGACGAATACTTCTCTGCAGGATGCCTTGTGTTTCACTTCCTCCGCGGCTCCCACTCCCTCAGTTACTCTTGCTCCTAATTCTGAAAACAATACACCAGTTCAAACACCAACCCCAGTTCACACTTTGACACCTAATCTTTATACTCAGAAAACTCCAGATTCATTAGTCCAAAATACAGTCACTTCTACCTCTGTGTCCCCAAGCTCGAGCTCAACAAACTCAGATGTAAGCTCCGGGCAAGAACCTTCCGCTCAAGCTTCTCAGGTTTCTAGCCCCGACACAAGTCCGCTGGCATCATCAGCTCAGGCTTCCCAGGGTTCTGCAAAAACATCTCAAGCAGCGTCAGTTAATCAAGTGATGCCTAGTCATAAAATGACAACAAGACTAAAAGATGGAATAAGAAAACCAAATCCGAGATATGCCCTCTTATCTCATAAAGTGTCCTGTCCAGAACCAAAGACAGTAGCTGAGGCTCTTAAACACCCAGGTTGGAATGAAGCAATGGGTGTAGAAATGGGAAACTGTAAGGCTGTAAAAACTTGGTCTCTAACTCCTCCTACACCAGATATGAACGTGTTAGGAAGCAAATGGGTCTTTAGAGCTAAAAGAAACGCTGATGGTTCACTACAAAAGCTCAAAGCGCGACTGGTTGCTCAAGGATTTAACCAAGAAGAGGGAATAGACTACCTGGAAACATACAGTCCTGTTGTGCGTACAGCAACTGTCAGAGCAGTCTTGGACTTGGCCACAAAAAGGGGTTGGGACATCAAGCAAATGGATGTTGAGCATGCTTTCTTACACGGAGATTTGACAGAAACAGTGTACATGAAGCAGCCAGCTGGTTTCGTGGACCCTGAAAAACCAGACCATGTGTGTCGACTGCACAAATCAATCTATGGGTTAAAGCAATCCCCACGTGCCTGGTATGATAAGTTTAGTAATTTTCTGTTGGAGTTTGGTTTTACCTGTAGTATACCAGATCCGAGTCTCTTTGTTTACAAACGAGATGGAGCAGTTATTATACTCTTACTCTACGTGGACGACATGCTTATAACTGGTGATAGCTCTGATGCCATGAAATCCTTCTTAGCCTCTCTCAATACTCAGTTTCGCATGAAAGACCTGGGGCAAATGCACTACTTCCTTGGAATTCAAGCACACTTCCATCCATCAGGCCTCTTCTTATCTCAGCAGAAATACGCAGAAGATTTGTTGATTGCTGCAGCCATGAGTGAATGCTCATCCGTTGCAACACCATTGCCTGAACAACTTGAAAATACGAGAGCTAAGAACAAGGAATCATTTCCAAATCCTACATATTTCCGGAGCTTAGCAGGAAAATTACAATACCTGACCCTCACAAGGCTTGACATCCAATTTGCGGTAAATTTTGTTTGTCAGAAAATGCATGCTCCAACATTCGCAGATTTCCATCTTCTTAAGCGAATTCTCCGCTACATCAAGGGCACAATTACTATGGGACTTAATTTCAACAAGAACACAAATAGTACTCTCAGAGTGTACAGTGATAGTGATCATGGAGGTTGTGCAGAAACAAGTAGATCCACGGGGGGGGGGGGTATTGTTCTTACCTTGGTACAAACTTGATCTCGTGGGCATCTCAGAAGCAGGACTCAGTTACTCGAAGCTCCACTGAAGCTGAAAACAGAGCGATGTCCGATGCCGCAGCTGAGATCTCGTGGATCTGTAACATACTTAAGGAGCTTGGGATTCCGCAGTATCAAGCTCCAGAACTATATTGTGACAATCTATCAGCCGTTTATCTCACGGCGAACCTTGCGTTTCACAAGAAAAGTAAGCATTTCGCAAATCACTATCATTATGTAAGGGAGAAGGTTGCTCTAGGAACAGTTCTGGTAAAACACATACCGGGTCATCAGCAAATCGCCGATATCTTCACGAAGTCGCTTCCGTTTCGCTCCTTCAGCAACCTCCGGTACAAACTCGGTGTAGTCCTTCCTCCCACACAGAGTTTGCGGGGGAGTATCAGCATGAGCTCAACAACTCCGAACAAAGCTTCAACAGCTCCGAGCAAGAGTCCAATGGTTCCAGTTTCACCTGTCAAGATCGCAAGAGATCCAGATCAGAAGAAGAATCAAGCTACAGTGAAGAAAGAAGACGAAGAGATATTTTCGAATGAAGGGGTTAAACCGTTAATGGGCTCTACCTTACAAAAGCCCATTAACGTTAAGCCCAGCAGTGCTTCCACTTAGCCCAGTGGAATAACTCAGTCCAACAGAGCAAAGCTTGATTCATCTCAGTCTCCTCTCCTTAGCCAACAACGGTCGACTCCATCTGTGCAAAGAGACAAGATCAGAAGAGACAATAAAGAAAAAGCAAAGGTGGACTGTACGGAACCTATACCCCTAAAGAACAGGTTCGATTGTCTTGACTCATGTGAAGATGTGTGAGCTGTCCTATTGTAAAACCCTAGAAAGGTATTGTCTATATAAGCAAAACGATGTAACCTAAAATATTTTAAGGAAAATAAAGAGTATAATGTTTCTTACCTAAAGAGCCGCTGAGCTCGTTCTTTAGGATCATGGACTCGTGAAATGGGGAAGTTGAGATACGATATCAATTATTTTGTTTAACTTTCTTAATTTTGAATTTATGAATAATTATTTTTTGAATTACATGTGGCAAAATGCTAGAATATGATTGGTCAAATGATTTATGTTTTATAGGATAAAGAATATATATTATATATATCTTTTTCTTTTTTTTTCCCTTTTTCAAATGAATTATTAACCGGTCAATTTTGTTGTTTTTTTTACGTCTAATATAAGGTTAACCTTAATTATTTTTGAAGCCCAAATTAGATTTTATCACAGAATTTTCTGCTTAACCCTAGAGATTTGATCCATTTCGTCGCGAAATTAGGGTTATGTTTTTAATTTCTCTGTGTCGCCAGTGGGGTTTTTTTTTGTTTTGGATCTAAAGGTATCGAATATTTTGGTCTGGGGATAAGAGAAATTTTGAGGATTTTGTTCCGTTGAGTAAAGGAGAGTTGTGTATTGACGTTGTTGGAAGGAGAAGATGATAGAAGGCTATGCATGGGAGGGTTTGTGAGCGGAGGCACAAAAGTCGTCGTCGGCACATGTTGATATCTTCCTCGCGTGTAATTGCGTCTGTCGAAGGTGGTGGTTCTTCTTGTTTGTCCTTATCTTCATCTACCTCGTTTTCTAAGGTAAATTCTAATTCTAATTCGATTCCGATTTCAATTCTTTCCCAGCCGCTCATTTTCGTGTTTTGGTGGATGGGTTTTTTCCCTGAGTGTTGAAATTTTGATTGTAGTTTGGGATTCTAATTCTAGTGATGGATTCGAGGAAATGAGTGTTTTTTTCTTTCTTTCTTTATCAGTTTCTAGCCTGATTGAACAAAGAATTGATCACATCAGTCTGGTAATTTAGGGCTCCTTATATAATTTTAACCAATTGAACCAAGAATTGATCACATCAGTTTGGTGATTTAGGGATCCTCATTAAATCTTACACCTTGGGGTGATTTTTTTTGGTTGGCTCTTCGACTTATAGTTTTGTTTTGTGTTTTTGCTGTCACTAGCAGGACGGGCGCAAAATTAGTGTTGGTGACTGTGCTCTTTTTAAGCCACCACAGGATTGTCCACCGTTCATTGGGATAGTTCGCTTGATCATTGCTGAGAAAGAAGATAGGTTGAAGTTGGGTGTTAACTGGCTTTATCGACCTACGGAATTAAAACTTGGCAAAGGCATCCTTCTTGAGGCTGAGCCCAACGAACTCTTTTATTCCTTTCACGAGGATAATATACCTGCTGCTTCCTTACTACATCCTTGTAAAGTTTTCTTCCTTCCAAGAGGTGTTGAACTGCCCTCTGGTATCTGCTCGTTTGTCTGTCGGCGAGTTTACGACGTTACAAACGAGCGCTTATGGTGGTTGACTGATCAAGACTATATTGATGTGAGATTATAATTCATCCACTTAACTGCCTTCTTCTGATTGGATTTTTGGTCTTCTCTGGTAACTAAGGCATTTTTTTTTTTTTCACTTTGCAGGATCGACAAGTAGAAGTAGACAAGTTATTGTGTAAGACTCGTTCAGAAATGCATACAACATTACAGCAGGGTGGTCGTTCTCCCAAGTCCATGAATAGTCCAACAACATCACAAGCCAAAGATGGCATCCAGAATAAAAACTCTTTAAAGTCTGAGATTTCAAAATTTACAGAGAAAGGTGGTCTGATTGATTCTGAAGGAGTTGAATTATTGGTGCAGCTTATGCTGCCTGAGAGAAATGAGAAGAAATTAGACTTAGTTGGCCGTGCGATTCTTGCAGGGGTTGTAGCGGCAACAGACAAGTTTGATTGCCTTAGTCGTTTTGTCCAGCTCAGGGGATTACCCGTGTTTGATGAGTGGCTGCAGGAAGTTCATAAAGGGAAAGTTGGGGATGGGGGGAGTCCCAAAGACGGTGATAGGTTAGTAGACGATTTCCTCCTAGTCTTACTTCGCGCTCTTGACAAGCTACCTGTGAATCTCAATGCACTTCAGACTTGTAACATTGGAAAGTCTGTTAATCATCTACGGTCACATAAAAATTCAGAGATTGGGAAAAAAGCAAGGAGCTTGGTCGACACATGGAAGAAACGAGTTGAGGCAGAAATGGATGCGAAGTCTGGATCTAACCAAGGTGTATCTTGGCCTGGAAGTGGAAGACTGACTCATGGTGGAAGGCATTCGGGTGGTTCCGCGGAGGGAAACAAGACATCATCATCACATCTACATGCTTCTAAGTCAGTCTCGGTCAAACAACAGGTGGAAAGCAACCTGAAGTGTGTAGCCACGTCGCCAGGCTCTACGAGATCAGCCCCATCTCCTGGATCAGGTGGTACTGTTTCTAAAGATGGACAGCATCGAAATGCTGGTGCTGGTGGTGTATCTGAAGTCCTAGCTGCAGTAAAGGATGAGAAAAGTAGCAGCTCCAGTCAGTCCCACAATAATAGCCAGTCTTGCTCGAGCGAGCATGCTAAAACAGGCAATTTATCTGGAAAAGAGGATGCAAGGAGCTCAACTGCTGGTTCAACTGTGAAGAAGTGCTCCAGTGGCTCTTCAAGGCATCGGAAATCAAACAATGTGTTTCAAGTATCATCTTCGTCAGCTTCCCCTAGGGAAGTTGGTTTAAATCGAACCTTCTCATCACAAAGGAATGTCCCTTCTGAGAAAATTTCTCAATCAAGTTTGACATCTGAAAAGATTCTTGAGGTTCCTCTGACTGAGGGTTGCAGTAATAAATTGATTGTTAAGCTGCCAAATCGGGGTCGCAGCCCTGCTCAAAGTGTGAGTGGAGGCTCTTTGGAGGACCCTGCTCCTGTGAATAGCCGAGCTTCTTCTCCTTTGCATGCGGTGAAGCAGGAACTGTGTGAAAATAATGTGAGAGAAAAAAATAATTCTTATCGACCTAATGTGAGCTCTGTCTTGAATGCGGAGTCTTGGCAAAGCAATGAATTAAAAGATATCTCGCAAGAGGCAGCTGGTTCACCACTTGTTGCTGGTGATGACCGCGGCAGGGCTCCTAAAGATTCTGATAAAGCAGCTGGAAATGTCAAAGGCACATCTTCCTTAGGAAATGAGTTCAAATCTGGAGAAAGGCATGGCGGAACACTCAGCTCAATGAATGCTTTGATTGAAAGTTGTGTCAGATACTCCGAGACAAATGCCTCTTTGGCTGGTTCAGATGATGTTGGAATGAATCTTCTTGCTAGTGTAGCTGCTGATGAGATGTCTAAATCGCCTGTCGCATCACCCCCAGTATCTCAGCCATCAAATTCCTTGATGAATGAAAATTCTACTGTAGGGAACGATGCAAAGCTAATTACTTCGGATGGTTTGCCGCACGAGCAACATCAAGGTGAGCAACATGTTAGCAGTAGTGGCACACCGTTGGTGGAGTCAGAGATAAAAAATGAATCTAAGACTGGAGATCTTGATAAGAGCTCAAATTCAGAGACCGAAGATCTACAAAGGTTGGTGGATCAGCGCCTAGAGAGCAATGACAATTCAGATGATGTCGTTGCTTCTCCTGCTTCACCCACAAGCGCCATCAAGGAAAAGATTTTGGATGATAGTGACTCTGTGGAAGTAAAGGATAGGAAGGCTGATGTTAAATCAGAGGCAGATAACTCATCAGACTCAACGAAAAGAGTAGCAAGCTCAATGATAATTGAATGTAGAGATATTAGTCAAAAGGTATATTCTGTGGCTGTTGAACACGCTCCCATTGTCGGTGTTGATGATGATAAGAAAGTAGAGAAACCCCCAACGGTATTGAGTTCTGAGCTAGTCAAAAAGTGGAAGATGTACCAGTCTCTGCTGGGATTTCAAGGGGTATGGATGCAGTAAGCACAGATAGACCTGGAACTGAAACGGTCAATAATGTGGCAGTTAATCAGATAGAACAAAAAGATATAAAGAAGATTAAGCAGGATTGTGATGCTTCTGGGGCTGCTATAAAGAATGCCGCAGCTGGTTTGGACTCATCTGTAACTAAAGGTAAAGTTGAGCCTGTGGAGGGGAATCAAGAAAATATTGAAGTAAAGGAACGGTGCTCAGGGTTAAGAGCTACTCCAGGAGTATCACCGAAAGATGCAGAGGATCTTAAGAGACCAAACGGGCCTAAAACCAGTGATGCTGATGGAGATGAAGCAGAGGAGTGTACGTCTGCTGCCAGAGATGCTTCTTCCGTTTCAGCCGCAGCTTCAGCTGGATCAGAGATGGATGCCAGAGTTGAGTTTGATCTAAATGAAGGTTTTGATGGAGACGATGCAAAACAGGGGGATTCAAATAACTTCTCTGGATCCGTATTTTTGACGCCAACTCCTCTACAACCAGTTAATACCTTACCGTTGCCGGTGGCTCCTATATCTAGTGGATTTCCTGCATCCATTACTGTTGCTGCTGCTGCAAAAGGTCCGTTTGTTCCACCTGACGATCTGTTGAGAAATAAAGGGGCTGTTGGTTGGAGAGGATCTGCTGCCACTAGTGCCTTCCGCCCAGCTGAGCCAAGAAAAGCTCAGGATGTGTTACTGAGCATTAACAACACCTCTACATCTGATGCTTCTACATCTGCTGGCAAACAGACAAGGACGTTTTTGGATTTTGACTTGAATGTACCTGATGAGAGAGTCCTTGAAGATTTGGCTTCTCAAAGATCTGGAAATGCCACAAATTGTACATCTGGTATCACCAATAGTTTTGACCGAGTACGTTCTGGGGTCATGGGTTCAGCGCTTGATCATTCGTCTGGGGGCCTTGATCTTGATCTAAACAAAGTTGATGATTCAACTGATATGATCAACTACACAATGAGCAGTAGTCATCGGCCAGAGTCATCTTTTCAGCAGGTTAAATTATCATCGACTGGTGGTCGTAGAGATTTTGATTTAAATGATGGACCTGCAGGTGATGATTTGGCTGTTGAGTCGTCTACGGTTCTAAATCAACATTCACGAAGTGGCTTGCCATCACATCCATCTCTCTCTGGAATACGAGTGAATGGTGAAAATATGGCTAATTTCTCATCTTGGTTTCCTGCTGCTAATGCTTATTCAGCAGTGAGCATTCCTCCAATTATGCCTGAGAGAGCTGATCAGCCTTTTCCAATGATTGCCAATCGTGGACCACAGAGAATGTTGGGTCCTACAACTAGTGTTTCCTCATTTAACCCTGAAGGGTACAGGGGTCCGGTTTTGTCGTCATCTCCAGCCATGCCCTTTCCGTCCACAACGTTCCAGTATCCTGTCTTTCCTTTTGGAAACAGCTTCCCCATTACCTCAACAAATTTCTCTGGTGCCTCTACAGCACAGATGGATTCTTCTTCAAGTGGGAGAGCTTGCTTCCCTGGTGTCAACTCTCAAATATTGGGTCCTGGAGTTCCAGTTCCGTCTAATTACCCAAGACCTTATATCGTTGGCCTCCCAAATGGTGGTAGTAATGGCGGAGTTTTGGACAATAACGCGAAATGGTTTAGGTCAGGACTTGACTTAAATTCTGGTCCTGGAGGTCATGAAACGGAGGGAAGAGATGAATCATCACTTGTGGCAAGGCAATTATCCTCATCTGCTTCCTTACCATTGAAGGAGGATCAAGCAAGAATGTATCAAATGTCGGGTGGTGTTCTGAAGAGGAAAGAACCGGAAGGAGGATGGGATGGATATAGGCAGTCCTCTTGGCAATAACAATAGCGCAGAATCTCAGAGGCCACATGAGCTTGTAAGCCCTCGAAATCCACAAATCTTACTGTTTCATGACCGCACTTTTTATTTCGCTCTTGCTAATGTTCCAGTTACTTTTGTTTTTACTGTAGTTACTACGAGATGTACTGATTGTGATGCCACAAGGCTTCATTGGCTGGCCTGCTCTGTTTAAGAGGAGGAATGGGTGAGTCAATTTGCGACTTCGTATTGGTGTCAACCTTTTTAAGAACACAAACCTGACCTCTTGGTTTCATCATCATCATGTAGATCTTCCAAAAACAGTCTCAAATTCACTTGCTTGGCCATTCTCTTTCAGAAAGAGTCATCAATAAGGTTCTCAGCGAGAGACCCGCATTACCTCCTGTCCACAAAGAGTTTTAAAAGGTGAAACACACTTTTTGGTCATTCTTTTTAACATGCATGTGTGTATCTCTATACACCGGCACAAAAGAGTAGAGAGATAAAACAAATGTAGGTGGCTTTGAGTGTGTTTTAACTTGTGATAATACAAGTCTTTGGCATTGTGGCTTTACATATATGTTCTGCGTTAGGTGGTGGGATTGTATTATAGACACAACAAGATTAGTTACTTCTTTTTCTTTCTTTTTTTCAGTTTGTAGATTTGTGCTAGTTCTGTTTGAAATTTACATGCTTCTTCTTTGTCACCCTTTTCTCTATTGGTCTCTTATTCGTACTAAGACATAATAAATTCAACAAGGATTCAACCTTCTTCGAAAGAACCAAGTAATAAGCCGTGAACTAGAATGATTTGGTTTTAACCAAGCTCTTCTTCACTATATTCTTAATGGGATCTTTGGCTACATAATGGCTAAAACAATTTCTATAACCAAACTCGAAACAAACAAAACATCACGGTCACATATACAAACAAAAACTGAAGAAGAGGCTTCTTCTTTGCCAACTCTATGTATGTTCTGACTTCTCAGAACAACAAAAATGGATAATTAGAAAGATAGAAAAAAGAAGTGAACAATCCATCAGGAGTTGAGTCATCATCATTCATCAGTGTTTCCCGCAAAGAATGTGGCTGCCAAAGAAAGAATGACTATGAGACTTCACATAAAACATAAGAAAAACTGTACGAAGCTAAAGGTGAGTTTTTGCATAACTAAATTCTACAGTTTCTACATCATATTTATAAGTAGATTCTAAAGTGAAGATTATTCCAACTTACGAGAGACATCTATTGTGCTGCTTTTGCTTCTTCTTCTTTTCCTTTGGTTTCACCACTGGTTTGATTACCACTTTGATAGCAGCATCAAATACGGCTTTCACATTCTACAAAAACCATAGACCAAAGAAAAGTATATTTGTCATATTGGTGCAAGTAAAAGTGTAAACTTACATGAATGATTCCTAACATACATGCAGGTGTACCTGTTGAGTTTTTGAGCTGCATTCAATGTAATACGTTGCTCCAATATGCTTGCGGAGTTCCTCTCCCTGTCACACATGAATGCTAATATCATTGAAAAACCAAGAGGAAGAGAGGGTCAACACTGGTTACGATTTCTACAGTTTAAAAAACCACACCTGTGATGTAGTTACTGGGGACAGTCCAGGATGATCAGACAAATAATGTTTATCTTCACGAAGATCTATATATCGGAACATTGTAAGAAACATTACATTAAATGTGATTTTCAAGCAACACACAAGGAAATATGTTGGTTCCACTCTTATAGCTATCTTACCCATTTTAGTACCAACAAGTACAATGGGGACTCCTGGTGCAAAGTGCTGGAGTTCAGGGATCCACTGACCAAAATAAATACTTGACAAACATCAGAAAATCACATTTCATTATTTGTTTACCCAATAAGAGAAAGAAGGAATACAATTTTTAACAAACCTTTTTGAAAACATTCTCGTAGCTAGCTCGGCTGATCAATGAGAAAGCCAACACAAAAACATCTGCTCCTCTGTAACTCAAAGGCCTTAGTCTGTTATAGTCTTCTTGACCTGCAAACATGAAAGGATAAACTCATAAATACAAAAACCTCAACAGTCACCAATCTTCACCGCACTACAAATATCTCTATCCAAGGGCCTCAAAAATTCAAGAGAGAGAGAGAGGGATATAAAAAAAATGATACTTACCGGCAGTGTCCCAAAGGCCTAAGTTGACAGTGATGCCTTCAACAACAACATTTGCACTAAAGTTGTCAAAAACTGTTGGTATGTAGTCCTGATACATTGCAATTATCAACCCCAACAAGTCTCAGCTCATCTTTAACTTCAATAGATACATATAAAGGCTATATAGCAGTAGAGTAGGAACACTATGAGGAAACTCTGGTTTTAAAAAAAAAAAAAGCCAACAAATGCTAACCTTACAATGTAAGGGTTTCAAAAATCTATATATATATATATATATATAAAAAAGGATCTTTCATACAAAATCCCTAAAAAAGGAGCTAACTTTGAAAAACCCTGATGAAGCTTCTCGTAAGAACGAGCTGAAATTTAACAAAATTGGAGATGCCCAGAAGAACAATTTTGATGGAAATCGAACGATATTAGCTACGAAAGCGAGAAGAATTTTGCTGATCGATTACAAGGATAGGAAGAGAGGGAGGGATGGGGGCTTACAGTAGGGAATTTGTTGCTAGTGTAGCAGATGAGCATACAAGTTTTCCCAACGGCACCATCTCCAACTGTCACACATTTGATGAATTTTGAAGCACTCGAAGCCATTCTACAGAGGAGACAGCGAGCGAGAGAAACGTAACCCCTAGACGAGTCAGTCAGTCTCTAGAGGTAAATGAAGTGAGATTATTAACTTTGAACCAAGTCTAGTAATTAATTAATTATAATCCCCCTTTCTCTATTAAAAACCCCAATTTCTCTCTTTTTATCTTTTCTTTTCTATATTTTCAAAAAGTCCTTTTTTTTTTTTTTTCACTCGTTTTTGGTTTGAACTTTGAAGACTGAAGAGAGGGAAAGAAGAGCGGCGGCTCCTCACAATCACATGATCAATCCAGTCCCACATGACTCTTTTAAAAGATACTAATCACATTTCCTTTAGATACCTAAAAGTTGCTTTTCCTTGGTCCTTATTGTTTTATTTAGCACTATTTTCATCAAATATTTGTTACATTTCCCCTTTTTTTTCTTGGTTAGATTATCTCTGTTGGTGTGGGATTCAGCACCCCCGACATACCAAACTAAACTAGAAAGATAAATTGACTATTTAACCGGAAATCCGGTTAAATAACCGATTAGGTCATTTGAAGTCAATTCGGACGAAGTGAAGTCTTGGAGAGGAAGGAACTGACCTCTACTTCGGCACGGCGGCCGACTCGAGTAATAAGGCAGTTTTCTGTATTCTACTTCGTCCGATAAGGAAAGTTAATATATTATGTAATCTCTGTACATGTATAAATAAGGAGAGACTTCTCCATGGTAAAGCATCCACAATTGAATACATTCATTGAGTTCTCTTCTTGTTCATAGCAATTAAACCCTAATTTCTTTGAGATCTATTCCTTTTCTTCTAAATTCGGAGCTTAGATCTATTTTCTAGAGAGATTACTTTATTGAATTTGTTTTCCCCCTAAAACAAATTCATTGTGGAAACCTAGTTTCTACAATTGGCGCCGCCTGTGGGGACGGAAATCGTCTTTAAAAAGTTACTCTCTAGGAAGATCTCACCCAAGGAGTTCTCTAGCCTACGATAATGTCTTCAATCATCAACGAAGTCCTCGAAGCAAACCGTACAACCTCCAGCATGCCCGATCTCACAGGCATCGCATCTGCTGAAGTTAACGCAGCAACGCAAAGCGGCGTATCAACTAGGCCGGCCGTCGCCGTGTACTCTCGCCGCCCAGTCGACACAACGACAAACCTGGCCGATACCTCCACCGAACTCCCAGTCGAGGTCAGATCTGAAGGGGAGACCAGCCAGGGAGCAGGACGAATTCGTGAAGAGACGGTCGACCTCGACACAGAGCTCCCTGATGAACAACCCTTGAACGAAGAGGATGCGCGCACCATGGAGCAACAGCTCGGTGCACAAAACGGGAATTTCCCTGTTCGTGCCACGGCAACGGTCCAGAACCCGCAGGTCGTCTCCATGGAAGATTTCAAGATCTTGTTCGACACCATGACGAAAGAGATCTACCAAATGATCTCCGACACCAACCGCAGAGTCGATGCTGTTGTGACCCAGACAACCCCATCGCAAATCTCTGCTGGACAAACACCCGTACTCGACATAGGCGGTCTCACTCGTCGTCTCGATTTTTCGGATGCGCAGTTCGAGCGGAGGAATCCTCCCCCTCAGACAACGTCGAGTATTCGACCAACAAACCCAAATTCAAGGGTGCACGAGAATTCGGCCGCCCCGATCGCCCACTTCGCGAACACCGGACCTTGCCTCGAACTCGAGGAAATCAAGTCACAGATTAGCGGCATGAGCTCGCTTCTCCATCGAGCTATCAACACAGCCCCAGAGATCGACAGGATCGTCGAGGTGACTCGACAATCTCCCTTTACTCAACGGATATCGCGGGCCGCCATACCGAATGTCAAGCTGAAGCTCCCAACCTACCTGGGAGACAAAGATCTGGTCCAATTCATGACATCCTTCATGGCGACCATGTCAAAGAAACGATTCACCGACGAACAGAGGGACGCCGGTTGCTGTCAGCTATTCGTCGATAGCCTTTCCGGTCCTGCCTTGGTATGGTTCACAAGGCTCGAGCCGAACTCAATCGACAACTTCGACCAGTTGTCCAAGGCCTTTCTCAAGAATTACCGAATCCTCATCGAGCGAGGCGTGACAAGTTCGGATCTCTGGGAGATGGCCCAGGAATGAGGAGAACGCATCGGCAGCTTCTTGAACAGATTCAAGGAAAAGCTGACAAAGGTCAATGTCCCGGAGGACGCTGTAATGGCAGCCTTCAGAAAGGGCCTAATCCCTCGATAACCATTGCGAAAGGATCTTAACATCCGGGAGCCCAAGGACCTCGATGACGCGCTACATCGAGCCTTCAGATTTGCACTCGACGAGGAAGAGGAGGCCAAAAGAGCCGCAAAAGGCAATGACGAACAACCTTCACATCCCCCCAAGGCTAACACCGGGTCGAACACCACGCAGTCTCCGAAGTAGATGACCAAAGCAAGCTGCCACTCGACCCGAAGGAACTTTACTACGACTTTCATATGACCGCCGGCCATTCCACCCAGGAGTGCGTCCACCTGAAGAATAACCTGTACGGAAAATACCTCTCTGGCGAAGTCGAAGCCTACTTTCAGCCAAAGAGCTTCCGTGGGAGCAGAGGTCGCCGAGGTGGCTGGCGAGGTGGACGATCTAACGGTGGCCGCGGCACAGGCGGTGGACGAGGCAACAACGGTTCAGCCAACGGAGCTCAACAGCCTGCCAACCAAGTACTGACGAATCATCAAGAGGAGATGCCCCAAGCGGACGAACTGCCTGGCCCTCCAAAGCGACAGAGAGGGCGAAACCCCGAGCGGGCCAATTTTCCTCCCCGAGTACGAATAACCATGATACTTGGCCCACCGGAAGACTGCACAGATTCCGTCCGTGCATTAAAGAAGAGGGCGCATCAAGTTTACAGTCTTCAAACAGCTCTGAGCGAACCTTCACTCTGTTCGGACCCGATATCGTTTACATCGGAGGACGCCAAAGGAATCCAACATCCCCATTCGGAACCTTTGGTCATCGAAGTCTCAATGGGCGATTTCGATGTCGAACGAGTCCTGGTCGACACGGGAAGCACCGTCAACGTACTATGCTGGCAAACGCTAGAGAAAATGGGCGTCACACCAGATTAACTAAAACCCGAAACTCGAACGCTGACGGGCTATGATGGGGTCGCTAAGATGTCGATGGGCGATGTAAAGCTACAAGTACGAGCTGGCGGAGTGACCCGAAAGACTAAGTTCGCAGTCATTGATGCGCCTCCGATCTACAACGCCATTCTGGGTGTACCTTGGATATATGCAATGCAGGCCGTACCATCGACCTATCACCTCTGCCTCAAATTCCCGACCACCACAAGAATTTGCCCACTTTATGGCGACGAGAGGGTAGCTCGAGTTTGCTCCGTTATCGAAAAGAAGCAGAAGAAGACAGAGGACGCATAGCAATTACAGAGCGTGGACCATCTTACCGGTCCCCACAAGCCAGAGCGGGATCGCCTCAGGTATCCGGAATGTAGAATCATAAAGGTGAATATATATCCCTCTGACCCTTCGCGAACTGTCGGCATCGGGGCCGAACTCGACGAACATATAAAGACCAAGCTGATCGCTTTTCTGCAAATCCTGGGCTTCCATATTCGCTTGGTCAACGAAAGACATGATCGGGATAAGTCCCGAAGTCATATGCCATAAGCTCAACATCGATCCCACAATCAAGCCGATCAGACAGAAACGCAGACGTCTTGGCTCGGATCGAGCGAAAGCGGTCCAAGACAAAGTCGAACGACTACTCAAGGCGGACCAAATAATGGAAGTCCAGTACCCTGATCGGTTGGCTACCCCGGTTGTTGTCAAAAAGAAAAACGGCAAGTGGAGAGTTTGCGTGGACTTCACCGATCTCAACAAAGCATGTACTAAGGATAGCTTCCCTTTGCCGCACATAGATCGTCTCGTCGAGGCTACGACTGGAAACCAATTGTTTCATTTATGGATGCTTTCTCAGGATACAACCAGATCGCCATGAGTTCGGACGACCGTGAGAAAACGGCATTCATCACAGATAGAGGAACCTACTGTTACAAGGTAATGCCGTTCGGATTGAAAAACGCCGGAGCAACCTACCAGCGACTAGTCAACATGATGTTCGCAGACCTGCTCGGTAAAACTATGGAGGTCTATATCGACGACATGCTTGTCAAGTTTTTGATCCCAGAGCAGCACGTCTAACATCTCGCTGACATCCCAGAGCAGCACGTCTAACATCCCAGAGCAGCACGTCTAACATCCCAGAGCAGCACGTCTAACATCAGTTCCAGATGAAATTAAATCCAACGAAGTGTACGTTCGGAGTAACTTCAGGAGAATTCTTAGGGTACATCATCACTGAACGGGGAATAGAGGCGAATCCTAAACAGATCGAGGCCATACTGGGGCTACCGTCTCCGACCAACAAATGGCCGGATCGCCGCTCTAAATCGTTTCATCGTCCGATCAACGGACAAATGCCTCCCCTTTTACCAACTGCTTCGCGAAAATAAGGATCTTCATTGGGACGAGGAATGCGAGATTGCCTTTCGTCAACTAAAGGAGTATCTGACTTGCCATCCAATGTTAGTCAAACCGGAGGATGGCGAGACGCTGTACCTCTATGTCTCGGTTTCCGGTTCGGCAGTCAGCGGGGTATTAGTCCGAGACAATCGCGGGGACCAGAAGCCCATCTTCTACACAAGTAAAGCACTGAACGACGCAGAATCGCGATACCCCACACTAGAAAAATTGGCCCTTGCCATAATCGTCGCCGCATGAAAACTGAGACTATATTTTCAGTCGCATTCCATCGTCGTGTTTACTGACCAACCACTTCGGACTATCCTCCATAGTCCCCTCCAGTCCGGACGCATGGCGAAATGGGCAGTCGAATTCAGTGAGTACGACGTCGAATACCGTTCTCGCCTAAGTCTGAAGTCACAAGTCCTGGCTGACTTCATCACCAAACTATCCCCTGAGCTCGGCGATCCCACCCCTGCGGTGGAACACTGGACAATGTTCGTCGACGGTTCATCAACGAAGTAAGGATCCTGGGTAGGACTCGTTCTCCGATCCCCACCGGTGAAATTCTGGAGCAGGCGTTAAAGCTCAACTTCAAAGCGTCAAACAATGAAACCGAATACGAGGCCGTTCTCGCGGGACTCCGGACACCTGCATGTCTTCTATGACTCTCAACTCGTAGTTAGCCAATTCAACGGAGAATCCGACGCCAAAAACAAGTGATTAGGAGCGTATATCGACAGTTGGTCCGAATGTTACCCGAAGAATTCACATCTTTCTCTCTGACGAAGGTCCCACGGAACGAGAATGCATAAGCCGACGCCCTCGCGGCTCTGGCGAACCGCACTGATCCTGATTTACGGCGCACCATTCCGATTGAATGCATCGACGCTCCCAACATCGATCCCAACAGCCAGATCGCCGTCATCAACGACAATTCAGTTCCGATGGAAGTCGACAAACCAGTAGAGGATATGACGGACATCGAAAAACCTCCAGAAGATTGGCAACTTGAAATCAAACTCTATATTTCCGAAGGCATTGTCCCGACAGACCGATGGGCAGCTCGACGATTGAAGGCTTGAAGTGCTAGATACGTCCTTTTAGACGGAGAATTATTTCGCCGAAGTGCGTTGGGAGTATTCCTTACCTGTGTTACTTGGGACGAAGCCGAGCGTATCATGATGGAGGTGCATGAAGGCGAAGGTGGCAACCATTCTGGCGGACGCCCACTCGCTTCAAAATCAAAAAGGATGGACACTATTGGCCTACCATGATGGCCGATTGCAAAACCTTCGCGGCAAAATGCGAAGCTTGTCAACGCCACGAGCCAATGCGGCACATCCCGCCCGAACTGCTGAATACTGTTACAGCCCCATATCCTTTTATGTGCTGGGCCATGGACGCTATAGGATCTCTGCCGGCATCAAAATCCAAGAAGTACGTCCTAGTGCTGACAGATTACTTCACCAAGTGGGTAGAAGCAGAATCTTTCACGAGGATCCAATCCTTAGACGTGACCAACTTGATATGGAAGAACGTCATATGTCGTCATGGACTCCCATACGAGATTGTCACCGACAATGGCACCCAGTTTACCTCGATGATCACCAGACGTTTCCTGACGAAGTGGCAAATCCGTCTCAGTACTTCGACTCCTCGATACCCGCAAGGAAATGGCCAATCTGAAGCCACGAATAAGTCGATTGTTGATGGACTCAAGAAACGACTCGGTCGAAGGAAGGGAGCATGGGCAGACCACCTGGACGGTGTATTATGGTCCTATCGCACAACCCCACGGTGGAGTACGGGACAGTCGCCTTTTTCCCTCGCATATGGTCTCGAAGCACTTGCCCCAGCCGAATCAGGAGTCCGGACACTTCGGTGCACTATGATGGTCGATAATCCTGAACTTAACGATAAGATGCTGATTGACCACAACGATTTTGCCGATGAATTGCGCGACAAAACTCTAGTCCGAGTACAACATTACCAAGACACAACGGCTCGATATTATAACAAGACGGTTTGTCAGCGGCGTTTCAACGAACGCGACCTAGGTGGGAGGGTCAATACCTCGTATCCAGAGCAGTTCGTCCAGGCGTCTACGAACTCAAAACCATGGCCGGAGAACGGATCAAAAACTCGTAGAACGCGGCCCACTTGAAACGTTATTACTGCTAAGTCGTTAACACGATTCTAACCACGAGTTTTCGGGAATCCGAACTCCATTTATCTTCCACGTGTAATACGAACTACGGTTGGCTTGATCCCCACTTTGGGGTACGTAGGGAGTTCCTTATCTTTTTAAGATTAAGCGAATGCATCTAAGATATTAATAAAGTTTTTCCCAGTTGAGAAACTTCTTCTTTATTTTGAATACATCGGCAATATGTCAGCATATGAAACTCCGATCATATCTCAATTCAATAATTCATTCAAATTAATTTCCATTACATGGTTTGATAATTCTAATAAAAATAAAACACAGTCTCTATGACTTAAGTCAGGATTAATCGTCATTACATGCTTTGGAGATATGACCAATAAAAACAAAAAACTAGAGAAAAGGGACGCAAAGGGGAAACCCCTTCGACGAATCAGGGTCCTAGTTGAGAAAAGAAAAAGACCGTCCAAATTCTGAGTTCGGAACGGTCAGAACTTCACCATCACCATCTCGGGCGGTCCTGCAGACGAAGTGGAGGCCGTGGACCTGACAGATCATCTGCCAACGGTTCCTCCACTGTTACCTTGTCTAGTTCGGTTTGCTAGAACTGACGGGCTTGCCTTAAGGCCTTCAACCTCTCCCTTGGAATTTCGACGCCCCTTGACGCCAAGTCTTCCAAAAAGGAACAAGGGCCCTCGACCATGTGCCTTTCACGGAAGATAGGGCCACCGGACTCCAGAAAATTGGCATACCGCCTTAACCTTTCCACGGAAGCCCGGTAGCCCCAGACACCGTAATTACCGGGTGCGTGGTATCCTCCTGAGTTTGGCAGTCGGCCTCATAAAGGATAGGCACCTCCATACTTGCCACCAGTTCTTGGCACGCCGCATGCGCGGCAAGCAGCCCGGTCATACGCCACTTTTCCAGGAAGAAACCCTTCGGCGATCATTTCATTCAGGACCCGAACAGTCCCGTCCAAACGATAAAGCCGACAGACCTCGGACAGTCTACGGCATCTCGCCATAAAATGCGCCCCCAGCCTGTAGCGGCAAGCTCGGTACCTTCGGAGATCGTGACATAGGAGGCTCCGCTCTACACCCGTCATATCGACATACGGAACAGGTGCACAAACTCGGAACGTCTCCACACCCTCTCGGATGGAGGGATTATCCGATGTTTTGGCTCGGTTGGAACCGCTTGCCGAAGCGGCTATCCTTTCCCGAGCCCGTCTCAGCCATGCAGATCGAGTAGTCACCATCTCTCTCTCTCTCTATATTTCGAAGGTTGTGGAGGTTAGAATATTTCGTTCTTCTACACCTTCAACCGTATTTATATAGGATCGTGGGAAGTAACCACCACCAAATCCACCAATCAGAATGCAGCTAGTTTTTTGCCTCGTCCCGAGATTAATTCTCAAAGACTGCGTAACACATCTAATGCAACGCGTCTCTTGATTCTTAATCCGATCTGGACTAAGTATTGGTATATTTCGCCTTCACTCCTCGTTGACACCCTGGCCAGGTGAACAACTCGCGTAACTACGCACTATTTTTCAGGATAAGCCGAACCCAGAGTTGTTACTTCGCGCCTGACTTTCATATGTAGGGATAAGCAGGACCCAGAGTATTTAATTCGCACCTGATCTTTTAATTTTGGGATAAGTCGAACCCAGAGTGTTTATTTTGCACCCAAACTTTAGTTCGGACGGAATGGTTAGCCGAACCCAGAGAATAATTTCGCAGTCCGACATCCAAACTAAAGCAACGGAGATAAGCCGAGCCCAGTATCTCGCTCTCCGACCAAACACACTTCGTTAAGAAGTCATAGCCAACTTTTGAGGCTCGAATCGATGTTTTCTACCATCGCTTAAATAAAAATTGCCTGCTGTAAGCCGGGAGACGTCTCGCCTCTGGTACATTTTTTAGAATCAAATAGTAAAGCAATGACTAAGTACATAATAGAATAGCAAAACAAATCTCTTATTATTATAAAATCTTATTCTGATTTTATAAAAAGCAAAGTTCCAGTTCGCCTGCTATACTGCGGCTGAGTTTTATTAAATAATCGAACAAAACATCCAAATTCCGAACTGGTGCACTATTCGCAGCAATCTCACGAATGCTCGTTTTTAGTCGCTTCGGCATTGGCCATAGCAGTTGCAACCCAGTCTTTTCCCAATCCTCGGAGCGAGTCTCTAGCGCCCTGGCCTTCTGTTTGGATTCATCAAACAAATCAGTAGTCCTTTTTCTTTTTGCCTTACGTATGGCGATCTTGGAGTCCAGAGTCCTCAGCTAGCGATCGATCCTGCCTCTTTTCATATAGAAGTACTGAAGATCTTGATTCAGTTCTTGATGCGTGCCTTTAATCTGCATATGCAAAATCAACAACAGGTTAGTTCGAAGTAGACAAATTTTGGTTTCTCACGAGGAAACTAAAAAAGAGAAGAAGGCGATGGCTACCTGACGGAAAAAGGCATCTGCCTCGGCAAGTTCGACATCGTTGGCACGCCTGTTAATATATAACGGCTTAATGTTGCCTGGGATGAAGTCACCAACCAAGGCAAGATCCATGTGCGTCGGCCTCCGATCTGATTCCCTTCGGCATTCATTGTAGTACGCAGCGAGACATGGCGACAAAGCTGCTATCTTGTCAAACCCGTTCTTAATCCAGTCTTTTGGGTGAGATTCAAGCATCTCAAGTTGAGTTGCAAATCACGTTGCACTTGTTCCAACGCGGCAAGGCGATCGCGATATTCTGTGTGGCGGTCTTCCACCTGATGGAGGAATTCTTCCAATTCGCGCATTTCTTCCGGTTTGACGCGGAACATCAGCATCCAAGGGGCTCGGATATTCGGGTAGTAGGCTAACCCCCTTTCGATAGCTTCGGCACTCGAGAACGTTGGGACATCGTTTCCAACTAGTGGGGATTCCACGCTGCTGCTCGAACTTGTCATCACTTTTATCGAAGGTTGTTAGTTCGAAGGCAGCGCCGGCTGATTTATACAGGAATTGGGAGGTAAAGGCTTTCCAAATTCCTTTATTATGAGCAAAATAGAAAAGGTGCAATTTTCTAAAAATGTCAATTTCCCTTTTGATAAAAGGAGAAGTTCCGATAAATAATTTCCAAAAGGGCTCATGGGCCGAACAAGTCGGCAATGTCTTACAAGGGTATTCGAACCCGTACTGAACAAAGTTTTAAGAAAAACAAAAAAATGAAAGTCAAGCGTCCAAGGCGCCGGTCAGATCAGCTTGGAAGCTCTCGGTGTTAGAGCCGTACGGATGTTAAACGGAGTCCGGAGCTGTTGTTCCGGGGGGAGGGAATCCATAGCCAAGCTGATCCAGGGACATGACGAGGTCATTTTCATTCAGTTCGAGGACATCAATCGCGTTGACAGTCTCCTCGGCTTCGGCCTTGTTCTTGTCAATCTCCTTGATTCGCTCTTCGGGAATGACGGCCCCATTTTCAATCAGATATCGTATAGTTTCGTGTACTCCGGTAGCTTGATTTAGCAGATCTTCCAGGGGACGAACCTTCTCCTGTTCGACGAGATAAGCCTTGACCTTATCCAATCGAGTCTGCGCTTTCTTCGCCGTTCCCTCCACCTTCTCCCAACGATCCCGCCGAAGTCTTTTAACTTCAAAATTGAGTTGGACCTTCAATTCGTCACACGTCCCCTGCAATTCGGATTTCTCTTCTTCGAGAGTAAGTGCTCGAGAAGTCAATTCGCCAATCCTCAGTTCGGATCTTGTGATGACACCGTCCTTTTTGGCAACAAGAGCTTTAAGCTCCTTGATCCTCTCGTCCTTAGCTTCGCTAGCGGCTCGGATTTGCTCTGCGCATTCCTTCACCTTTTCGAGCTCCAATCCAGACTTCTTACTGGTTTTGGCTCGCCTTTCGTACAACTGAGTCAGCGTATTTATCTTGGCGGCAGTCTGTGAATTCAAAGAACATATGTCAGTTTCACCGGCACGAAATTTGAGTAAATTAAAGAAAATAATAAGGCAAACCATTAAGTGGGATTCGACGACGTCAAGGAACGCTTGTTTGAATTCTAGTTCGTCCGCTGATGGAAGGATTCGATTGGAGGTCTTCAAGGTTCGGAAGAGCTCGCCTGACGCTTCGCGATTGGTCACCAAGGGGTAGTCGCCGAAGTAATGATAGGCGAAGTGATTTGTCTTATCATTCCTCCTTTCCAGGCGAAATCGATCGGCAGATTCCAGTCCGGCCTCCTCAGCCGAGCGTTTGCGGTTCATTACCGGTTGCGGCTCCGTGATTGGGTTATCTCTAGTCTGCTTCTTCTTCTTCCTTCTCGATCCAGTTTCGAGCTGAGGGACATCCTGTTCTTCATTCGAAGGATCGGCATTTTCTAGAGCCAAGGGAGGGATATCTCCTTCTGTCAATTCGACTATATCGACATTTTCTTCGGAGACCCGAATAGGGTCGACATCGGTCTGATCTGGGATGGGATCGACATCGGTTTGACCCTGAGACGGATCGATATCGGCCTTAATAGCAGCCTGAGTTTCTCGGCGAACGATCTGGAGACTGTCGGATTCAACGACGCGTGATCCGGCTGTTTCTGCAGTTCGTCCCAACGAACTCGCGAAACTTGGAAATGTTGTCTTGGGTTTGCCCATCGCTGTTTCAACACAGATACGAGTAGTAGACTCCCACTGACGATTTCTTCCGGATTGTAGAGCGTTCCTAACGGGGTGATAGTCGGGAGCTAGACGCGTTGCGCAAAATGGGCGATCTGGAAGCAAGACATGAAAAAAGTTAAAACTGGTCAGAGGTGCCGATGTCAGCTAAAGTGTGCTGGAAATATAAAATCTACCAGGATTTTCATTCCACACTCTCCGATGGAAACCCAACGGCTCGACGAATGAGTATTGGTCGACGCGGACATAGAAGTAGTGGCTCATCCACTTATTAAATTTGCTCACTCTTTTACCGATAAGGAAGTTATGTGTCGGTCTCATATTCACTTCCCAGCGATGCGGACTTTTTGATAACTTGAAGTTGGATAGTTGCTCAAAGCATTGAACCCCGATGTTGACTCCAACTTCGGCTGCCACGGTAAAGGCAGTTATAAAGTTACAAATGGCTCCAGGAACGAACTGGCAGATCGCTATCTGGCGTCTTTGGGCGTAGCGAGATATTAACGCTGGGATTGGGAATAGGAGGCGACATTCGGTAAAATAACCCTCATACAAGCATATATACCCTTGCGGGGGGTTCCAGGGGCGCTGGTCGGCTCGAGGAATCAGAATTGTGACGTTGCTGTTGAATAACCACATGAGTTCAGCATGTCGTTCACAGTTTTGGTCGAGCTTAAACTCTTGTCGCCTCCAATTCGTCCTTCATGGTCTAACAAAGGATCGATGTCTTCGATCGAGATTCCTATACGTGCGAACCGGTCTTCTTCCTGTGACAGCATATCTTGAGTCAGTTTGGCACTCCTGTCTTCATGACGAACTGGTAAAGGAGTCTGAGACGATGAGGCTTCAGCTGAACAACGAGTTAGAAGTGGTGGGATTTCGGAGCCCGGTCTACTGGATTCTCCGATCTGTGCAAAACGTCTGGAGGTTCGGCGAATCAATTGCCCGCTTTCGCTTTCCGGCAGAGAAGGAAGATCCGAGGTGCCCCTCATAATGTGAGTTCGGAGAGTGCGGAAGAAAAATGGAGATAAAAAATAATAAAAAGGAAAGTGTTTGGAGCCGATTACCTTTCACTGTTGGCAGAAAATGAGAAGTGATGAGCGGAGAGGCATATTTATAGAGTTGAATGGGCGGCAACTCTACGAAAAGTAATTATGACCTATGCGACTCTTCGAATTTCGGCCTAGCGGATGTGACGCAAACGACACGTGTCGTCCGAACAATTTGCGGCGAAGTGATGCGGAAATCCGGGTAAAATCAATTAATTCTTTATGGTTTAAATCAGATATTCTCTTTCCATAGTTCAAAATATTCGAATTAGATTTCGAAATATTCAGAACGGGGGGGACTAATTGCTGGTGCGGGATTCAGCACCCCCGACATACCAAACTAAACCAGAAAGATAAATTGACTATTTAACTGAGAATCCAGTTAAATAACCGAGAATCCGGTTAAATAACCGATTAGGTCATTTGAAGTCAATTCAGACGAAGTGAAGTCTTGGAGAGGAAGGAACCGACCTCTACTTCGGCACGGCGGCCGACTCGAGTAATAAGACAGCTTTCTGTATTCTACTTCGTCCGATAAGGAAAGTTAATATATTATGTAATCTCTTTACATGTATAAATAAGGAGAGACTTCTCTATGGTAAGGCATCCACAATTGAATACATTCATTGAGTTCTCTTCTTGTTTTTAGCAATTAAACCCTAATTTCTTTGAGATCTATTCATTTTCTTCTAAATTCGGAGCTTAGATCTATTTTCTAGAGAGATTACTTTATTGAATTTGTTTCCCCCCTAAAACAAATTAATCGTGGAAACCTAGTTTCTACACTCTCCCATCACCACATTTAACACATTTTACTTTGGTTGGACACAAAAATAGTTAGAGAAGGATAAAGAGATACCCCTTCCAACAATCAAAATCATAGTTAGACGAATCTTCTTTCATTCTTTTTTTTTGTACAACAATATAATTAGTCAATGGATTTAAAGTATTTAAGAAACTTGGAATGGAGCCAGGCCTGTTCACAGACCTGCGCCTCGTAGGTCTTGCTAACTCCGTCGTCTCCGTCAATGACATCCAGGACCAACCGGAAATTAATACCGGCGACGACCTGCATGTTGCCGGAAACAACCGTTTGAAACTTGAGTCCCGAGTTGTTCTGTTTGTTGTACTCGGAGACGGCGAACTTGGCGATGACATCAAAGCGAGGGTCCTTATTGTCTTTGATGGGAAACCAACCACCACAAAGAGTACCTTTCTCCCGCTCCTTCATCATCTCCTCTTTGACTCTCTTCTCATGATCATCTATTTCCCTATGCAGGGCCGGCCTTAGCAATATGGAGGCCTAAAGCATTTTTGTCATGGTATTTTATATAGATAAATATTAACTGTACCCATATGATACATACAAAAAAAAATATGAAGATTGCTGATACAGAGATTCAAACCAAGGACCAGGTACTTGTTATCAACTACATAACCAACTTAGCTAGGAAATTTTTTTGTTAACTAACTCAAATAGTTTATATATAATATGTGGCCTAAAGCACATGCTTTACCTGCTTTAGAGGTGGGCCGGGCCTGTCCCTATGCATCTTCTTTTTTTTTTTTTTTTTTTTTTTTTTTTCTTTTTGTCTGTTTGTTTGTTTGGCATTCTCTCGATCGGATTGTCAATGTTATTAATCGTCAAGGGTTTGTCGGCGACGATCCAAAAAGATCGGGCAGTTACACAAAAGATATAGGATCACCATCGGAAATTAATTAAATAATTTTTAGTACAATTATTGATAAATCGATTTTTTTTTCAGCATAAGAAATTTATTCGGAATAAAATTTGTCAAAATACAAATGTTCCAAACATATAGGTGGTTATTTACAATCTGAATAGAAATCTAGATTAGCACAACTCTGTTTTGCTAATAAATGAGCCACCTCATTGTTTGAGCGATAAACAAAAGAAAATTGAACCTTAGTAAACTGTTTGGACCGGAACTTAAGATCCTGAATTAGACTATATATGGAAACATCTATCAGTGATATATTTAGACAATCAATTAAGGTTTTACAATCTCCTTCAAAGCAAATGTTTGTATAGCCGTTGTTCAAGGTTTGTTGCATTGTGAACAATAACACATTTGCTTCACTTTCCAAAGGGCTATTTGCAGCCCTTAGTAGACTTGACCCCCAGAATAATTCCTCTCCTAAGAAATTACGAACCATCCATCCTCCTATTGTTTTCTTGGAGTTAGCTGTATAACTGATAAATCGAATAAACATATCTACTACAAACCAAATTAAATGTTCGTATATATTTTCAATAGATTTTGTAAGAGAGATTTAATTGTATTTTTCAATATATTTCTATATACTTATTTAAGCAATGTTGTTAAAATTTAACCTTACGTGGCATATTACGAAAAATGCCATTACATTTTAATTAATTTAATAACTAACAAAAAAAAAAACTTATATTGGTTTACAAAATAATCAAACAATATTTTCGAAATTGTTTGAAATAATTATTTGATAAAATTATTTATCATATTCTATTTATTATTTCAGAAATCTTAAGAAACAATATCAAACTATTTTAAACAATTATAAAATTTAATTTTATTTATAAAACTAAAATTAAATATTTGAATATCTAAATTGTTTAATAATGATATATATTTTTAAAAACTAAGATACAACATTGCTTAATTTTAAAAATAGTTATATACTTATTTAAGCAATGTTGTTAGAATTTTAACCAGTATTGATGTGACACATTACAAAAAATGTTATTACATTTTAATTAATCTAATAACTAACAAAAGAAAAGTTTCTATTGGTTTACAAAATAATAAAACAATATTTTTGAAATTATTTAATAAAATAAGTTAACAATTATATTTAAGGAGATTCTCAAAAATAGCACTAATTTAAGTTTTTCTTCCAAACTTAGCACACACTCTTAAAAATGACAAAATTAGCACAAACTTATATATCACTAATAACAAATATTAATAACAAAGTTAAGGAATTAAAAAAAGATAAACACCATCACACCCGGGATCGAGTCCCGGCTCCTACGAATGTAGGAATTTGGCTAATGGGCCGGCCAGTTGTGGCCCAAATGGTTGACAAAAAAAAAAAGAAAAATATAAACACCCTAAAATAGCACTAAACCAAGTTTTATGGACAACTATAGCACACATTCCATAAATTTCCAAAAATAGCATTATTTAACAAATTAAAATATTTAAAATTAATTTTTAGAATTTTTTTTTAGGTTTGGGTTCTCAATTTCATATCTAAGGTATAGTTTTGAGGGATATGGTTTAATATTTTGAATTTAGGATTTAATTTTGAAAGATTAATTGGTGTTATTTTTGGAATTTTAAAGATGTTGTGTTAAGTTTGGTGCTATTTTTCAGAATCTCCCTTAAAAAAATGTTGAAATTGGGAGAATTCCGTGTTCCTCCGGCGAGAGAATACGGTGAGAGAGAATCTGAGAAATGTGAATCTGTCAAACCCAATCAAATCTGAAGCGGAAGTGAATCATAACCTGAAATCAAGTAAAGAGGTGAATCATTAGTGAAAAAATTGCATTGGCGACATCAGAGGCGAACAACGAGCTCTGGTTCAGATCTCGTTGAAGATCTTTGTGCCCTGGTTCAGAAAGATGATCAAGCTAAAGCTTCGTTTTCGTCTGGTTTTGTGATCATGCTTCTTCAAGTGTTTTAAGGATGATGACAGTTTTGTGTACTGATCAGTAGAATGGGATCCAATTTGGTTTGATTTCTATGATTCTAAGGCTGCCAAGGTTGTTTAGATTTTTCATTTCATAGTTCCCCATAGAAATGGTAGTTCTGCTGTAAGATTCACATTATAAATTTTCCATTTCATAGTTCCCCATAGAATTTGATGTTGAAAGTAACCTTAGCTTGATAAGAGTCACATTATAGTTTGATGTTGAAAGTAACCTTAGCTTGATGTTGAATGATTCAGTCTTCGGTACCTTCTTTCATCATGAGTGTCTCACATTTGCAGGTTTTTGATAGGAACGTAAAAGTAGTTACACCAGGAGATGTGGGCGCTAATGCAAGGGATGGACAAGTCTAGAAAATGGAGTTAATGGCCATAAGAAGGAAGCCAAGCTGGAGTTATTTGGTTTTTATTCTCTTGTAAAGGACATAATCTTGGTTTGAAGAGGTACTTTGATCTTATTTGTTATTAATAATTTTGTGTTGTTCTTTACTAATGTTAGTGTCTCTCTTATTAATAAAACAGTAAGGAATCCTCTTTTATCCAGCTACGTGGAAATGACACCTTTTACCTTAAACTACGCTTTACACTTGATCAATTCAACAGTTTTATTTTTCGATAATTTGATTTTTTTTTTGTACATTATTTATGTCATTTGTTTTGGGAAGCACATTTTCTCTTACTTGTCTTTCAGGTTAGTCTTATAATGTGATGATTGTTAACAAAATTGAAACCTGTAAGTAAGATAGATGATTAGCAGCAACTATTGCAGCAAGAAAATGTATGATGTGAGTTGGTAGTGATACTGGTGAAATTCAGGAAGGATTCCTTAAATTCATGTGAGTTTCCTAACAATCTTAGATTTCAGGATGATTTTCATTAAAGTTGTGGATATTGCTAAACACCAGGATAGCACAAAAATGAATTTTTTTTATGTTTTACAATTATTTTTAGTAATGCTGAGTTTTTATGTTGAATGTTTCCTTGTTTAATGAATTGAAATATATTTTCATAACATCATTATTCATAGATGCTTCCTTGATCCATTCAAACTTTTGTTGATAGCTCTTAGAATCTCTTCTCCTATTCTTGTAACTTGAAAAACCAAGACCGAGCATCCATCATTACTATGAAACGTTTAAACATTTGTTGATAACACAGTTACATTATACTACTTTTATGCACAACAAAAATATTTAGGTAGGACATCTCATATTTCACGAAGGTCTTCATCAAAATAAAATAAAAGGAAAACAAAGAAAACAAAGCATACATACCCCATAAGGACTCGAAGAGGGATCTTCGAGTATTGTACTAGCATGTAACCAGTAAGACAAGTTATACATTCAAATATAATATAAAAATAAAAGTATAAATATGAATATTGCCCGAATAGGTTATTTTTTGAAATTTAGGAAGGTTTCTTAAACTTCATGATGACTTTCATAAAAATTTAGAAAGACACAAAATCAAATCATTAGTCATACATATTCATATATATATATATATATATATATTATTATGATGTGCACAAAATAAAATCAAGATCCCTCACTAAATGGAGTAGTTTGTAATATACTTCAGCAAAACATAAATTAAAAGATGGGTGAAAACTTATTTCTTCAAATTTAGGAAGGATTTCATATTATTTAGGATGATGTCTTTGAATTTTATGAAGGTCTCCCTAAATGTAAGCATTAGCTATAAGTTCTACACGTTGCTAATATGATTGACCCCTTAAGCTGAGATCCGACATCACAATGAGTAGGAAGATCATAATACATTCAAGTTTAAACTTATAAATGTACTATAGCACCTGATGAGACCATGGAAAGATCGACCAAAGAACATGGATGTGAGGATCAGCTTGAACCAGAGGAAGCATTGGAGGAGCAGCTTGAACCAGAGGAAGCACTGGAGGAACAGCTTGTACCAGCGAAAGCATTGGAGGAAGCATTGATCGTCCCGGTTTGTTAAAGCTCTTTCAAGGCTGTCTAGGTTTTTCTCTTCTCTCCTTCGTTCCCCCTTCTCTATTTAAAGACATTGTAGTTCTCATTTTCTAATCATCAAACTTTTTAATCAAAAACTTCTTTCTACTTGTTTGATCTGAGAAGTGTGTAATATCTTCTCAACTTGTCTTCTTCTTAGTATGTCATATCTAAGTTGAATTCGAGCTTGAAGTTTAAGAGATTTCCATCTCTCTTAGAAGTTCATCTCAATCCCCTTTTCAATCCGGTGCATCATTTCACCCCTTTCATCTTCTTCGATCTGCTGCATAAACAACCCCTTCACCTTCCATTCGATTGATCCATTGCATCTTCGATCTCTTGATCTTCATCAGCCCAATCCATCTCCTCCAAAGCATAGCGAGTGTATTCTTGTGAAGCAGATTCCTTACCAGGAGTCTATCAGCACCAAACCTGCAAACTAGAAGCTGAATAAGCCAACAACGACAACCAACTTTTCTTACTCTTCATAGATCTCTTCCTCATCTTCTTCCACTCAATAATCCTTTACAAAACACCAATTCTCAAATGAATATACCTTATTAACACGATGTAAAGCTTTTTCTTTGTGTTGAGCAAACCGATTCTCAAAACGTTCACAGAACTAGAGAGAAGAACAACAACCATATCATCATTTTATGTTAGAAAGAAGAATCAAAGGCAAAGTTGAAAAACTGATGAAGTTGAGCTTCAGAAGTCTTAATCAAATCAATCCTTCTAATCTCCATCTCCTTACGAAGCCTCACTATCTACTTTGTAGGCTCCATCTTCTTCTTTTCCATGACAATAACTCTCTCATCAGACACTATAATCTCTGTTGCCATGACTCTCACTCCTTTCCTCCGCCTCTCACCACCATCTCCATAGTTTTTCTTCTTCCTCTTCGACGATCTCTCTCTTTTTCTTCATGACAAGAGTCTTCGATCCACCAACTCCAGCAAATCTAAAAACCGTACCAGATATTGTCAATATTTAATTAATACTCCTCAATTTGCTATGTCTCTCTTCATCTTCTTCTTCATAATTATCCTCATCTTCGTGGTCTTGGTAGTGATTATTTGAATTCGGAGTAGTCGCGTGAGATGACGAGCTGAGATAAGAGCAGGATCGAGATAGATGATTGGTCAACGCCGAAACAAGATGAGACGACGACGATCTCTTCCCAGTGTGTTGATTCGATTTGAGAGGACCACAGTCACTGAGAGTCTCGTCGTGATTCTAGAGTAAGGTTGGAGTTTTCTTGCAACGGCGCAGGTTGTAGCGGCTAAAGCGGTGGAGTACGGTGAATCAAATAAACAAATCGTTTTGGCGTTTCTCCCAGAAATTGATGACGATGAACTAAGAAATGAAGATCTCATATGAAAGGATTGAACACAAACTGTGCCAGAGAAATCTATATCGTGAATCTAATTCTACCACCACCATCTACGACATAACAGCGGAGAAGACAACCAAACCGTGAGAGCAGCTGAATTGAGTTGAGACGTAAGGAACGTAAACCCCTTTGGAGTTTTCCTGGCACGTCAGCAGAGTTATATAGCACAAAGAAGCACAATCACTCGTTTCCGAATTTAAAATCTAAAATTCATAGTATTTATATCAAAAATGCTAAATTTGGAAAAGTTGAGCCTATGTGCTAGTTTTGGAATAAAAACCTTAAGTAGTGCTATTCTAGGGTATTTCTCTTATATTTATTGTTTCATAAATCTTAAGAAACAATAACAAACTATTTAATTGCCTAAAACATATATTTTTAAATACACAATATTCACTATACAAACAATACCAAGTGTATAATGTTGACAATATACATATACATAATCTAATTGTAATTTTCATATATATAATCTAACCATTTGTGAATACAAAAAGATTGATTGTTGGAAATTTTTTATATTTATTAGATATATTTGTTCTCTTGGATTTTATATAGCTCTTACGAAAAAGGAAACAAAATCACTACCTCTTAAAGTATGTTTTAATCCCCATTCATCAATATATAATACCAGATCACAGGTTAATACATGTTCTGTTGGTTTTTTTTTATAGATTTTATCGAATTTATAATTAACGAATTTGATATTGGACCCAAACCAAAATAGTAGTACCGTAACCTACATTTCTAATATAATTAAAGAATTCTATTTGCCGTAACAAGAAAAAAGACATTTTAATTTCAAAATAAATTAAAATAAATAACTTTTATGCTATTAGTTTTTATTGTTTCAAAAGTCAGTTCATTATTGGATCTGAGCATTGGCTCGTTTTCTCTATTAAAACAAACTTGAGATCAGCTACATGCATCATATAATTGCATATGCAGGGCTGGTGATTTGGTTCATGCTTGTAGCTACACAGTGTCGTGGTGGAGAAGGACATCTAACCGAAAATAATGATTCAGCAAGAACACCTCTACTTGAAGACAAAGATGACTATGGATCGTGTAATGAACCTTTGACAAACGATGATTCTAATTTGAAAGAGTCAATGGAAAGTGCATGTAACATACCTACCTATACCATTACTTATACTTGAAACGATCCGACCTGTTTTTGTTTTTAACAATAACAATATATAATTAAGTATCCCATACTACTTAATTAAACCGACCAAATCACCATACATCATTAAACCAGCAACAACCAATATGCACAGCGGAAACATACCAACAATACAAAACCAATAATTCATCAATACAATAACATTCATATCCATTATATCAAACAACCTAGCATAACTCTATCCAAGGTTCCAACATAAACAATATAACGAAGACCATGAACACACAAACGAGACCCTAGATCATCCTCATCCTCATCGCCATGATTCCACGTCACATACCTGCACACCACAAACAACTATTGGGATGCGTAAGTATTATCATAAATACTTAGTGAGACAATCCTCCCATCTACTGGGCTATACACACAAGCAACTAAGAAACCAATGTTTAATAATTAACAACCAAACACAAACAAACCAGGAAAAACAAGCATCAGCCGCTGATGAACAGATTAGTGTCGACCAACACTACCTCAGTGTCGATCAACACTCCTCCTTTGGTGTCGATCAACACCGACTTCGCAGACTCGTTCTGCTCAAAGCCAAAATTCAAAGAACCGCTTCCCAAGTCTTCCAAATCGCTCGAAACTCACCCAAAAGACCTGGAAACTCATGGAAACCAACAACCAACCACAAGCATACAAAAAAACACCACAAAACACAACAAATCAATCAAACAAAGGATTCTCAGGCTTAGACCAGCCATGGTCATGCACTCACCTCTTTTGCAGAAAGTTATGACCAAACAACGATGAATCCAACCCTTGGAAGCCTTCTCCTTTGTTCATAGCACAAGATCTCCACTCCATAGCAACATATCTCACCAAACAAGCCAAGAATCTCTCCAAAAGCCCCCAAACTCTCAAGAACACCTTTCTCCCTCTGTTTCTCTCTAAAACGGCGAATAACTTTTCTTTTCCATGACCTAGGTTGATTCCTCGTTTAAATACCTTGGTTTGGGAAATCCACTTAAATCAAACCGACCCAAATCGACAATTAAAACAAACCAGACGAACCGAAAATTGATGGTGTCGATCGACACTCCTCTTGGTGTCGATCGACACCCACTCCCAAAATTCCCAATTTGGTTTGCGGATGTTACAATACTGTTGACGTGGTGTATCGACAAGTCTAATATGTCGAAACAATACAGCTTCAGATGTATCGATAACTCTCCAATATAAAGTTGAATCTATAATAATAGAGCATTAATAATAATATTTATCATTTGATATCGACAAGTCTCACTTCTTCCTTTGCGTTAATTCGTTTCATCTCATAGAACAGTGATCATTCGTTGTTTGTTCACTCGATATGGGATCGAAACACCAGTTAAATATATGTTCGTGATATATTTTCAATAGATTTTGTAAGAAATATTTTATTGTATTTTCCAATATATTTCTCTTTATGTCTTCCAATGTAACTAGAATAAACTCCTGATATGGATTTTTTTTTTCTTATTCAAATGAATTATTAAAAAGTCAATTTTGTTTTTTTTTCCCGTCTATCATCAGGTTAACCTTAATTTCTTTTGAAGCCCAAATTAGATTTTGACACAGAATTTTCTGTTTAAATTGCAATATGTTCTACATTTTTATAATGAAAGTATATGTGTATTTAATTATATTAGAAATATAGGTTAACTACAGTAGGCATATTATTTTCCTCCTTGTATATTTCGCTTAAGAGTAGTGGTTAGTGGTTACACATAAGTAATTTCTTTTGCTCATATTTTTCTTAGTATATGCCTAAACATATATTTCAAGAACTGAAATAGATTTAAACCAATAATTCACAATTTTAAACTATCTTGTTTGTCTTTCCTATCAAGATGATGTATAATACATAATATACAAGAATATCATAGAAATGGTAAAGAGTTTTTTTTTTTAAAATCAAAATTTGGTAATAATACATCATAATTTTTTTTTGGTTAATGTGTTTTTTTTTCGCTCTTGCTATTTTGGTAAAAAAAATACAGTTTCTAGGAAATAAACCCTTTTATATTTGCCGTAACAAAAAAAAAGACATTTTAATTTCAAAATAAATTGAAATAAATAACTTTTATGCTATTAGTTTTCATTGTCTCAAAAGTCAGTTCATTATTGGATTTGAGCATTGGTTAGTTTTCTTTATTAAAACAAACTTGAGATCAGTTACATGTATTGTGTAATTGCATATGCAGGTCTGGTGATTTGGTTCATAATTGTAGCTACACAATGCGGTGGTTGAGAGGGACATCTAACCGAAAATAATGATTCAGCAAGAACACCTCTACTTGCAGACAAAGATGACGATGGTTCGTGTAATGAACCTTTGACAAACGATGAGTCTAATTTGAAAGAGTCGATAGAAAGTTATTAGGAAGCATGTAACAGACATACCTATACCATTACTTATAGTGTTGACGTGGTGTATGGACAAATCTAATATGTCGAAATGATACAGCTTAAGATGTATCGATAACTCTCCAATATAAAGTTGAATCTATAATTATAGAGCATTAATAATAAAATTTATCATTTGATATTGACAAGTCTCACTTCTTTCTTTGCGTTAATTCATTTCATCTCTTTGACCATTGTCATAGACTAGTGATTATTCGTTGTTTGTTGACTCGATATGGGATCGAAACACCAATTAAATATATGTTGTGATATATTTTCAATTGATTTTGTAAGAAAGGTTTTCTTGTATTTTCGAATATATTTCTCTTTATTTCTTCCAACGTAACTAGAATAAATTCCTTATATGGATTTTTTTTTTGTTTTTCAAATGAATTATTAACCAGTCAATTTTGTTTTTTCTTTCGTCTAACATCATGTTAACCTTAATTACTTTTGAAGCCCAAATTAGGTTTTGTCACAGGATTTTCTGGTTTAAACTGCTATATGTGCTACATTTTTAGAACGAACGTATATGTGTATTTAATTATATTAGAAATATAGGTTAACTTCAGTAGGCATATTATTTTCTTCCCTGTATATTTCGCTTAAGAGTAATGGTTAGTGGTTACACATAAGTAATTTCTTTTTCTCATATTTTTCTTATGTTTTTTTTTTCATCTTTTTCTTATGTTTTGCTTATATTTTTCTTAGTATGCCTAAACATATATTTCAAGAACTGAAAGAGATTTAAACCAATAATTCACAATTTTAAACTATCTTGTTTGCCTTGTCTATCAAGATGATGTATAATACATAATATACAAGAATATTATAAAAATAGTAAAGTGTTTTTTTAATCAAAATTTGGTAATAATACTTCATAAGTTTTTTTTTGGTTAATGTGTTTCTTTTCGCTCTTGCTATTTTGGTAAAAAAAGACAGTTTCTTGGAAAGAAATCTTTTTCCATTTGTCGTAACAAAAAACAAAGACATTTTAATTTCAAAATAAATTAAAATAAATAACTTTTATGCTATTAGTTTTCATTGTTTCAAAAGTCAATTCATTATTGGATTTGAGCATTGGTTAGTTTTCTCTATTAAAACAAACTTGAGATCAGTTACATGTATAGTATAATTGCATATGCAGGTCTAGTGATTTGATTCATGCTTGTAGCTACACAGTGTTGTGGTTGTGAGGGACATCTAACCGAAAATAATGATTCAGCAAGAACACCTCTACTTGCAGACAAAGATGACGATGGTTCGTGTAATGAACCTTTGACAAACGATGATTCTAATTTGAAAGAGTCGATAGAAAGTTATTAGGAAGCATGTAACAGACGTACCTATACCATTACTTATAGTGTTGACATGGTGTATGGACAAGTCTTATATGTCGAAATGATACAGCTTAAGATGTATCGATAACTCTCCAATATAAAGTTGAATCTATCATAATAGAGCATTAAGAATAAAATTTATCATTTTGATATTGACAAGTCTCACTTCTTTCTTTGCTTTAATTCATTTCATCTCTTTGACCATCGTCATAGACCAGTGATCATTCGTTGTTTGTTGCCTCGATATGGTATCAAAACACCAATTAAATATATGTTCGTGATATATTTTCAAAAGATTTTGTAAGAAAGATTTTATTGTATTTTTCATTATATTTCTCTTTATTTCTTCCAACGTAACTTGAATAAACTTCTGGTTTTGGATTTTTTTGTTCTTTTTCAAATGAAATTTTAACCGGTCAATTTTTTTTTTTCTGTTTTTTCCATCTAACATCAAGTTAACCTTAATTACTTTTGAAGCCTAAATTAGGTTTTGTCACAGAATATTCTGTTTAAATTGCAATATGTTCTACATTTTTAGAACTAACATATATGTGTATTTAATTATATTAAAAAGCTAGGTTAACTACACTAGGCATATTTTTTTCTTCCCTGTATATTTCGCTAAGAGTAGTGGTTAGTGGTTACATACACATAATATGTGTGATGAATTTAATAGTTAACCATTAGTTAGATCATCCTTTTAGTAATTGTGGGAAGTACAAAAACTAACCTTATAAAGTGTAAAAATTACATTGTCATGCCATTGGTTTTAAATGCAAATGTTAAATTTTTTAGTAAGGATAAAAATGTAATTTAAATATAAGACTAACAAAATCTTTTAAATAATTTTTAGTTTCCAAACTTTTTTTTTCTTTGTCTAATTAGTTATGGACGAAAATTATTAATTAATTTTTAAAAATTGTAAGCCAATCAGAATTTTAAAAAGTAAGATTTTCTATCTACTTATCCAAATTATTATTTTAATAACTATATTTGGAAGATTTTTTAAAATTTTAATTTATGATTCTCTTATCATATTTCTTTTATTTCATTGAGAAATTGTTTTGTATTATCACAAAATACATATGATAAATAAATATGTAACTTTTTTCTGCATATGTTGTGATTTGATTTTTTAAAACGAAGACATATTACTCAATCTGTGATGAATAATATGTGTTTTTAATGTTCCACATGGTAAAACTAAAATTATGTGATTAATTAAATAATAAATTTTATTTGCTCGCAATTAAAATATGATAGTGAATACTTTAATTCAAAAAATTATGACGCAAATACAACCGACAAACAATATAAAATTATAATATACATCAAACAAATTAAAATATATAATATTCTAAAATAATTAGTATTTAAAAAGATATATGTAGATTTACCAAACAATTGCAATATTAGAAATAATATTGTGTCAAACAAAATAACTTTTTTAAAAAACTATAACAATAACTTTTATTATTGTATTATAATTTTTGAAGAAAATATTGATCCGTGATTTATAGCACGGAATATATTGTAGTGATATTGTAACAGTTGCACATATAATATTACATATAATCTGTGAATTGTGATGAACCTAATAGTTTAACTATAAATAAAAGTTTAAGCTCCTCATCAAGAAGCTTTATATATATATATATATATATATATATAACTTTAAGTGGAGATCTTAATATACAAAGAGATCTCCACTAAAAGCATTTATAAAACAGAGAACATGTTCGAAATATTCAGATACAATGGAAAGTAAAAACGTGGCGTTGTTTCTAAATATTTCGAATATGTTCTCTGTTTATAAAAATAGAGAGAGAGACGTTTTGTAACACTAATTACATGATTAGCCGGAAAAAAATCTCTAATTACAAATCGCTCTAGCGGATGCAGAATCGAGCCCAGTGGGCTTCTTTATATACCATTTTGGGGTTTAAACCTTATCAAACACTCTCGAATCCGACCCGTTTCATAGAAACGTAGACCCGACCCGGCTTGTCGTCGCACACGGTCTCTGGTGACGAACAAGGCCACGCGTGACTGCTTTTAATTTACTTCGCTCTCTCTCTCTCTCTCTTTTAGTTTCGTTTCTCTTTTTTGGGGTTCGCATTATAGATGGTTGTGGAGAAGATGAGTGCGGTAGAACCAGACATGGAAGATCTCTTCCAGGAGAAAAAGCGTGTCAGGAATCCTCTCGTCCCTCTCGGTTTGTGTCTTTTTTTTTTCATCTCATTTTCACCAAAAATCGAATTTTGAATTTTTGGGCTTTCAAAATGTTTTTTTTTTTTTTTTTTTTTTTAAGATTGCTGCTGATTTTAGTTTCTGGGACACAATTTGATTCAAAATCAGGATCAATGTGAAATTTAGAATTTTTGAGATCCCCAAACAATAGGTTCTGAAATGATTAACAAGTTATGTAATTGAGATTACAACTTTTGTGTCGGTATGTATGATTTTGTGGTCTTTAGAGAATCTCTAGTATCATGATGGTAGATGGTAGAACTATAGAGAGAGATTTGTATAAACAAACTCTATTTAAGTGATTGTTGTGGTCTTGTGGAGCTGCAAAACATATTTGTTTGATGATATCAGTTTCTCGAACTAGTCTTTCCCTTGCTTATCTTTAAAGGTTGTTCCTTTGGCACAAATTGTATGACGAATTTTGTAACTTGGACCGTAGCTAGCAGCAAAGCCATGATTATGTTTCTATAAACATTGACAGAGACAAAGATTATATAATTCAATACTGTCTTCTTGGTCTATACTGTTAAGACATTCGAAATTGATGAATTTTCTTGTGTAATAAAAACTGTTGTAGGCGCACTTATGACTGCGGGAGTGCTTACGGCTGGGTTGATTAGTTTCAGAAGAGGCAATTCTCAGTTGGGTCAGGTTTTGATGAGAGCTAGGGTTGTCGTCCAGGGTGCTACTGTCGCTTTAATGGTTGGTACCGCCTATTACTACGGTGATAATCCTTGGAAGAAATGAGCTATACAACTACTTGTTCGTTTTTAAAAACGTTTTCACATAATTGAGATGACACTCTCAGTATATCTGCGGGCAAAGGTGTGTGTGCACTGCTCTCTCGCTTTGAGTGTAGAATTCTGTGGTCTTTGCTAGGATTCATAACTTGTAAGGGGCACATTACATGATTTGAATAATTTAAAGAACTAAAAAGTATCGTTGTATCTTTGATCAATTGATTATATTGATTCGAGGAGATTCTCAGAAACCCATCTTTCAGCCGACAGTCTCTGTGTTATTTATTTGCTTACAACTATGATTGAGTTTTGACTTCTTGAAAGATCCCTTGTGAAACATGGGACAATGAATCATCATCATCAGTCATCACAAAAGTATTATACATAAGACTCTGTTTTCAAGATATATAATAACAAATGAGTGGGAGTGAATAGATTATGTATTAGAAGGCAAGCTATGTTTTAATGATTTAAGAACATCTAAGTGGAAGACAATGGTGGGCCTGATAACATTTTGCTTAATCATAATCTTAGTCTTTTTCAGCTTATTGTGGTTCTTGACCTTCTAAATGTGAAATCCTAATCACATTTTGTGGTCTTTTTAGCCAATGATGATTATGGTTTAGCTTAAGTTCATGTTAAATCCAGTCACCAACATATAAAGAGGGGGACAATGAGAAGCCTTTTAAAGCGTGTCTTGGTTTGGAAATAAAAGTAGACAGTACATGTGTGAAATCTCTCTATCAGCTTTTTTTTTTTTTTTTTTTTTTTTTTTAATCTCATTACTATATATTTTTACAGAGACTGATCACTGAGCTAAACTCAAAACAGTTTCTTCTCTTCAAACAAGAAAATGTGTAGGATGCTTTTGTCTGAAATCCATGAAACAGAAGCTCTTTCACCTAAAACTTCATCTGAAGCGGCAATAGCTCTTCTGAACCAGAAAGATTCATCTTCAAGCTCTATAATCTCTGTCTTATGTTTGGTTATCTCTGTTCTTGCTCTTATCATCATCTTTCTCGGTGTCCTCCACTTAATTTTCAAATTTCTCCGCAAGTCCTCAATGTTATTTCCATATCCCCATTTTAGTCCCGACCCAGATCCCTCTTCTTCCTCCTCTCCTCAGCTCCAGCACCTCTTCTTCCTCCACGACTCTGGTCTCGACCAAACGGCTATTGATGCACTTCCCGTGTTTCTTTACGGTGATGTAACCATGAGTCTGAAAGAGTCATTCGATTGCGCCGTCTGTCTCAGTGAGTTTTCTGACGCAGACAAGCTCAGGCTACTCCCAGTCTGTGGCCATGCGTTCCATCTTCACTGTATCGACATGTGGCTTCTCTCCAACTCTTCTTGCCCTCTTTGCAGACGGTCACTCTCAACCTCAACCTCAAACTTCGATTCCTCAAGCCACGCGGAGACTCCTGCCGCCCCCTTGTCCGAGCATCAGCAAGTCGCCGAAGGCGAAGTATCTATATCGAAAAGAGTCTTCTCTGTTCGTCTCGGTAGATTCAAAAGCACGAACGGGAGTCAAAGTCAAAGCCAACGGCATGAAGTTAGAGGTGAAATTGGGGTGGGAGTGCCAAGAAGGTGTTACTCAATGGGCACGCATCAGTATCTTGAATGCAATCAAGATTTTGTGGTGGCTCTGTCTTCGTCTCCTCGTGAGGGAAATTCCAGTAATAATTGCTCCGTTCACGCGGGTAAATCAGTAAACAAGGACTCTGGTTGGCTAGGTTCTAACGTATTGTAGTAGAAGAGAGAGTATGTCTATGTCAAAGATCTTGTTTTGGTCGGAGAAGGAGAAGAGAGTAATATGGTTCGGTTTAATAAACAAAATAGGTTTTTTTTTTTCTTTTTTTTTTTTTGTTGCATCAACAAAGACCTTTTACATAATTACATGGATATAAATCAAACCAAACATCCTTTTTTGGTTCCAAAAATCAAACCAAACTTAACTTAATATACAGTTAAACGCAACTAACGGTCACTTACCATAATCTTTTGTACACACAATGAAACTATGTAACCATACAAAATTATATACCGTCCTTAGTAAAGACAGAAAAATTATATAATCAAAATAGGTATAAGACAGTAGTGATACATTTACATGACATTATAGAAAGATGAGTAGGTTTAAACGACAAAATAATACAGTAAATCAAACTAAACTTGATCACGTAAACAAATAAATAAGGAGGAAACGCACAACTCACGCGAGAGACTTTTCAAACGCCTATCGTAGAACTCGTCCTGACAAGAGTCATCATCATCAATCATTTCACGGCGTCGACAACGCTGATATCGTCGGTAGCTTTACTAGAATCGACGGGGACAGAAGCGTAGCGCATCGAAAAGCTTCGGACTCCACCAAATCCAGCTTCATCGTCTTTGTATTCATCTTCGAAACTCAAGGTGTAACTTAAAGGATCATATCGGAAATTGGCGGTATCATCCCACTTGCGGCCGCGGGGTCGATCGCGGTTAAATCTGCGGATGAAAGTCTTCCACCGTGGTCCAGCCACGATCTCCGACCACTCTCGGATCTTTAGAAACGCCCGTACCCACCACCGTGGCTCTTGAAGGTGGTTGCTGTGAACTCGCTGCCACCAGGAGGGTTTAACGGTGGTGGCTCCGAAGCCGGGGAGGCAGGAACCGCGAGACGACTCACCGACAAGTGGATCGGAGGTGGTCTTCGGCTCAAGATCTGCTTGTCCAACTTCCATTACAAAAGGATCGAAACAGAGTTAAAGGGTTTTGGTGTAATACAAGCCAACACGAAACTGCTTTTAGCTGTAATCAAACCATTGGCGACACTTTTATATTTTAGGCAAATCATAGACAAAGTCATATATAAGTCGAAAAATTCCGTTAACCATCCCTCTATATAATATTCAAATGCGAATTTAGTTTTAAACATTCGATCATGAATTTATATTACGAAGAAACATCTTTTCTAAATATTTATATACCTATACATTTATAAAATTAATTTTAACACAAATATTACATAACATAATCAATTCTCTCTGTTTTTTTCCCCCTCTGTAGCGTTTTTGTATGGGGGTCTTTAAAACATTATTAAAAAGTCTACTAAACTAATGTTAACTGTTAGCTTTTTACTCGATAATTTACTTTTTTTTTAATAACTAAAATACATTTTCATGGAGACACAGTCTTCTCTCCTTCTCCTTTCCTTAATTGTCTCCAACATCATCTCATTCTTTCACTCCCACAAATCTCTCCCTTCCATAACTTGAAACACACGCAAACCCCAAATGAGCAACCTCCACCTCTACACCTCCGCACGGTTCCGCAATTTCCCGACGGCATTTTCCCTCCGTCACCACCACAACGACCCTAACAACCAACGCCGCCGATCCATCTTCTCCGAGCTCCGTAACAAAACACTCGACCCGGGCGGTGACCTAATCACGAGATGGAACCACATCTTCCTCATCACCTGCCTTCTTGCTCTCTTCCTCGACCCTCTTTACTTCTATCTCCCCATTGTCCAAGCCGGAACCGCATGTATGTCCATCGACATCCGTTTCGGCATCCTCGTCACCTTTTGCCGAACCCTAGCCGATCTCTCCTTCCTCATCCACATTCTCCTCAAATTCAAAACCGCCTTTGTCTCCAAATCATCTAGAGTATTTGGTCGCGGGGAGCTCGTCATGGATCGCCGTGAAATCGCCGTCCGTTACCTCAAATCTGAGTTCGTCATTGACCTCGCAGCCTCGCTTCCTCTTCCTCAGGTTCAATTCAATTTTGGTTTCTAGGGTTACGATAGGTGACAATGTTGGAATCGTAAAAACAAATTGATCCCTTCAGTTCTTTAAATTGAAATCTCTCTATTTTTTTTTCTCAGATGATGATTTGGTTTGTGATACCAAATGCTGGAGAATTCAAATACGCAGCACATCAGAACCACACGCTTTCCTTGATCGTCCTGATACAGTACGTTCCTCGCTTCGTCGTCATGCTTCCTCTCAATCGACGGATCATTAAAGCCACCGGAGTCGCAGCCAAAACGGCCTGGTCTGGTGCAGCCTACAATCTCGTCCTATACTTGCTTGTGAGCCACGTAAGTAACAATTTCTATTTCTCTACATGACTTAAAAAATGTCTCTGTTTCACAACTTGGTTTCTTCTCTTTTAAGGTTCTTGGATCGGTTTGGTACGTTTTATCGATCCAGAGACAGCATGAATGTTGGAGAAGAGAGTGCACTAAAGAGATGAACGCAACGCATTCACCATCTTGTACTCTCTTGTTTCTAGACTGTGGATCGTTGCAAGATCCAGGGAGACAAGCTTGGATGCGGATCACTCGGGTGCTCTCAAATTGTGATGCACGGAATGACGATGACCAGCATTTCCAGTTTGGTATGTTCGGAGATGCGTTCACTAATGACGTCACTTCTTCTCCTTTCTTTGATAAATACTTCTACTGTCTTTGGTGGGGTCTCCGTAACCTCAGGTTAGGTTAAAAAATTACTCTTAAATCAAACGAAACCGCAGATTTTGGCCATTTGTTAACTGCCCCTTGATTTGGTTTGTGTAGTTCTTATGGACAGAGTCTTGCAGCGAGTACACTGAGTAGTGAGACTATATTCAGTTGTTTCATCTGTGTTGCGGGTCTCGTTTTCTTCTCTCATCTCATTGGAAATGTTCAGGTAATTGATCAAATTCATAGAAAATTCTACTCCTAATATAGTTTGTAATGGAGTCTAAAGTGATTTCTCAAATTCTTGAAGAACTATCTGCAATCGACGACGGCTAGGTTAGACGAATGGAGAGTCAGAAGAAGAGACACAGAGGAATGGATGCGACATAGGCAATTGCCAGAAGAGTTACAAGAGCGTGTAAGGCGATTCGTCCAATACAAATGGCTAACAACTCGTGGAGTCGACGAAGAAGCCATTCTACGGGCTCTACCGTTAGATCTTCGCCGCCAGATCCAACGACATCTCTGTCTTGCTCTCGTTCGCCGTGTATGCCATACCAGTAAAACATTACAATCTGATTACTTTCAGCTCAAGTAACGAGCCCTAAATTTTACGTTCATTTGATTTTTCAGGTGCCCTTCTTCGCGCAGATGGATGACCAGCTCTTGGATGCGATATGTGAGCGTCTAGTTCCATCCTTGAACACAAAAGACACGTATGTGACACGCGAAGGCGATCCTGTAAATGAGATGCTTTTCATCATTAGAGGTCAGGTGGAGAGTTCAACTACAGATGGTGGACGGTCAGGATTCTTTAACTCTATCACGCTTAGACCAGGAGATTTCTGCGGTGAAGAGCTCTTAACCTGGGCTTTAATGCCAGTCATTACTGTTAATCTCCCATTGTCCACAAGAACCGTGAAGACTCTCTCAGAAGTAGAAGCTTTCGCTCTCCGAGCAGAGGACTTGAAGTTCGTAGCTAACCAATTCAGACGTCTCCACAGCAAGAAACTCCAACATGCTTTCAGGTAATACTCGTTTATTATTGTCTCAAAAGCAATGAAGGTTTCTTGCTTGATACGCTATGAGGTTTCTTTGATCTCTATGTTTTGACTCTTTATCAGATACTACTCACATCAATGGAGAGCATGGGGAACTTGTTTTATTCAAGCTGCGTGGAGACGATACGTGAAGAGGAAGTTAGCAATGGAGTTAGCAAGGCAAGAGGAAGGAGATGATTACTATTATGACGATGATGGAGACTATGAATACGAAGAGATCATGCCGGAGAGTAGTAACAACGGTGACGAGAACGGCAGCAATAATCAGAATTTGAGTGCGACGATATTAGCGTCTAAGTTCGCGGCTAATACGAAGAGAGGTGTTTTAGGGAACCAAAGAGGGTCTTCAAGAATTGATCCTGATGATCCATCTTTGAAGATGCCTAAAATGTTTAAACCAGAGGATCCAGGATTCTTCTGATTTTTGTGGTTGTGAATTGATTTTGTTGTAACCAATATAATATTAGTTAGGTATATAAAGAGGCATGATTACGTACTGATTCAAAGCAATAGTGTATGACAATGATATGTCCATTTCTATCCAACTCATTTCTGGCTTCTACAGCCTTTATTGGTATGGACATCTCTCGTGATAGTAGTAGCCTAGTGGCTAGTAGCGTATCATGTTTTAATACGAAACTATGTGTAATCCCTCTCATTTTAATGCTCAGTTTTATAAATTCATTATTAAACCTTAATAACAAAAGTATTTAAAAATCAAAGATTTGTTTTTTCATATATGCCAGTTTAACTTTTAAAAGTAGAATGTAGGGTCATAACATAGAATGAAATCTGAAAAAAAAGTATTCCAAAAAAAAGAACATGAAATCATATAACTTTTTCTCAACTTTAATTTTTTTTTACTTACCTTTTTAAGCACTATATATTTTTGCAAGAGCAGTGAGTACCACCAATTAATTCTCCTTATATTTATAGTTGAAAAAGTATCACATAAATTTTCTTATTTGTGGAAAAACACTTGCAAAAGGACCACAACATCACAATCCACAAAGTAAACCTATGTTTACAAGAAAAGATGAAAAAAACATACCAAATAGATGACACAACCACCTCTTAGAAAATGACATCACACCATACTTGCAATTATTTCATTTATTTTTATCTTCATTTCATTATCCTTTACATATTACCCACACAAATATAATTTCCTATGCACTGAATTTTATTGTTTTTTTTAATTTTGTGGAAAAAATGGAAGAAAGAAAGATTTTTTTTTTTTTTTTTTTTTTGATATGAACACACATATACAAAAAAAAAATCAGAAATCACGGCAAGGCAAACTCATAGCTTATATTATAATGGCTTATTTTGTCTTTCATATTTGAATTCTTATTGGAAAACGGACAAAACAAAACGTTAAATAGTCAAAAATAAGCCATTCAAAGTACGGCAACACGAACCAAAGAGAGTTTAAGTTAAGCGACATGTGTGAGAGATTGCAGGAGATCTCGACCGTTGGATTCTTTCCCCCTTCAAATCACAACAATCAAATATAAATCCCATTAAAGAGAGAGAGAGACTAGAGAAGAAGAAAATCCCAAGAAAGACAAAAAAAAAGATAAGACCTTTGACGTTTTTGAAAGCTTGTTGTGAAGCTTTTTGCATATCCATCCATGGCGGCTCGTAGAGTCTCTTCTCTCTTATCTCGATCTTTATCTGCTTCCTCTCCCTTATTGTTTCGTTCTCAAGGTACTCCCCACACGCATGCTAACAAATCACTGTTCGATGTTTCTGATGAATCTCTCATAGTATCTCCCTTAGTATTAGATTCAGTATGATGTTCTGATTCGAGTATATCACTGAACTTAACGTTGTTTCCAATGAAAATTAGATTCTTTGATTAGTGGGTTTGTGGTGAATCTAGGGTGTGATGTATGAACATTATGACGATTTTGTTTCAGGGAGAAATTGTTATAATGGAGGGATCTTAAGGAGATTTGGAACCTCTTCTGCTGCTGAGGAACTCATTAGTCCCTCTGTTCAAGTTTCTCACACTCAGCTCCTTATCGATGGGAACTTTGTTGACTCTGCTTCTGGTGATTAAAGTTTTCATTTTTATTTGTTTAAAAGATGCAAATTTTGAGTCGTGAGGTTCCAGTTCCATGAGCTTAATAGTTAATTTTTGGAATCCTTGGTTTCAGGTAAGACGTTTCCGACTCTTGATCCGCGGACAGGGGAAGTCATTGCGCATGTAGCTGAAGGCGATGCTGAAGATATCAATCGGGCTGTTAAAGCTGCAAGGAAGGCTTTTGATGAAGGACCTTGGCCTAAAATGAGTGCTTATGTAAGTACTCTTCTGGAGTCTTTAAATTTATGAGCTTTAATGTGATATGTTCTCATTTGGTTTATGATTTGGGTTTTCAGGAAAGGTCAAGAGTAATGCTGAGGTTTGCTGATTTGGTTGAGAAACACAGCGAAGAGCTGGCGTCTCTAGAGACATGGGACAATGGCAAGCCTTACCAACAATCCAAGAACGTTGAGATTCCAATGTTCGCCAGATTGTTCCGTTACTATGCTGGTATCCTGAGAATTAATCCCTAGTGAAGGTTTCTTGCTTTTTGGTGTTGATTTCTGTGAATGAACACATTCTTGGTTTTGCTTTGGTGTGTTAGGTTGGGCGGATAAGATCCATGGACTAACAGTTCCAGCTGATGGAAACTATCATGTCCAAACATTGCATGAACCAATAGGTGTAGCTGGACAGATCATTCCATGGAATTTTCCACTTTTGATGTTTGCTTGGAAAGTTGGTCCTGCTCTTGCTTGTGGTAACAGCATTGTCCTCAAAACCGCTGAACAAACGCCTCTTACCGCTTTCTATGCTGGCAAACTTTTACTTGAAGTAAGATAACATGATATAGATTCTCTTTTCATCTTCTACTTTCCATTATTGTTGCTATGAGTAAGTAACAGTGTTTCTTGAAATTTATGATTAGGCGGGTCTTCCTCCTGGTGTTCTGAATATAGTTTCTGGATTTGGTCCAACAGCTGGTGCTTCCCTCGCGAGTCACATGGATGTAGACAAGGTAGAGATATCAATTTTCCTTGTTCTTAACTTCTATAAGAAACTAAACTTATGTTATATATATATATTGTTCCTTTTCCTGCAGCTTGCTTTTACAGGATCCACTGATACGGGCAAAGTTATACTTGGTTTGGCTGCTAACAGCAATCTCAAGCCGGTAACTCTGGAACTTGGTGGGAAATCACCGTTCATTGTATTCGAAGATGCTGATGTCGATAAAGCTGTAGAGCAAGCACACTTTGCCCTCTTCTTCAACCAGGTTTGTCTATACTATAAGACATACCTTGAGCTTTGCACACTTTGCCCTCTTCTTTAACCAGTTTTGTTTCTTTTCTTTTCAATAGTAGAATACATTATATATACCTTGAGCTAAGCTAACTCAAATTTCCTAGCTAATTCTTGAGATAATGTTGAGTAATGTTTTTGTAGGGGCAATGTTGCTGCGCTGGATCTCGAACATATGTTCATGAGAAAGTGTATGATGAGTTTGTTGAGAAATCAAAGGCACGCGCATTAAAACGTGTGGTTGGTGATCCTTTCAAGAACGGTATTGAACAGGGTCCTCAGGTAACACATGCACATTCCGTACATTAAAGAGAGTTTTAGCCTTTATATTTTGTTGATGTTTTTGTGATTTTTAATTATGTTTTAAACTTTGTATAGATCGATTCGAAGCAATTTAAGAAAGTGATGAACTACATAAGGTCAGGTGTCGAAAGCAATGCTACTCTTGAATGTGGTGGTGATCAGATTGGTGACAAAGGTTACTTCATCCAACCTACAGTCTTTTCTAATGTTAAGGTAAAATGAAAACTCTTCCAAGACGTCTTTAATGTTCTGATCTGTTTCAATTCTCCATGGCATTAATCTTGAACATATACAGGACAACATGCTTATCGCTCAAGACGAGATTTTCGGTCCAGTCCAATCAATCTTGAAGTTCAGGTACGTACTCATGAGTCATGATGGGATATGTGATTAGTAAAATCGTAGAGATGTTTAACCTGGGTAAACCAAGCTACTCTGAATCGAAAAAACCATCCAGTAAGCAAATAAGTCACAATATGCTTATAGTAGTTATTAGATATCTAAAAGACTGAACAAAAGTCTGAACCATAGTATATTTGACTTAACGTTGGTTACTATTTTGCTATATTGTCAAAGGCCTAAAACCAAAAATGTAATGTTGGGTTCAGGGATGTGGATGAGGTGATAAAGAGGGCAAATGACACGAGGTACGGGCTAGCTGCAGGGGTTTTCACAAAGAGTTTGGACACAGCAAACAGGGTTTCGAGGGCTTTGAAAGCTGGAACCGTTTGGGTAAACTGCTTCGACGTCTTCGATGCAGCCATACCATTTGGTGGTTACAAGATGAGTGGTAATGGCAGAGAGAAGGGTATATACAGTCTCAACAATTACTTGCAGATCAAGGCAGTCGTTACTGCTTTGAATAAGCCTGCCTGGATCTGATATCTGCAGTCAGTGTGTGTCTCATCATAAATGCTCAAACCAAAGATAGAGAGACTCTATAAAAAGTTAACCGTAATAAAATTAAGGCCTGGGTTTGTATTTTGTAACTTGAGTAAAAGGATTGTGATACTTTAATAAATGTGTATTCAAAGTTCTTGCTGTTATATTTTTTTCTTCTTGATATCACATATAGCTGTTTCTCTTAGACATGGCGTTCATTTGGTTTCTTCGCATTGTTTCCATCGAAACTGAAAATGTAACAATAACTTTATCAACACTAGAAGACATATGTCTAAGAATATTTAAATGAGAAATCAATTAAAGAAAATTATAAAGATACAAAAAGATATTAAAATTAATTTCTAATTACTATAAACAAAAACTTTCCTATGTTTCACAAAAAAATCCGTTTAAAAATTTTATTTTCTTTTTAAGTATATAGTTTAGTATTTTCAAACTTGATATTTTTGTTTTGTATTTTAATCTATTAATTGGTAAAATAAATATTATATATATATATATATATATTCGTAAATAGCATAAATATACTTAATTGTGTAGTTTGTGGGAAAGATATCATAGTTTTGGTGAAACAGTACTGGTTAGTTGAGACTTGAGATGTATATAGCTAAATTATAATAATTAATATATGCTGTAAAATACATGAACCTAATTAGTACATAATCTACTTAATTTAATACGATTAGTAATTCTTGACTCAATTTTTGATAAAGGTGTAATGTAACTACTAAAATGACGAAAATGTCTAATGCATAAGAAAAAAAAAAGAAAGACCAAATCGTGAATTACTTCTTCTTCAGCCAGAAGTTTCCGTTTCTCTCTCTCTTTTTTTTTTTCTTCATCTCTCTGAGAGATTCTCTCTCTCACAATTTTTGCAACTTGTCTGTCTTGTTGGATCCTCCAAATCCCTCCTTTTTCTCTCTCTCTCACTCTCGCTCGATCCTAATCCCGTAATCCGCTTTTAGATAGATACTGCATCATCAGCTCACGATTTCGAGAATCGATTCCACCATTTTTTTTAAAAAAAATCTTCAAACCTTTCTTAGGGTTTCTCACTCCTCCTTCTTTTTTTTTTCTTTCCCAACATCATCTCTCATGGCGATGAGAGGTGTCGATTTCAAGTGGTGAGTTTCTCTTCACTTGGGTCAATTTAAAGGAAACAGATTTCGATTTTTGGATCATTCAATTACCCATTTTTCGAGTTTTTAGGGGTTTCTGGTTTTTTTTTTTGCTGTTAACGTTTTATAAATTCTTGTGTAGGTATGATGGGTTCTTCTTGTCGATGCTTGCCACTAGTGTGTATCCTTATATATATCTCTATGCTAGTTTTAATTCCGCCGAATTTTGGTTCTTTTTATAAATTCCTTTATAAATTTGTGTTCTTGCTTTGGATCGAGCTGAGAATTCTTCAGTTCGGGAGATGTTTTTTCCGATATAGGTATTGGTTTAGGGTTCATCAGAAGGAAAAGTAGAGTAATTTATACATCTCCTTCTTCTTCTTTTTGTTCTCTTGAAGATTTGATTTTCAGTTTTTGGTTCTTTTGGAGTAGAGGAACTAGTCTGAAATCTTCTTGTACTGAATTAAGGTGATATAGATAAACCTCTCGATTTCGTTTTCCTTAATGGTATTTGCGTTGTAGAATCATTGTAGCTGTCAATTGGAATAGATATCGTTCTTGCGAATACCCTCTGCATATATGGATTGTGGTAGGTGGTGCACCTCTGTTCTACTTTTTCTATTATCAGTTTCGGTTCTTTTGTGTTCCTTTCCTTGGAATCTTTAAGTTTTGTTATTTTTTTCCCTCACGGTTTCAGGTCGATTACACCACTGTGTTTCTCTTCCGGGTCTTCATGTTTGTTGACAATGGTCTTGCTTCTGGACTTGGCTTGTAAGTTCCATCTTAATCTCCTAGTTCCTAGAGTTATAGTTAATTTGATGTTGGAATCTTCCTCCCCTTTTTCCAGAGTTGTTATCTCAAGAAGAAACTTTTGTGTAGTATTCTATTTGCTATCCTTATTCCTTAGATAGGCATGTAATTCATTGAGAAGGAATCGATTATGATAAATATATGCTAATTGGGAAGCATAGAATATCTTTGTAGCTCCAGTCGAAAGGCTCTTCGAGTTGCAAGCTTGATCTCATAAGTAGCTAGTTGCAACATTTCTCTTATCTCCCTAGGTAGCAAAGTTTCATGAATATCTATTTATTTGTGTCATAATAATTTATGGTATGAACATCTGTTAGGGATTTTGGAAGTCAACAGAGGAACGCCATGTTTTGTGGAAGAGTGGTTGTCCTGTCTGTCCTATCTCTGATGCTGTATCCATTTTTGTGGGCTTGGACTGTAATCGGTACACTATGGTTTACAAAGGCGAAAAAATGTGTAAGCTTTATTTACAATCATGGCATATGATTATTCTTGTTGGAAATCTGTTGCTGAGTTAGTATGTATTTTCTTGTGATAGTTACCTGAAGAAGGCCAAAAGTGGGGTTTTCTCATTTGGTTGATGTTCAGCTACTGTGGCCTCCTCTGCATTGCTTGCATCTGTGTTGGAAAGGTAGATTTTTATCAAGCTTTTTTTTTTGTTGGTTTGAAGATGGGCGCAACTTAATAATATGAGTTTACTTTATAGTGGTTGACACGAAGACAGGTACACTTATTACGTGCTCAGCAGGGAATTCCGATTTCAGAGTTCGGGGTAAGTTTCATGATCCAATTATTCAACTTCAGTTCCTTTACACATTTGCGGAGTTTGTCATTATGATTTTTGTTTCCAAGTGCTTTATGTTGCAGTTAGTCCCTCCTGACACTTCTGAGTAATTTTTCAATGTCTGTTTTCTTGTACCCAGATTTTAGTTGACATGATTAGGGTACCTGACTGGGCATTTGAAGCCGCAGGCCAAGAGATGAGAGGCATAAGTCAAGATGCTGCTACATACCATCCTGGACTTTACTTGACTCCAGCTCAGGCAAGTCTGGTCCTTTACTGTCAGCACCCTAAGATTTAGTAACTTGTCTCTATCATAAATATGACTCATAGCTACTCTTTCCGTGGTTTTAATCTCTCCCATACGAGTAATCTCATACTCAACAGTTATGTTTCCAGTACCTGTGGACATATATTGTAGAGAAACAGAAATCTTATTTGCCAATGATGTCAAAGAAGATATCATTGGCAGGATGTGATTATGCTCATTACTTTTACTATATCTCTGTCTCAAGATTCCAAACATCTAATGCTTGATGCTTTGGTTGGTAAACAGACAGAAGCTGTTGAAGCACTCATTCAAGAACTTCCAAAGTTCAGATTAAAAGCTGTCCCAGATGACTGCGGTGAATGCTTAATCTGCTTAGAGGAGTTCCATATTGGCCATGAGGTACTAAACATCACTTTCCTAAATTTTCTCCATTGCTAGATTAACCAACTTCTTATTCATATTGTTGTGGTATTGAACACTAGCTTTGCTTTCATACTGTGCTTGCGTGCTTTTCTCGTCTCAATGCTTTCCTTAGATGAGCGGAATTTGTCTGAATTTTACAGGTTAGAGGTTTGCCTTGCGCCCATAATTTCCATGTGGAGTGCATAGACCAGTGGTTGCGTTTAAACGTGAAATGTCCCCGGTGCCGGTGCTCGGTTTTCCCAGACCTTGATCTCAGCGCATTATCCAACCTCCAGAGCTCAGGAACAGAACAACCTTCACAAGTGAACACAGAAACAACAGAAGCTCGGTACATAAGAAGCCAACTTCAAAGCGAGAGCTACTTTTTGAGACTTCAATCCCTAATCCACCCAGTCCACACAGACACCGCTCTGGAGACTGCAGAGAACGGTGGGGTTCCACCTGTCTTGACTGATCTATCTCCATCTCGGAGATGAGAGAAAGGAATGAGCCTGTGGAAAGTTCTACCCAAAACACTAACACTTGACTGATTTCCCTACCCATTCCTTAAATGTTATCAGATTTAACAGTCTTGAAATGTAAATAAATCGGGGGTTTACATTTGGTAAGAGGGAAGAAGAATTGTTCATGTCCAAACTCTGTAATGATAGACATTGTTCAAATACCTTTTACATGGTTATGGTTTCAGGTCAAAACCAATTTTCAATGTTATAAACCCTAAAGCATAGAGAATCAGAACCACTGAAATTGCCAAAGGCTAAGTGAAGTGCTCTGTGCTTAGACCAACTTTTTCTTCTTTAAGAAAAAAGAAAAAGGTTGGTGTTTTTTTGCTTTCAGTTTTATACAACTTTTTCTGCATGGGTTAGCTTTAACTTTGTTGAAGGATCTTTGAAAAACTAGTTTACATACTAAAGGTTTCAAAGTAACTCAACACAAACATATTCTTTTTTAATACAAACACAGAAACACTTATCAAATAGTTAACTAAGGGTCTGAATGGTGACTGCGGTCGGGGCGGCCAAATCCGTCAGCAGTTTAGTCCGCCCCAAAAATAGGGCGGATAGCAGACTGCCACGGATCAATTTTATTTGTACAGCCGTAATCTTTATGTATCTTTTGGACCGCATTATTACGAACGGAATTTGTGAATGATAAATAAAAAGCAGTCTAATCCATTTGTCTGCCTTCACCGCTACGATTTTAGAATCCATGGATGGTTTTCAGTCAATACTCTATTCATATTCGTTGACCAAAATCATTTATCATCCATGCATTCCTATATTCGTATGACTAAATTGAATGACTATATGATTGATATGAAAAGAGAATCGACTGAAAACTAAACCACCAACAAACACAAAGTAATAAAACGTTTTAATTTTTTTTGTTTATAATGATTTTGTTAAACATATATGTTTGTTTCGACAAGGAATGTTGGTATTACATTTAAAATATTTCATCACCAATCATATTCTCCTTGTATATATCAATCCTAATTTGTCTACATAAAAGTGACACATACAATATAAGATCTTTTGAAGATCAACATATAAGTATCAGTGAACATATCGAAAGTTTTGTTCAGTGCCACACAAATAATAATTTTCTTCCAAGTGAAGAAAAATAATCTACATTCCACCATGTGTATATATGTACGATGATACATTGATACACATATTATTATTATTTAAGTAAATTAATCTCAACGTAAAAGACCAAAAATGGAAAATAAATCATTACAACTTACAAGTTTCGTGGAAACGTATATATGTGTATGTATATATATATATTTGTTTATATATTCATTTATATACGGCCGGGTATGAAAATACGTCGACCATCTACCGTAAACGTCTAAACATGAACCAAAAATCTTCACATGCAGGATCTCTCCTCCACCAATATATATAAAAATGTGTCCCTCTTTTCCATTTTTCAAAATTTTAAGTTTTCCTTCAAATAACACACTACTTCTTGCTGCAAAAACAAGAAACAAATACACACATATATCTAAGCAAATAGTTTGAAAGCAGAAGAGTTAATCAGCAAATATCATGTACTTTGAAAGGAGACGGGTAACTTACGAGGAAGCAGAGGAGGATACAAGCGGCTGCACCTGGGAATAATGCGTACCAAAAGTTCAACTTATGTAACTTTGCTCCATCTATGAACATTAGTGGTAGACTCGCCGCTGTATGTTTTCATATGCAAATATATATCATTCAACTACTTCAAATCCGATATAATACATGAAATCCCAAATTATATTATCATTGTTGAGAGTGGAAATTTGTACTTTAAGTTTTATTTTCTAAATTATCCTCCCCAATATTCATATATCAAATATGATATGAACACACTTTTTCATTTCCGAATATAGCTCCTGTAGCTTCAACTTGTTTCTACCATATATTAAGGTCTCATGGTTCTCATATCCCTTACAAACGAATATAAGAAATCTGATTCTTTATTTTGGCTAGGTAGTTCAAGATTTTCGTTTTTTATAGTATAAAGCTTCCAGGAAAGAAGAGTAGGATTGAATTACCTGGAGGATGATTGGCACGAGCGATAACCATGAACGCGATGGAAGCTGCGAGAGCGGTGCTGCGGGCAAGCCAGCCTGGCCCAAAGACGGAGAACGCCAACACCCCAATGGCTGCACAACCTATTTGAGCCATGAACATATTGTATTTCTGAAATAAATACACATGCACCCATCACCATACTGATCAATCAACACAACCTAGTGTTTAAAGCTAGCTGTGTTTTAACATTTCAATCGAAGTAAGAAAAAAAAAATGCGTTTAGGAAATTACTCGAGCAGAAGGAGCAGAAGGGGTGGTGAAGAGTATGGCAGAGACGGCACCAAGTGGTGCAACCGATATGGAGATCCCTTTAGGGTTTAACATTTGATCTAATCTTCCCATTATCGCCATTGCCGCAAACGCTCCTTTAATTTTCTCATACAAAATAAAAAAGTAACAAACATTTGAAATCTTTTGAACATATACATATATAACTAATCTGATCAAAACGGTTGTAGGTTCAAGGTTAAGACCATATATTTGAAGGTAAAATGACCTATAATAAACCAAATAAGTCAATTTCTTTTGCATGCATGTTCAGAAAATTATAATAACATGACTTAAAATGATAATACCACAGTATAATAAGGATTTTGTAGACTATGACTATTTTCTAATATTTATAACCCTTATAAAATTCATAAATCATTTCCTTACATTTCTCCAAGGATTATACAAATTGGTTAAAAGTATGTATATATCAGTAATTAGATTGTTACTAAACTTGAGAATCGGTCAACCTCAAACAGTTAGATACATATCCTATTATCAATAGCTAGCTATTTGGTCGTTGGAAGAGACACAACCAATATGTCTCTCTCTCTTCCCTTGTCTTCGGACAAAGAAACTTGCTGTCTAATATATGTTATTTTTATCATTTCTATATTAATATGACTTTTTTTTTCTAAAACCCAAAATAGGACTCGTGGACTCATAGTTTGCCTAATATGAAATGAGATGCATATATTTAGAATCCAGATTAATATCAAGTAGACGTAATAGAAGAATATATCAAATTAATATCAACTCTTAATAACAAAGTGAGCATAAAATAATTTCTCCGGTGCACAGATTTAATAACTCATTAGTTTACCTGCTGCAGGCCAAATGACGTCACTTAGCGACGGAGCTAAGGTATTCTTGTCAGGCTTCCAAGATTCCCAAGAAACCGCAGGCAAATCCTCAGCCGAAGCCACCGACATAGACACGCCGGCGCTTTTGCTTACCCGCCGACGATTGTTCAACGACCTAAGGCTTCTCATATGCCTCACAGATTCATCAATACGTAGATAAGAAGGGACTCCTAACATATGATGCCTTTTGAAACCGGCGGATATCATCGACGGGGGAGTAACGAGATTCCGGTGAAGAAGCTGTAAGTGGCCGGAAGGTAGAGGTTTCACCGGAAGTGAGGCCATGGTTGTTGGGAGGGTTTTTTTTTATAATGTAAATATCCCAAATAAAGACTCAAAATATGTTTCCCTCTTTCTACTTATACCAAAAGTATGAGAGAGAGAGAAGTGGACAATGATAATATATATACAAACACTCAGATTTGTTTGATATATATATATATATATATATATATATATGTTTAATATTTTGAGTTAATGAATAATACAAGTCATATATACCAAGTTGAAAATTGTATGTTTTTATTTTCTGATGTTAAAAAAAACCAGTACATGATATTGGTTTGACCTAAATAAACATATATAATTATGGAATCTAGCTAAGTATTTTTTTTTTCGTTTTAATTAGATTAATTTTCTAAAATTACCGACTAGTTTTGTGGTCTATTATTTTTAAGCTATTCTGCCACCAATTTCGCCACTAACTTAAAAAAAAAAAAAAAGAGTAAAAAACACTAAAATGCCGACTAGGTTTTTTTTTTCTGGGACCAAACTATCATTCATCAAGAAATACAAATAAACTATAAATTGTTCAGATGATATTATTTATTAACTGATAAATTAGGAACAAAGGACCTACATGTGTTATAGTAATAGTTAATAGAGGAATGACTTTATATAATAAAATGATAGATGCAAGTGGATATGCCAAAAAAAAGAAAAGAAGAAGCAGTGGCTATATAAGAGGGGCATGGGGTTCAAAGGTGAGTCTGTTTGATCAGTCGAAAGGTCATTGGATAGCAAGAGTGGCTTCATTCATATAATACTTAAATTTGTTTACATTCATTGTTACTTTATTCGTTTAATATGCCACAAGCAGAAATTTGTACTTCTATGTGTTATATATATAGAAGTTGTCGCCTTCACATGCAGACTCATGTTCCATGTTTCTAATCGTGAACACCAATCATAATAACTAAACAATATATATTATTAGCAAATATGATTAAATATGTTTTTTATAATAACCCAAATTTTGTGTCCTCTGTTAAAGAGGAACGAATCTTCGATTACCGGTTAAAAATGTCAATTAATTGATTGGTTATCACTTATCACTCATTACGACGTCTTAATGAAGTAACTTTTGTAGACATGAGGAACAAAATCAAAATTTATGTTAAGATTAGCTTACTATACTTATTTGGACAACGGCAGACAAGGTCACAAGGCCAAGTCTTTTTTATTTTATTTTTGCCAGCAACAAGGCCAAGTCTTGGGTATAACTTATTGTTCAACAAAAACAAAAAAAACAGACAACAAGGTACCTGAATGAAGTCAGACAAGATTCTTGACAATATCATTAATTAGTTGTTCCCCGACTAATGAAAACGAGATTCTCCTTTTAGAAAAAGATGCATCTTTAGTTAGTCTAGACACCTCTTTTTGAAGCATCATGAATATCTTTTTAGATTGCTTGAACTTGAAAGATTTTGGACAAAAAATAACGATAAAGCTTGGAGTACATTTTTTTTTGATCTGATGCGCAAGACTTGCGTGGCCATGAATGTGAAACTTTTGTAACAAGGCTCATTTAATTACATAATCGATTCAGTTTCAAATTTGTTTGTTAGGCCCGTTTGATTTCCTTCTAAAGGCTGATTTAGTTATATACGGGTTGGGCTTATGCTTGTAGAAACTTGGGTTGGTAGAGATTATGTTTTAAGTTTCAAGAACATATGCACTAAATAAGAATCTTCACGGTCACTCAAAGAAATATGGGACGTCCCTTCTCCAATAAGATTTAAAACTAAATAGGCTGAACAGAAGAAAGAGAGATGAAAGCAAGAAATGATGTCCCCTAAAGCATTTTCCATTTACTTATATTCCCTCGAAATTCGGGTGGTCGACTTGAGTTTGACCGCAGCAAATTGTAGAGCGAGCGTTAGGGGACAAACAATGGTATGCGGTGTATCACACATGTCGGAAGAGGATGTGCATGTCATGACAGATAGACGGGACGTGTCTCTCCATGAGTCTTATTTGATGTTTAAATGGTACTCGACTTGGTCGCATGTGGCGGATGCCATGTATACTAGAAGCGATTGGAAGCAAGATATATGTTTTTTGGAGGATTGATGGTTTACCATCCTCTCTAACCGTGTCTCTTTTTCTGAAAAGGTATTCACATGCATGTCGTTGGTTAGTTAGCTATTAAGTAGCTCAGAACTCATCAAAACATTGTATTAATTTTGTTGTTTCGCTGGCGGATACGGGTCAGGGAGTGGAGTTGTGTTGATGCGTTTGCACAAAGTATCTGAGAGAGCAATGTTGAGCTCGAATTAAGAAGCATTTTGCTTGATAGATTGGATTCTTCCCTACTTCATCACCTGTCACAAGAAGAAGAGACATGCATGACAATTCAATTCAGGACGACAAGTCACAACTCACAAGACCATTTTTTATTTTTATTTTAGCTTTTAGTTATTTGTTTTTAAAAGAAAAAAAAATCCAGTCACAAAGGTTAGGTTAAAGATTAAATTAAGTGAACTGAAAGCAGAGCAAAACAACAATAAAAGGTAAACCAACATAATCAAACAACGCGTAGCAAAATATTCCTAAATCTAGGAGGTTTCACAGTACAAAAAGGGATACTTAAACTAAATTATAGCCAATTAGGCGTTGAACAAAAAAGGTGACTACTAGTCTACTACACATTCTATCTGAGTAATGATTGCAGCTTTGAACTTGAAAGTGCTTACATGTGAAATTTCTATTACAGACTATTTACAAAATATTCCTTGTCATGGTGACTCTCCACAAACACACTAACGTAACAGAACTACCATTATAAATAGTTGATCTGTGTTGCCACTTTGGCAATATGCCAATATATAATAATGTTATCATAAAACACTAATAGAAATACCATAATAAACAGTTGATCTGTGTGGCCACTTCGACAATATAATAGTAATATTATAATATCATTGTTTCTCTCTTGTTCATAAGTTTGTATTGTTTCATATTCCAAGTTCTTAATTATGAGGAATATGTGGACAAGCCTACATCGAGCAAAGTTGACATCGAGAATTTGTGGTAAATCATTGAGTGGGCTGTCCCTTTTAAGTTGTTGTATACTCCACAATTCGCATTTGGACTTGCAGTTGGATCTATTTTAAACCTATATAAACTAATATACACTATTGTTTAGACCGTAGTAATAATTATTATTCGGCTAATAATGTTAGTTTTAAGTGATCAATATCCCAATCATTATCACTTTGTGGGAAAATGGCGGCACCATAATGTTGTCTTCCAGTATATTGGGCCAAAACTACAATCTACAACAAAGTGCATAAACTCGCTAGAAGTTTCTCGTCCATGTACATCTTTAAGTTTTTTTAAGCCAACTTCTAAAGCATTTACATTATGCAAATATCATACAGTTTTTTCTTAATAATAATTCTATCTATTCGTTTATAATTTCTAGCTAATGTTCTGTCTCAAAAGTTTGATAAGATATAATATGAAGAGAAATCTTTTGCTATTATTATTTTATCTTAAACTCTTTACAACGAGAGAACATAATTTATATAAAGGGAGATAAACAGAGGAGCCTAGGGTACACCTCACTACACACACATCATTAAGAGAGACAGGGTATCAAATTTGTTATGCACAGGGAGCTGTTGAGTTGTGAATCCCATACACTGGTGAGTAGGTATGATCGTACGGTTTGTCTCACTCTTCTTTCGATTTGTCTCTATCTCTTTGTTTCGATTTGTCTCAATCCCTTTGTTACCGCTGCAGGATGAAGACAAAGTGCTGTTGGGCCTGTGTTTGTGATTGCAGCCCATATCGTTTGAGGCCTTGGACCCAAAAGCGACAATGGCTCTGTTTGTCTAATACACCCCCTCAAACTCGGAGTGGGAGGCTAGACAACACCGAGTTTGTACCGAAGATCAAAGAACGGCTGCTGAGGGAGATACTTTGTAAAGATGTCAGGTAGTTGGTACTCAGCAGGAACATGTTTAACGACCAATGCACCTAAAGCCACCCTTTCTCGCACGAAATGAAAATCCACATCGAAGGACTTGGAACGGTTATGCATCGCCGGATTTGCAGTCAAATAAACAGCAGATAAGTTGTCACAGTAGAGCTCTGGTGTTGTAGGTTGAGCCACACCAGTTTCGCGAAGAAGCAGAGAGATCCACTTGAGTTCAGACACAGCAATAGACAAGGTTCGATACTCAGCTTCAGTCGAGGATCTTGATACAGTGGGATGACGTTTTGAAGACCAACTGATGATGTTGGAACCAATAAAAGTACAGAAACCACCAACTGATCTTCTTGTTTCTTTACAATTGGCCCAATCACTGTCACTATAAGCTCGGAGAGTAGAATCAGTGTTGGAGAAAATATTGAGCCCCATACTAACTGTTCCTTTTAAATAGCGTAGGACTCTTTTCAAAAGATAGAAGTCAGCCATAGAAGAAGAGTGCATCTTCTGACATACAAGATTCACAGCAAACTAAATGTCTGGTCTGGTTAAGGTAAGATACTGAAGCTTACCAGCTAAACTTCGAAAATAGGTCGGATCAAAGAAAAGAACTTGATGTCCACGAACCTTATCAAGTTGCAGAGGCAGAGGCGTCGGCATAGGAGCACAGTCTGCCATTCCAGCAGCCACCAAGAGATCAATAGCATACTTCTCTTGATTAAGAAAGAGACCTTCAGAGTGGTGATGATCTTGAATTCCCAAGAAGTATTGGAGACCACCCAAGTCTTTCATTCGAAATTCTTTGTTGAGGCTTGTAAGCAACTGATCGACAAGCTGAGCGTTTTTGCCTGTCAAGCGCATATCATCAACGTACAGGAGAAGAAACATTTTATCATTGCCTTTGCGATATGTAAATAAGGAAGCATCAGCATAGGTGCAAGTGAAGCCATAGTCAATGAGAAAAGTACTAAACTTGTCAAACCAAGCTCTAGGAGCTTGTTTCAAACCATATATTGCCTTGTTGAGCTTGCATATATAGTCAGGCTAGTCTTTATCAAAGCCTGGAGGTTGATGCATATAGACTGTCTCTTTTAAGTCTCAATGTAAAAAAGGCATTTTTAACATCAAGCTGTTTAATAGACCATTTGTGAACCGTTGGAGTGTGTAGAATTGAACGGACTGTTGCTGTGCGTATCACTGGGCTATAAGTCTCCACATAATCAACACCCTCTTGTTATTTATAACCCTTTGCGACTAGCCGCGCTTTTAATCTATCAAGGGATCCATCGGCTTTCAGTTTTGTTTTAAAAACCCACTTGCAGCCAAGGGGATTCGGATACTCATCAGGAGGAGCTAAATCCCATGAATGAGTCTCATGAAAAGAGCTGACTTCATCTCCCATGGCGTTAGTCCAGCCTGGATCCTTGAGAGCTGTCTTCACTGTCTTAGGTTCAGGATATGCACTTTTGACTGTAAAGAGAGCATATATGGGATTAGGCTTTATGACACCAGCTTTGGCTCGTGTGATCATAGGATGAAGCATAGGATTGTTGGGAAAAGTAGCAGCAGAGGAGCGATGACTGGATGGAGGAGATTCAGCAGGTTCAGCAGATTCAGCAGATTCAGCAGGAGATGCAGGTGCAGTTAAGACCTCTGATGGAACTGCCGTGTCGTGACTGGAGGAAGGTGACGAACTCGAAGGTGGTGAAGAAGGTAAGCTGTAGCCTATAGGAACAAAATCAAAGTCTGCCGTACACTCAGAACTTACCGCTTCATCACCATTGAAGACGTCACCACCTTGTGAACTAATTGCAGAGGCATTGCGGTTACAATGAGAACTCTCCTATTGAAAACTCTCCTGCCAGGCTGAAAGTAAAGGTGTTTGAACAGAAGACAGATTTCGTTTGTAAACATCAGTAAAAGGAAACTTAGATTCATCAAACAAAACATCCCTATTGATGAAAACTCTCCCAGTAGGCGGATGATAACATCTATAGCCTTTGTACTTCTCATTGTAGCCAACAAAAACACACAAAAGAGACTTAGGATCGAACTTGTTGTGTGATACGGTCTCAGATTAGGGTAACAGGCACAGCCAAATACGCGTAGAGCAGAGTATATTGGAGCCTTTCCCATAAGTAATTCATAAGGGCTCTTGTGATTATCATGCACAGAGGAGGGAAGAAGATTACCAAGAAAGTTTGCGGTAAAGAAAGCTTCAACCCATAAGTTGTGAGGAACTTTTCCTTGAAACAACATAGAAAGCCCCAATTCAGTGATATGTCTGTGTTTCCTTTCAGCAAGACCATTGATACTAGGATTTTTGTGTCTCCTAGTTGGTCTCAATTAACCTTATGCGTTGTAGTACTTAAGGTGTCAATCCAAATGGGATGTTGCTAACAATTGAGATGCAATCAAGCTATCACAAGTCAAGCCAATTCAAAGAGTGTTTTTATCTAACAATCCTAGAATTATCAAAATGCAAAACGGAAATGAGTCACAGAACTAGAAACGAGAATGTATGACAAGAAGCAAAAATTAATGAAAACGGAAACGAGTCTAAGCATGAACTAAAAAGCAAGAAACGAAACGGTTCTAGGAATGTAATAAAAATCAGAAAGAAGGAAGTCCTAAGGATGGTGTAATTGATGTCGGTGGAGTATCCTATTCTACAGAGTGTTTAACATACCACAAGCAAACTATCCCTAAACAATGAACATCACAACTTAGCTAATCCAATCTCTTGGCAAAAGCTACTCAGACTCAACCACTTCCATACCTAGCTCTCGCTAGAGAAATGATAACACTCTAATTTACATCTTTTTAGCATCCTTTTTTGTCCATATTTTGCATTGTTCATACCTCTAACTTAGCATTTTTAGACCATTTACTGTAGGAATCAAGTTTTAGAGCATTTAGGGTATTGCATTTCTACATTTGCATATATTGGATGAAAACATGTGCTAAAGAGCCTAAAATGGGGAAAAACAAGGACAACTCGAGCATATACCCGAAGGATCCATCGAGCTACAAGAACAAGTCTGAACCCCAACACGATCGAAGAGGATCCAAGAGCGCGAAGAGCAACCCAAAGATCCACCCGAGGAGTTACCCGACTCAAGCCTCGTGTACCCCATCGAGTAGACCATCGGGCATGTCTGGGAAGCTAGGTCAAATGGGTTTCCATATATAAACCCCCTCTTTCCCTAGCTCGCAAACGAGCACGCCGCAGACCCTCAAACCAGAGAGCGAGAGCTTCTGTGAGAGAACTGAGCGACTCAACATATTTTTCTTGTTTTTGCACTTTTATTTTGTAATTTTTTAATAGATCTTTGATCCTTACTCTTTTTTACTCTACTCTATCTTTTATTAATGTCATTTTCGTTTATTTATATGGCTTTATCATTCGTTTCTATGTCCGAGTAGTGTAGCAAAGTTTCTAGGGATGGGATAGATGATTAGGTGTTCTTGATCGGTTATGATGTTTTAGTTGATTGTTATGGTAAATAAATTTCCTTCTAGGTTGATGTTCTTAATGCAGTCAACAGACCGACAGGTTGAGACTAGATCTAGGGCGTTTATAATGCTACAGGCCGAAAGGAGTAGATAAAATGCTTGATTAGGTCAATGCTAGAGGTATACTTAACTTTGAGTGACAAAATCAGATAAGTCTAAGTATATTGACAAAAATGAATTGTTCTTAATGCCTGCTTGTTCATATTGCTAGTGCGACAGTGTGGTAGTATGTTCAAGGTTGATTGTTACTAGTGCGACAGTGTGGTGGCAAGGTTTTAGAGATTCATTGTCTAGGAAATAATTGCTTGAGGCATGTAAAGCATCTGTATCGGTCTAAAACACTTAGGATTCGATTACCCCCATCCTTAGGAATTTTTGTATTTCATTCTTTGCATTTTCCTTACTTACTCGACTACTTACCCGATCAGGTACACGATAACCTGTATCGAGTAATACCTCGAGCTGTTCATAGTTCACTTGCATACTCGATCACCCCACTCGATCATGTACTTGATTGCTTGCATCGAGTGCTAGGTCGTGTGGTTTACTTGTTTATGTTCTCTTGCTTTGTTTATATTAGGATTATTAGAACCAAACCCCCTTATTGCTTGGCTTGACTTGCTTGATTCTGATTGCATCCTATCTACTAGCATACCAACCATTTGGATTGATAACCCTTTGTACTACAACTGCATAGGGAATTGATACCCTTGGTGAAAACTAGTCTATCAAGAAACGTGGTTGAGCAGGCATGACTAACAAGTTCATTCACGTCAACAAACATCCTAGACAACTAATCTCTTAGGCTAGGAACGTAAGTCTCTGGCACTAGTTGGTCAGACATTTCATCAAACACCTTTTGGGTGTGGAAATGTCTCGAACTTATTTCCAATTGATCGGAGAGAAACTAGCAATTATAACTCTAGTCCAGAAGGGAATCATACAATCAAAGCTTAAGCACTCTACATCCTAAGATCCTCCACCTAATCTATCCCATCCTCAAGAACTAACACACTACTCAGATCCGGAAATCATCACCAAAGATACAAAATCAGAAAACATTGAAACAAGCATTATTAGGTAGATAAAAATAAGATGAACAACTTTGTAGAAGGAATCAAATGCAAAATCTCAATAAATCTCAACGATATCGGAATACAAGTCTCAGAACGTATTTTTGTAGCTAGGTTAAAACCTTCTGGGAACTAAAACGAGATAAAAGATAAGATGTCTCAGCAAAGACTTAAAAAATGTATATCTAGTAGTCCAACATGGAAAGCCCTAAAACTTAAAACGACAAGGTAAAGCGTCGGTTCGATAATCTCCTGAAGCGTGTGAAACCAAACGTCTTTCTTCCCGACATGTGCGATCGAGTCCGTGCGCGTCGTAGAAGCATGGCTCGATCAGACAAGCTGGAGTGCATAGCGGAGGAGCAAAGCTCGATCAAACAAGCTGGAGTGCGTGGCGGGGGAGCATGGCTCGGATGTGGTGTATACGCATCCACTAAAACAATGATAACTATTGAACCACACCTCCGATTGGCTTGAAATAAACGCTGTTGGAAAGATAACTCAATTCCCTACAATTTTGATGAAGACGTCGAAAGCTAAATCCCACTCGAGTGGGACGGCTCGAACGGATAGCTCGGACGACAATGGCTTGGTCGGAACAGAGATGGTGACAATGGCTCGAGCGAAACGGAGATGGTGACAATGGCTCGAGCGAAACGGAGATGGTGAAAATGGCTCGATCGGAACGGAGATGGTGACAATGGCTTGATCAGAACGGAGATGGTGACAATGGCTCGAGCGAAACGGAGATGGTGACAATGGCTCGATCGGAATGGAGATGGTGACAATGGCTCGATCGAAACGGAGATGGTGACAATGGCTCGAGCGAAACGGAGATGGTGACAATGGCTTGGACGAGAATGGCTTCCAACGTCTCCTAAATACCTGAAATACTCCAAAATGCACAATGTATGCAAGGATGATGCAAGAACTACCTAGACGTGCAAAGTGTATAGAAAGAACTAGAAAACGATGCAAACCAATGAGTTATCCTAGCTAAATGCATGATAAAAATAGGCTAAGGAGAGACAAAATATAGACATATCAACCATTTTGCTGTGGAGTATAAGGACAAGAGACTTGTTCTTTAATGCCACATTGAACAAGGTGATCAACAAATCTGGTGCTAATAAATTCACCCCCTCCATCACATTGAAACATACCAATCAAATCTGTTAGACAAACAGAGCCATTGTCCTCTGCTTAATTGATATGTATATATTTTACACCTTTTCATCATGCATTTGTCATTCATTTTATTTACTTAACTCATTGCTTTGTATTGATTCTAGTCTCTTTTGCATAACAAGCATATCTAGGTAGTCTTTGCATTGGTCTTGCACGCATCTTGCATATTGGAGTTGTTTCAGGTGTTTTAGGAGGTTTCCAAACCATCAAATGCAAACAAGGATCATGAAAGCAGTTAAGCGACTCGATCTACACTACCCAGCGATGTAAACTTCCACGTCTTTGATCGAGTCGATTGAATATTTTACTTAGGGAATCAGCTTTCGACGTCTTCATCAAAGTTGTAGAGAATTGAGTCATCTTTCCAATGCAGTTTATTATAAACCAATCGGAGTTGGGTTTCATGAGTTATCTCCGTTTTAGTGGATCCACGTACGTTTAGAAGTCCGACTCGACCCGCACGCAAAGGAGAGCTCCCACTCGATCGGATGTTAGCAGCGACTCGACCAAGACGTCATAGGATGGCTCCTGAGCACCCCCAAGACACGACTCGACCAAGACGTCTCAGGATGGCTCCCGAGCACCCTCAAGATGCGACTCGGCCAAGACGTCCCAGGATGGCTCCTGAGCACCCTCAAGACGCGACTCGACCAAGACGTCCCAGGATGGTTCCTGAGCACCCTCAAAACGCGACTCAACCAAGACGTCCCAGGATGGCTCCTAAGCACCCTCAAGACGCGACTCGATCAGCAGCTCTCAGACGACATTCTCAAGCCGCGACTCGATCAACACTCTCACGTCGCGACTCGATCGACACTCTCACGTCGCAACTCGATCGATACTCTCATGATGCGACTCAATCGATGCTCTTAAACCGACGTCCTGGATTTGTCCCGAAGACTCATCCGAGAAGGATTTCCGAACCGACGTTCTATATTGTCGTTTTATGTTTTAGAGATTTCCATGTTTTTCCTATAAATACGTTTTGTTAAGTTTTCAATGGAATATCTGAGCTTTCATCTTGTTTTTGTTCTTTCCCTTAAGGTTTACCCTAGCCACCTAAAACGCTTGACACTTTGTATCCCGATACCTTTGAATTTATTCAGTATTTTGATTCGATTTCTTCTACATACTTGTTCATCTCATTTTTACCTATCTAAGAATGCTTGTTTCAATGTTTTCCGAGTTTCTATCTTTGATGATGATTTTTGGATCTGAGTAGTGTGGTAGTTCTTGAGGATGGGATAGATTAGGTGGAGGATCTTAGGATGTAGAGTGTTTAAGCTTTGATTGTATGATTCCCTTCTGGACTAGAGTTAGATATACTAGTTTCTCTCTGATCATTGGAACTAGGTTTTAGACATTTCCGCATCCAAAAGGTGTTCGATGAAATGTCTGACCAACTAGTGCCAGTGACTTACGTTCCTAGCCTAAGAGATTAGTTGTCTAGGATGTTTGTTGACGTGAATGAACTTGTTTTTCATGCCATGCTTGATCGTGTTTCTCTAGCGAGAGCTAGGTTTGGAAGTGGTCGAGTTTGAGTAGCTTCTATCAAGAGATTGGATTAGCTAAGAAGTGATGTTCATTGTTTAGGGGTGGTTTGCTTGTGGCATGTTAAATACTCTATAGACTAGGATACTCCACCGACATCAATTACTCCCATCCTTAGGACCTCTTTCTTTCTGATTTTTATTACATTCCTGGAACTGTTTCATTTGTTTATGCTTATAATCGTTTTCGGTTTCACTTATTCTTGTTCGGTTCTTGTCATACATTTTCGTTTATGATTCTGTGACTCGTTTCCGCTTTGTATTTTGACCATTCTAGGATTGTTAGAAAAATACACTCTTTGAAATGGCTTAACTTGTGATTTCTTGATTGCATCTTGAGTGATAGTAAAGTTTTCCAATTGGATTGACACCTTAAGTACTACAACTACATAAGGTTAATTGAGACCTGCTAGGACGCACAAAAATCCTAGTATCATCAATAGTGTACAGATACTCAGCTAAAAATTTTCCTTCTTTCTCAGTGGAATGTAAGCGACATTGCAGATCACTCTTTCTAGATGCAGAGATGTGGTTGTACTTTTTAGCAAGAGAGAACCATACCTCACCAGAAGTGTGGAGTCCATAGACAGATCTGAGAGCCTCTTCAATCAGCGAGCCTATCAACCAACCCATAATCTTCTGGTCATTGTTGACCCAAGCGAGAAAGTCTGGATTTGGAGCCTCTGATACCGTTTCTCCATGCTTGACAGATTTTGTAGCCGGAAGACACGGGATACTTCCATGACATGATCCAATAGCCTTTGATTGTTGAGCCATGTTTCGAACTGAATCTTCCACAGCAGGTAGTTAGTGGAACTGAGTTTCAAAGTTACACAATGGGAAAAACAAAGAGCAGAAGAAGGATCAGAGTTTTCAGCCATGGCGACTGAGCTCTGATACCATGAAAGTTTGATAAGATATGATATGAAGAGAAATCTTTTGCTATTATTATTTCATCTTAAACTCTTTACAATGAGAGAACATAATTTATATAGAGGGAGACAAACAGAGGAGCCTAGGGTACACCTCACTACACACACATCATTGAGAGGGACAAGGTATCAGATCTGTTATGCACAGGGAGCTGTTGAGCTGTGAATCCCGTACGCTGGTGAGTAGGTATGATCGTACGGTTTGTCTCACTCTTCTTTCGACTTGTCTCTATCTCTTTGTTTCGATTTGTCTCAATCTTTTTGTTACCGTTGCAAGATGAAGACAAAGTGTTGTTGGGCCTGTGTTTGTGATTGCGGTCCATATCATTTGAGACCTTGGACCCAAAAGCAGAGGACAATGGCTCTGTTTATCTAATATTGTCTTTCTTATTCGTTTATATTTTGTATTATACAGTTTTTGGATAAAAGTATATATCTCTTTTAAAAACAACCCATTTTTTTTAATACAATATATATATATATATATATATATATATATAAATACCTCATATCTAAGTATTCTTTCAAACACATAAAAAATTGTATCTATTTGTAATGATTAATGAAGAAAATCTCAGAAGCTATCACTAAAAGAAAAGATATTCTAAAACATTGTTTTGGCAACAGCTCCATAGGATTCATGTAAATAGAAAAAGTAAAAAATAATAAAATCCCTAGCTAAACTCAATAACAATAGAATTTGAAAACTGCGAATAAACAAATAGTGAAATACCCGGATTAACAAGCAATAAACCCGACCAAGTTTGGAAAAAACTGCGCAAAAGAAAATCTACGTAATATCGTATCAGTATCTTCCATCGGTGTCAATTAAAAAAAGAACAAAGTTGCAACCAATTTGTTTCAGCTCAGATTATATAATACATTAAAAAAATGTTGTATGAAAATTAGACACGTATATACCACGAAATAAAAAATCAAAACGTTGACTTGTGGAGTGCTCGAATCGTCCACTAGACGGGTGTTAACAATTAAAGATATAGCTCAACCACCTCCTCACCCAAAACGTTTAAATGATATCATTGGCTGCTCTAAAACTTAGAAATTATTTTTTTTGGTCAAACCGATTTTTTGTGAAAGAAAAACTTATAAACTTTAGCACATAGTAGTTGAGACTTACCAATCAGAACTTTTATGTATAAACTTATCTTTACTTAGGTCTTCGTCGACACAATATTGCACTTTTTAATTTGAAGAAGTTCAAGTTAAGGGCATCAACGTTGAAACTTCCGATAAACAACGTTGTTTTGGTTACACAATTTAAACATGTTTCACGTGAAGCCACATAGATTTTAATGATCGTGTTTAATTTTGTATTCAATGTAAACTTTTAGTGCGTGCGTACATTTGTAGGTAGTGAATAGTTTTTTCCCTTACCCCTTGTGTAGATGATATAAGTGCATGCGTACTTTTTGAAGAAACTTTAATAAAAACTTTAGGGCTTTTTAGCAAGACTGTTGATTATAAAAAATTTACGGATTGAAAAGAAAAATGTGATTCTCGGTTTGTATGGTAAAATGTGGTTGTTGTATGATTTGAACGACATAATTAAAAACATAATGGGACAGACAATCCATAGAAATACTCTTGGAAGTTACATTTTTTGGTCGAATTCACCAACATGAGAGCAAAAGATGCGATATATGTCCATGTCGCAAATAGAAATTAATTGATACTAGGTAGTAACCCTTGCTACAGCACGGGGCAAATATTTCAAATAAATTTTAAATTCGTAAAATGACTAATAATTATATTTACTTTAGAATGAGAATGCACGTCCCGTCCCGTCCCATCTCCACATGTTCCAATCCATCTTCTCTCGTCTCGTCTCGTCTCATCCCATCTCGTCTCGTCTCATCTCATATCGTCTCGTCTCGTCCAATATCCATCCAATTTTTTTTGTCTTACGTTCGTTCTCTTTTAAATAATTATCCATTAGACAATGTTTATTAAAAGAGATTGGGTAAAAATTAGATGGGATACCAAATTTCTCGTTGAATATTTTTTTTTGTTAGTTAGTTGAAACTATCCAAATAATTATAGTTTTAAAAAGTATATAATTGTTTTCAAAAATACCAAATCTTCAAAGTGCTCATTCCAAAGTGGTTAATTTACTGTCGCATAATAAATTCTTATCCAAATTAGTGAAAGCTTGACACTTGAATTTTTCTACCAGTATTTTTTGATTTTGTACTTTTATCTAAAATTTCTTTCCCTTTTTTAAAAAATTGTTCAATATATTGATTTTCACTATTTGAATTACCTGTTTCAGTTTACATATACTATTTCTTGTCTTAATACCATAAATATACAGAAAATTTTCTCAAAATTTAATTATTATTTCTTTAAGTATATGTAGTAAATTAAATTAAATTAATTTAATTATTAGTTTTTGGCTAGGTAGTAACCCGTGCTACAGCATGGGACACAATATTCAAGTGTTGACTAAGAATTATATTAATCCAGGTTTTGTAGCAAAGTTGTGTTATTTTCATGTGATTATTTTTAAAATAAACCTAAACGTATTTACTTTGGAACAGGAAATACGTCCAGTCCTGTCCCATCTCCTCACATCCCAACTCATCCCCTCTCGTCTCATCTCATCCCGTCTCGTCTAGTCCCGTCTCGTCCCGTATCAATCATAATTTTTCGTCTTATGTTCGTTCTTTTTTAAATTATTACTCGCTACATAATGTTTACTAAAAGAGATTGGGTAAAAAATAAAAATGGGATACCAGAATTTTTTCTTGAATATTTTTTATTTAGTTACTCTTCGGGACGGAGTGGAAGAAGGGAGGAGATTCGCGAACGAGGAAAGGGACCCAATGACTTCGAAAGAATTGAACTGTTAATGAAAGACAACTATAGTAGTAATAGCTGTGAATTCCACTTCTGAGTTAGAGTCAAAAACTATATATCTGTTTTCAAAAATACCAAAATTTTAAAATTGTCTGTTCCAAAATAATTAGTTACATGTCGCATCCATATCAAAATTAGTGAAAACTTAACATTTGAGTTTATCTACTTATATTTTTTAATTTCCTATTTTTATCTAAAATTTATGACACTTTTTTTTAAAAAATTGTTCAATATATTGGTTCTCATTATGTGAATTACCCGTTTCAGTTTACATATTATTTCTCGTCTTAATACCATAAATAGAATGGACCTTTTCTCAAAATTTAGTTATTATTTTTTAAAGTATATGCACTTAATTAGTAAATTAAATTACTTAAAAACACACTGGTAAAACATATATTCAGTCAAATAATAAACCTTTTTAGGTTGTAAAATTTTAATTGTATAATATTAGAATTTTCCAAAAAAAATACTTGGCCACTCTTTTACGGTGTTTTTTCAATATTTTAGTGTATACGTAGAATATCGCTACTCATACCAAAAATAAACATGATCATCATCTTCATCACGTGGAAAATATTAATTTTTTACAATCCATCCATAATAATCAAGCAAAGCCCGCTTTTGTTGAAAATGTTAAAGTAATTTTTTAATGGGTTGTTAAATCTCGTCCAGTCCAGTCTCATCTCATCCCGTCGCGATCCATCCCGTTAGAAATTTTATGTCCCATAAATGTTTTCTTTTAAATAATTACATAGTAGGTAACATAAATTGTAAAGTTTAATGTTTGTTTTTAAATGGTTGAACAGTATAATTTTAATCTTAATAAAAATTCTTTAATAAATTTGGTTTTATACTTTAATTGACATATCTTATTATCATTTTAACATTGATATATTAAAATAACAGATTTATATAGTTATTTGTTTAAATAATTGTAAGTTCAGTTTTAACGTATAAAAGTGATAAAATAATTAACCCATTCTACAACAGTTTTCTATTAATTTTTTTAAAAATAATAATATCATAGAGATAAAACTTATCGTTGTCATATCTACAACTGAATTTTTATTATTTTTTATTTCATATAATTACGTGATATTTAATGATATACATGTATAATTTTTAAACTAATCAAAATATTTCTCATAGTTTACTTAGGAGTGTTAAATCCAAATATCATATTTCAATTTAATTTTAATTGGATTATTGCATGTATATAACCTAGACGTATCTATTTTAAAATTGGAAACATGTCTTGTCTTGTCCCGTATCTTCTCGTCTTGTCCCGTCCCGTCCCGTCCCGTCCCGTCCCTTCCCTTGTTATCTTAATTTTTTGTATCCGGTAATATAATATGGTAATATACGGTTAAGAATTTTTGGTTGTAAATATATTTTAGAAAAATTTTGTTTTAATAAATTTATTAATTTGTAAAACTTATTGATCATGGGTTTGCTGGATTATATTTATAGATATATTTATTTGGTATAATATTTATAATACAAAAAATTTTGTGTCACTCTTTTTGACATCTGAAAAATTGATGATCTGAAAATATATTGTTAGAGAATCATACTTTTGTTTATTGACTCACTTGGTTGTTAATTTGTTATGCGAATATATATATTGATTATTTGCTTACGATAGATACATGAACTAAAATTTAATAAGTTAATTTGTTACTACAGACAAATATTATTAATACCCAAGAGATAATAGGGGACAAATATTATTAGTGTTTATAGAACAAATGCACACACACACTAAGCAGGAAGAAGATAAATTTATTGATAAATTTGCTTAATACATAGTTGACTAAATTTGATATATGATTGGAATTACCAATATTTTGGCAAAAGTAACATCAAAGGCATCCGTCGCAATTACTATCGGGGAAACATTTGGTGTGACAAAGGTTGAAATAGTTATTTTCGCTCACGACTCACGTTAAATTTTTGGCTCCTCGACTCACACATCCCTGCTTCCACAGTGACAGCATACCTTAAAAATCATATAAACCATAATAATTTAAATTTTTATATATTATTATAATTAGCAAAAACCTTGTCGACGTTGTTGACGTTTTTTGTTGTTGTGGTCTTCATCTTTACCACCTCTCGGTATATTAGGCTTTTTCATGAATTTTGTCTGCTTATGTTCAAGAGAAATACAAAGAAAAAATAAGAAAGATATAACCTAAACAAAAAAACTACCAACATAGTTTTAAATAGGAAATGAAACTTAACTACGTTTATGCTTTTTGTTGTCACCTCGTTTGCAATATTTGTTAAAATGTTGGGTTGCTTAGTTAGTTTGTACTTGCCAAATAAAATACTAAAACCACATGCATTCATATAAGATCATTACAGTTATGTTTCCGTCTAACTATGAAAACATTTGTATATATATGTTTCGATAATTGAAACCGAACCTTTCTAACTCACGGTGTTGGATATTATAATATGGTTGGACCTCGACAGCAACCATTTACCATTTACCAAGTTACATGCACACACACAATAACATATTATTAAAGATAATCCGGACAATGTAAAAGCATGATTATGTGCTAATGGTTGAATGTCATAACATACAATAAAAAAAAAACTGATCTTACTCACCATTTTTTCACATTCGCATATAAGATCAACATCTGTAAATTGCTAATATGATATAAGTGGAGTAGGAAGTAAATTGCGAATGTGAGCCGGTGATGGAAGAGTCAGGAATAGGAGAGTATATATAGACTTTTAAATAAGGAGTAAGTTTTTTAATTTTTTTCAATAATTTGCACACGCATTTAATCCAGTTTATCAAATGTGGAACTACTACCAAGTTAAGCGGGATTATGAAAATATATTTTGATAGGTAATTAATGAATTGATTGGATGCAAAGCTATACTACAACAGATTTCCCGAAATTTTAGAGGCGTATGGAATCGAATATATATACCATTATAATTTGGGTAAATAGTCAACGTATATATATATATAAGTGTTAGTTAAAGAATATCTTACGTATATGGAATGAAATCACTCATATGTGTAACATCCGCGAACCAGATTTTGTGTTTTTGGAAGGAGTATCGATCGACACCCTTGTGGCATCGATCGATACCACTAATTTCTGGGTTCGACCGGTTTGATTTAATTGCCGAATTGGTTCGGTTTGGTTCAGGGAAATCCCTAATTCGTGTCTTAAAAGGGAGAAAACGACCTAGGGTCGTGTTTGGTTGTTCAGTCGCCGTTTTTGAGAGAAAAAGAGAGGAAGGAGAGTTCTTGAGTTCCTAAGAGAGATTTGGTGAGATTCCTTGCTGTTCTTGAGAGTTTTGGAGCTGGGAAAGGGTTAGAAGCTTGCTAGGAGTGAGGATTTCGTTTTACTGCTCAGAATCTTCTTGAGAAAAGGTGAGTGCTTGACCATGGTTGATCTAAGCATGAGATCTCTCTTGTTTGTGTGTTTTCTTTGTTGTTTGTGTCGTTTTGTTGTTTGGGTTCGTTGCTTTCGTGTTTCTTAGTGATTTCTGGGGTAATTGGGTGAGTTTGGAACGGATTCGAGATGGTTTGGATTCGGGATTCGTCTTTCGTGTTCGCGCAGATCGTGTCTGCAGAGGAGGCATCGATCGATACCATTTTCGAGGAGCATCGGTCGGCACCAGTGTTGTGTAGCATCGATCGGTACCTTTTGAGGAGCATCGATCGGCACCTTCTGGAGTAGCATCGATCGGCACCCATTTCTAGCATCGGTCGACACTGTTTCTTGCCGTGTCTTATGTTTTCCTGGTTTGATGTTTTGATTGTGTTCTTGTTGTTGGATGACTTGGGAGGTCTCATCTGCTTGTGTGTATAACCCAGTAGATGGGAGGATGGCCTCACTAAGTATTTATGATAATACTTACGCATCTCAATTGTTGTTTGTGGTGTGCAGGTAAAGGAAAGGTGTGATCGTGGGATCAAAGGCGATGAGGAGGAGGATGTTCTAGGGGCTTGATTGATTGTGGTCTAGCTGATGTTAGGTTGCTAGATTAAGTCAATGGAACATTGTAGGATGTTAGTTGTTGGTTATTTCTTGATTTGGATTATGTTGCTATTGAGTATTGGTTTATTGTTGTTGGAATTCTTTGGTTTAATGGAATTGGTTTTATTTGGTTATTCCGCGGTATTTGATTGTTGTTAGGATGTTAGTGGGTATGGGACCACTAGTAAATTTAGGTATAAAAAAAAAAAACGGGAAGGGTTGTTTCATTTTGGTATCAGAGCCCTTACGGTTCTAGGTCTAGGGTTCATTGTGCTTCTGCTGTTGATGTTTAGGATTACATGCTGTAATTGATTGTGTGAATGGCAATTGTGTGTGGCATGAAGTCCTAGAACATCCTCTTCGAGCCTGTTTGTGATTCCACGGTAAGTTGTGTTTTGTGTAATAGGATTATTGTTTGCTTAGCCTTCTGTTCTTGGTTGATACAGATGGTTAGAGGTGAGGTTGCTGCTGGTCGCGGGCGTGGTCGTGGTCGTGGTCGGGGTCGTGGACGTGGTCGTGGTCGTGGTCGGGGACGAGGTCAGGTTCCTGTGGCCAGTGAGAGTGAGACCCAGAGCATGGCCAGTGAGGAGGTAGCGGAGTCACAGGCTGATCCTATAGTGTCTGGAGACCAGGCTGGTTTGGGTGACGGTGTTGGTCACGGTGTTGCCCGGGTGTGGGGGTTGCAGCAGGAGGTGCTCCGGGCAGGGAGGATGTCTTGATTGACTTGCTAGCTCAGGTGGCTCAGGCTTTGCAGCGACTTCCAGCAGCTGTGCCGCCAGTGGTTGGTGGGCAGGGTCCAGTGGTGCCGCCAGTGGTTGGTGGGCAGGATCCAGTAGTGCCGCCGGTGGTTGGTGGGCAGGATCCAGTGGTGCCGCCAGTGGGTGGTGGACAGGTTCCAGTGGTGCAGCCTGCAGCGGGTTTGCAGGCAGGTGTGCAGCCGGGGACCGAGGTAGTGGATGCACAGTATGTGCGGATGATGGAGCAGCTGCGGCATGTGGGAGCAGGGTATTTCTCGGGAGTACCGATCCGAGTGTAGCGGATGAGTGGAGAGAGCGGATGGAGGATATTTTCCTTTCGCTTAGGTGTCCCGACCGGTACAGAGTGGATCTGGCAGTGTTTTACTTGTCGGAGATGCACGTGTGTGGTGGAGGTCGGTGACAGCACGGAGGGTGCAGCAGGGTATGACTTGGGGAGATTTTGTGAGTGAGTTTAACTCCAAGTATTTTCCTCGGGAGGCTCTTGATCGCATGGAGGCACGGTTCTTGGGGTTGACTCGGGAGACCGTACAGTGCGGGAGCTGGATGCAGAGTTCAGTCGGCTTGTGGGGTATGCAGGCAGGGCATGGGAGCCAGAGGCGGCTCAGGTGCGGAGGTTTTTGCTGGCTCTGCGGGATGATTTGAGGACTCGGTGCGAGTGAGGAGCTATGCTACGAGAGCAGAGTTGGTTGAGGTTGCAGCTGGGATAGAGGATGATTTGAGGTCACAGGTGGTTGTGGTCAGTCCTTCAGTGCAGCCACAGCAGTCTCAGCCGTCTTCTGTTCCTAGCAAGGGCGGCAAGCCTGCGCAAGGGCAGAAGCGGAAGTTTGATGTCATGCAGAGGTCGAGGCATGGGGGTGCGAGATGCTTTGGGTGTGGTAGCAGAGACCACAAGGTGACTAGCTGTCCTCGAGAGGGTGAGCAGCGGGTAGTGACAGAGCAGCGGGCGGTGACAGAGCCGCGGGCAGATACTCGAGTGTGTTACTACTGCAGAGAGACGGGGCATATCAAGCCTCGTTGTCCCAAGTTGCAGCAGAGGGCAGTAGCAGTGTTGCAGGCGGGAGCTCAGCCGGGGACGCAGCAGGTTGTGCAGCACGGTGTGCAGCCAGTGGGTTGGATCGAGCCGACGTCTCAGGTGTACTCGACTCAGGAGCCCGGTGGCACTAGTGCAGGAGCGATCACAGGTATAACTTCTGAGATTCGAACTTGGTTAATTCAATAGTTCAATTATTTTTGTGTTGCTTGTGGTCAAGTGTTAGGTTCTCAACACATAAGGTTTGTGTAGGGACCTTGTTGGTGGGCGGGTTTAAGTCCCATGTTATGTTTGATTCTGGAGCTTCTCATAGCTTCATTACTCCGGAGTGTGCCGAGAGTGCGGGGATCAGAGGGGATCCTGGAGAGCGTTCAGGAGTTGTCGAGTTGCGGGAGGCAAGTTCCTCGGGGTTATTGGACGAGCTGGAGGAGTTGATATTCAGATCGCAGGGGAGTCATGGCCAGTGGATTTGCTTATCAGTCCAGTGGAGTTATATGATGTCATTCTTGGTATGGATTGGTTGCATCGGTATAAGGTGCATTTGGACTGTTATCGGGGTAGAGTGGAGTTTGAGCGTCCAGGAGGGAAGTTGGTTTTTCAGGGTATTAGACCGACTTCGGGAGTCTCGTGATCTCAGCCGTTCAGGCGGGAAGATGATCGAGAAGGGCCGTGAGGCTTATCTGGTTACCATATCTATGCCGAGTCAGTGGGGAAGTCTACGGTTAGCGGTATTCCGGTTGTGGAGGACTTTGAGGATGTGTTCCAGTCATTGCGGGATTACCACCATCTCGGTCGGATCCTTTTACTATTGAGCTGGAACCGGGACGATGCCGTTATCCAAGGCTCCTTACAGGATGGCTCCAGCAGAGATGGCAGAGCTGAAGAAGCAGCTGGAGGATTTGTTGGGCAAGGGTTTTATCCGTCCTAGTTGTTCACCGTGGGGAGCTCCGGTGCTATTTGTTAAGAAGAAGGATGGTAGCTTTCGGTTGTGTATTGACTATCGGGGTTTGAACCGAGTTACTGTGAAGAACAAGTACCCTCTCCCGAGGATTGATGAGTTGTTGGATCAGCTGAGGGGTGCTACTTGGTTCTCCAAGATCGATTTGGCATCAGGATATCATCAGATTCCTATTCATGAGGCAGATGTGAGGAAGACAGCCTTCAGGACGAGGTATGGACACTACGAGTTTGTGGTGATGCCGTTTGGATTGACAAACGCGCCAGCTGCGTTTATGAGATTGATGAACAGCGTGTTCCGGGAGTTTCGGACGTGTCAGTCATCATTTTCATCGACGACATCCTGGTATATTCTAAGAGTCCCGAGGAGCATGCAGCACATCGAGAGCAGTGTTGGAGAAGCTGCGGGAGCAGAAGCTGTTTGCTAAGCTGAGCAAGTGCAGTTTCTGGCAGCGTGAGATGGGGTTCTTGGGTCACATTGTTTGCGAGAGGAGTTTCGGTGGATCCAGAGAAGATTCAGTCCATCGGGAGTGGCCAAGGCCGCAGAGTGCCACCGAGATTCGGAGTTTCCTGGGGTTAGCAGGTTACTACGGGAGGTTTGTTCGGGGTTTTGCGAGTATGGCACAGCCGATGACTAAGCTTACAGGGAAGGATGTCCCATTTGTGTGGTCACCGAGTGTGAGGCGAGCTTTGCAAGTCTCAAGCAGATGTTGACTACCACGCCGGTGTTAGCACTGCCTGAGCAGGACGAGCCTTATGTTGTGTATACAGATGCTTCTAGAGTGGGGTTGGGTTGTGTACTTATGCAGCAGGGGAAGGTTATAGCTTATGCTTCGCGGCAGTTGCGGAAGCATGAAGCTAATTATCCTACTCATGATTTGGAGATGGCAGCAGTGATCTTTGCTCTTAAGATTTGGAGATCCTATCGTATGGTGGGAAGGTGCGGTGTTTACAGATCACAAGAGTCGAAGTACATTTTTACTCAGCCTGAGCTGAATTTGAGGCAGAGGCGTTGGATGGAGTTAGTAGCAGATTATGATCTGGATATAGCTTACCATCCTGGTAAAGCTAACTTGTTGCAGATGCCTTGAGTCGGAAGAGGGTGGCTTCGGCTCAGGAGCAGGATATGGAGACATTGGTAGGTGAGATTAGTGCATTGAGTTTGTGTGCTATCTCGGAGGAACCTTTGGGTTTGGAGGCAGCTGATAGAGCGGATTTGTTGAGCAGAGTGAGGTTAGCTCGGGAGCGATGAGGGGCTGATGAATGCCTCTAAGGCTGCGGGTGCAGAGTATCAGGTTTCGCTAATGGTACTATCCTTGTGCATGGTCGGATTTGTGTGCCCAAGGGTGAGGATTTGAGGCAGGAGATCTGAGAGAGGCTCATTCGAGCAAGTTCTCTATTCATCCAGGGGCGACCAAGATGTACCGTGACCTCAGCGGTATTATCAGGTCGGGATGAAGAAGGACGTAGCGGACTGGGTGGCGAAGTGTGATACTTGCCAGCTGGTGAAGGCAGAGCATCAGGTTCCTGGTGGTTTATTGCGAGTTTGCCTATTCCGAGTGGAAGTGGGATTTGATCACGATGGACTTCGTGGTAGGTTTGCCTGTGTCGAGGACGTTTGATGCTATTTGGGTCATTGTGGACCGTTTGACTAAGTCTGCACATTTTCTGGCCATCAAGAAAACTGATGGAGCAGCGGTTTTGGCCAAGAAGTATGTCGGGAGATAGTCAGATTGCATGGTGTGCCTGCTAGTATTGTGTCGATAGAGATTCCAAGTTCACTTCGGTGTTACGGAGGGCGTTTCAGGCAGAGATGGGCACGAAGGTGCATATGAGTACAGCCTATCATCCTCAGACGGACGGTCAGTCGAGAGGACGATCCAGATTTTGGAGGATTTGTTGAGGATGTGTGTGCTGGATTGGGGTGGTCATTGGGCAGATCACTTGAGCTTGGTGGAGTTTGCTTACAACAACAGCTACCAGGCTAGTATTGGGATGGCTCCTTATGAGGCTTTATATGGGAGGCCGTGTCGTACACCGTTATGTTGGACTCAGGTGGGGGAGGAGCATATTTGGTGCAGATTTTGTTCAGGAGACTTCGGAGAAGATCCGGGTTTGAGGCTGAACATGAAGGAAGCTCGGGATCGGCGAAGAGTTATGCTGATAGGAGGAGAAAGGATCTTGAGTTTCAGGTTGGTGATAGAGTGTACCTCAAGATGGCCATGTTGCGGGGTCCGAACAGGTCATTGACAGAGACTAAGTTGAGTCCGAGGTACATGGATCCGTTCGGGTAGTTGAGCGGGTGGGGCCAGTGGCATATAGGCTGGAGTTGCCGAGGTTATGCGTGCGTTCCACAAGGTGTTTCATGTGTCGATGCTGAGGAAGTGTCTTCACGAGGGTGATCAGTTGTTGGCTAAGATTCCCGAGGATCTTCAGCCTAACATGACTTTGGAGGCGAGACCATTGAGGGTGCTCGAGAGGAGAGTCAAGGAACTTCGGAAGAAGAAGATTCCTTTGATGAGAGTCCTGTGGGACTGTGACGGAGTAGAGGAGCAGACTTGGGAGCCCGAGGCGAGGATGAAGGCAAGGTTTAAGAAGTGGTTTGAGAAGCAGACCGCTTGAGCTTGTCTAGCCGGGTCCGAGTTGTAGTCCGTGGCTGGAGCGGGTACGGAGTATTCCAGCCCATCTCTCTTGATATTTGGTCGCTTAGGGGTGGTTGGTTGTGCGACTAAGTATCAAGATGAGGTGGTGCTCGGGATGCGGGTTGATGACTCAGTTGTTGTATTTTTGTTTTCTGATGTATTTTCGTTGAGTTGTAACGATTATGACATTTGAGATTAATAAGATGAGTATTTTTCTTTTGTTTGACTGCGATTGTCATGGGAAAAGAGAAATAGCTCGGGTTTCTATTTTTGGAAGTTTCCATAAATAGAAAGTTTCCACAAAAGGAAAGTTTCAGAATTAGAAAGTTTTCTAGAAAGGAAAGTTTTGTGGAAATGTTGAGGTAGATCTAGCCGGGAGATACTCGTTGGCATCAGTATTTGTTTTGCTCTAGGCCGTGTGGGCCCAACTCACGTGATACCGATAGCTCGATGGACTTTGTGGCCGAGAGTGGGAGTGGTATGTTGCTTCGGATGACGATCCGAGAGCGCTTGAGGGTGACGACCCGAGAGCGGGATATGTGAGGCTCCTGGATACCGTAGCTGTGAGCCGAGGCTCGGCAGTGAGCCGGTATGTCTCGAGGGTTGCGACCCGAGGCGGGGAGTGGGTGTGAGTGACTTCTGGATGCCGTAGCTTAAGGCGGTTGGCCTGATAGCGAGCCGGCATGATTCGTTGGTTGCGACCACGGACGGGGGAAGCACTGAGTTGTGAGCAAATAGTGTTATGATGCGAGTATATTGGCTAGAGGGAGACCTCGAGGGTCGATCGGAGGTGTGCGGGCTGTTGCGGCAGTGGCACGGGAACCTTGACTGATGGTGTTTAGTCCGGTCTGGGACGTGCGGGCCGTGTTGACGGTGGCACGGGGTCCTTGGCGGATGGACGGTATTGCGGGATTCGGGGACGAATCCATATTGGTGGGGAGAATTGTAACATCCGCGAACCAGATTTTGTGTTTTGGAAGGAGTATCGATCGACACCCTTGTGGCATCGATCGATACCACTAATTTCTGGGTTCGACCGGTTTGATTTAATTGCCGAATTGGTTCGGTTTGGTTCGGAAAATCCCTAATTCGTGTCTTAAAAGGGAGAAAACGACCTAGGGTCGTGTTTGGTTGTTCGTCGCCGTTTTTGAGAGAAAAAGAGAGGAAGGAGAGTTCTTGAGTTCCTAAGAGAGATTTGGTGAGATTCCTTGCTGTTCTTGAGAGTTTTGGAGCTGGGAAAGGGTTAGAAGCTTGCTAGGAGTGAGGATTTCGTTTCTACTGCTCAGAATCTTCTTGAGAAAAGGTGAGTGCTTGACCATGGTTGATCTAAGCATGAGATCTCTCTTGTTTGTGTGTTTTCTTTGTTGTTTGTGTCGTTTTGTTGTTTGGGTTCGTTGCTTTCGTGTTTCTTAGTGATTTGGGGTAATTGGGTGAGTTTGGAACGGATTCGAGATGGTTTGGATTCGGGATTCGTCTTTCGTGTTCGCGCAGATCGTGTCTGCAGAGGAGGCATCGATCGATACCATTTTCGAGGAGCATCGGTCGGCACCAGTGTTGTGTAGCATCGATCGGTACCTTTTGAGGAGCATCGATCGGCACCTTCTGGAGTAGCATCGATCGGCACCCATTTCTAGCATCGGTCGACACTGTTTCTTGCCGTGTCTTATGTTTTCCTGGTTTGATGTTTTGATTGTGTTCTTGTTGTTGGATGACTTGGGAGGTCTCATCCTTGTGTGTATAACCCAGTAGATGGGAGGATGGCCTCACTAAGTATTTATGATAATACTTACGCATCTCAATTGTTGTTTGTGGTGTGCAGGTAAAGGAAAGGTGTGATCGTGGGATCAAAGGCGATGAGGAGGAGGATGTTCTAGGGGCTTGATTGATTGTGGTCTAGCTGATGTTAGGTTGCTAGATTAAGTCAATGGAACATTGTAGGATGTTAGTTGTTGGTTATTTCTTGATTTGGATTATGTTGCTATTGAGTATTGGTTTATTGTTGTTGGAATTCTTTGGTTTAATGGAATTGGTTTTATTTGGTTATTCCGCGGTATTTGATTGTTGTTAGGATGTTAGTGGGTATGGGACCACTAGTAAATTTAGGTATAAAAAAAAAAAACGGGAAGGGTTGTTTCAATATGAATCAATCATGAAAATAGGATACGAATTTAATTTGAATAACAAATAAAAGAAAAATCTTATTTACTTTAAAACGTTAAAATATAGAAATTAAAAATGGGAAAGTAGGGAAATATTAGTAACAGCTTACTCAAAAATGTCTGAATCTGTTATGCGTGAAATTTCAGGAAGATATCTAAATATGAATGATAAAACAACTAATCACGGAATCAATTATATTCGGAATTTTGAAATTATATACATTCCTATATTTTTGTAAGAAACTCAGATATCAAGATCAAATTTAAAGGTAATATTATGGAAATATGGTAATTTAAATAATTTAAATTATATTTGGAAGCATACATGGAAACTATAATATTCATGTTTTGGAAGCATATATGGCAAGTGCTATATTTGATCTGTATAATCCGCTTATTTGTGGAAATAAGATTTTCTCACTAATTCCCAAAAAAATTGTAGTCGGATTACTATTGGAAACAGCAAAAATTGCAGCTAAGGTGCATCGAACTTGGCACATTCCGAAATATTAGAGCTTTATTGGACCAATATGCTATTAGAATTTTCTCAGCAAAATACACAATGTATTGCTTTTATTTATTATTTAGATGTAAAAAAACCATTTTAAAAGACCCGACCCGGGATCCGCGTGTTTATCCGTTTAGGATATGAACAAAATTTTGTTTTTACCTTTAATGAAAATATATTATTTGGTTATAACTCCAATGGCATATCCTTGTAATTTTTTACAAAACAAAGGTTTAGTCCATAAACTGCGTTTCAAAATAATAGTAGGGATTATATGAAATTTGTATGAATCATTATATTTATATTTAATAAATATTAATGCGAGATAAAATAGCAAAAATAGTTATGATGTACCCATCCTCATACAAATCTCTTATGAAAATCAGGTGGATGATAATAATTGTTGCGGCAAAAATTTGAGATCAGATGAGATTGACGGTCGATGCAGAATTATGGTATAGATACTATAATATATGTAGATGGTTGTGGCGCTGAGAAAGGTAACGTAAGTTATCAGTAACATTGAAAAAATTGGTTAAGTTATCAATGACATGAAAAATTTGGTTTGGATCATTACAAAGAAAGTGGAGCAGAAAATGACATTTGAAAAAAAAAAAAAAAGATGGAGATAAAAGTGTGTTTTCGTCCAAATTTGTCTGATTTTTCAGTTTGGCAAGGAGAAACATCTTTGCTTATAATTTTTTTGGATTAAATAAACATTTTAAAATTTGTGGACTGTAAAAATGACAATTATAATATATTTCATCATATAGTTTAATTTAGAGGTAATTTTAATTATATACTGAAAGAAATAGCGAAGGTCTATGTTTGTTCACTAGTGCATAGCATTTGCCAGCCCAGTTATGAAGAAAGGCAACTTGTCTTTTGCTCCATGACCTCGTAGGGTAAAATTAGTTTCTCTATTGTATAAAATACAGTTATATGGGGGTATAATGTACATATATATATACATTTATACACATACAGACAAAAGTCACACTAAGATCGAATGGGTCATAGTCCATAATGTGAACACGTATAGTCAACTATTTGTAAACAACTAGTCCAAGTGCTGGAACCAAATTTAGTGTCGTAGTCTGTCCATCAATAATGAAAACTAAACCGCCAAAAGAATACAATCATCCAGTATTACGAAAGACACGTGTTTTAAGACTTCATATGATAAAAGTTTAGACATAAATCATACAGTTCCATTCCAGTACGTATAATAATTCTCCTCATTTCCACTAATTTCTTCAAGCTTGCCGGTCCAACTAATAATATATAAAAAGTGGTCTACGTGACAAGGATTGGCCATTTAATTAGTTTGGTTTGGGTTCGGTTCAGTATTGGTTCGACCAGGTTTTTGTCTATAAGAAATAGTGTCAAAAGCAAAAGATATCCATTCGTCATGTTGGTTGTATAAACCTTCTATAACATAAGTATGCTGTAATTGTGTTCAGTTTTTAAAAAGGTTATATAGTTTGGTTCATAAGAAAACTTGTCCAAGTAAAACCGGTATTGGCCATCCGATTTGATTGCTAGATTCGGTTTATTTGCGTATCCACCATCTCCATTGATCCACTATCCCCAATGATTGACCGCGTGAATTAGACTAAAAAGGTTCACACAAACACACCCGTGAGGCCGTGACGTGCATATATCATATATGGCATGAGAAGGTTGACTCTTTGTAATGTTGCTTTCTACAGTTTGATCAAATCACTAGTTACCAAATAAACCGCGTCAACCCCAAAAAGTATGGAGAATATGGACAATACACAGCAACATACTACATACATCATCATCTTTATCATTATCATCATAAACTCTTCTCTTTTCGTATATGTTTTCTTTTTTTTGGCTTGTATTGATTAGTTTCATCGTATACAATAATTTAACAAACCCAATTGAACTGAGTTTTTGATATAGTTTTTTCTACTTTTTAAAATATATATATTATGTGTGTTTGTCAAGCTACTTAAGCAAAAATTATTATAATACGTGGCCGAGACATTTTAACCAAGAATCTCTCCGTTTTTAAAAGCTAATGGGAATTTTGTATAAGAAACCAAGAACGAACCAATCTAAATTACTACCAGTTCACATTTGATTTATTTAACCGACACTACAGTTTTTGGTTTGTATAGTTACCAAAAACTTGTAGTTATTTATCTATTTTTGTTGCAAATTTATATTTGCTACAAATTTATTTTGAAAAATATTTGCACTTATACAATGGTAGCAAATAAAAGGGTGATAGCAAATCGTAACAATTTTGCTATAAATTTGCTAACTTAGTCCGAACAAATTTAGGGTATAGAACCGAACCCAATTTTTGAAGTGTGAAACTATTTTACTGCAACAACATTTTTACTGCAACAAATTTACCCATCATATAAACCAGTAGGTACGTAAACTATTTTACTGCAACAACATCTTTTCATAATTAGAAACATGTGCGTTATACTGTTGACGTACCATACATCGTGTTTGTGTAGTAGTGTAGTCCACGTATATCCTACGTACATACATATATCTGCACACGTTTTTTATCCTACTCAGGATTGTATTATTTAACCTATTTAGAAAAGCCTGCTAAATTAGAAACTTTTTGCAATGTTTCCCACCGTAAACATATTTATTTCTCTTACCAAGAAATCTCTTGTTCAGACCATTTTGTCGGAATTATAAAATGAAATTCGGTATATTGCTTATATTTTTAATTATATATGTAAACTCCACTCATAAGAACTGGAAGCAAAAATGTGTGTACTGCAGTGAATTCACAAAGAAATGAAATGATATATATTGAAAAATAAACCAGATATGAATTGGAAGCAAAAATAAATGAAAAATTAAATAATCCCATTAATGCCCAAAAACTATCTTCTTATTTTTAATAATTATCGGTTACTTGGATTGAAGTCCATATTAAGTTTCTTACATGTGTGCAGCCAAGTTTTTTTTTTTTTTTTTTTTTTTGTAATCTTCTGAAATTTTCTTTGAACTTCTTTCTTTGGTTTAACGTAATATTATATAGTATTACAATTCATTATTGTGTGAACACTGCAGTACAAATTAAATTGGACTTGGAAATCTTTTAAGTCAAGACCTAAATTGGAAAAGGAAGAAAATTTGGTAATATCTATGACTTTTTTGGGTCGGCTTAAAAACGGAGTTTAGGACTTTATAATTTATACGATTCATCAGCTGGCACATTCTACATGTATCAAAACTAGAATTTTCAGAGTACGAATTATACAATCTAAATGCTTATCTGTTATATTGTTATCTTGAACTCTATTAAGAAATATGATAATCAGTTTAATGCAACAAATGTTGTGTACAGATAAGATTTTGGGCCCCCGGTCTTTGTCAACAACAATGGCTTGTCATCATCGTCCATGCCTAGCAAGTTATAGAAAATTATGAGAGAATACTATTGAATAATTCATATGTTAAAACAACATGTAGCCGTTAATATCTTGTCATGTTTTTCATCCAAATGTTTACACCTATCAATTATTGGAGGAATCTTTTCAGAATGCAGAAAAGGACAATATATATTTAGCTGGACGACGTTCTAAGGTTGAATCACCTATCAGATCATATATATATATAACCAAAAAAATGATAGTTAAGCTCGAACAAATATAGAAACTCAAAAAGATAAAAGTCTTGACGAGAAGCTTTAAGAAACAAAAACACAAAACAATAATAAAAGAGAAAAAAAAAAACTACAAAATATTAGAATATATATATAGGAAGTTACTTCTATATATATTTATGATGCATGGAAAACAGAGAAAAATGAAGCAAAGTATAGCCAAATTATTTACCACATGAGTGCATCAAAACGTCTCTTAGCTCTTGTTCCTTAAGAGTATCGAGAGAACTGAGAGAGATTGATAGAAGAAAAAGAGCTAAAAGAAAAGTGGATTTCGTTTCAATTTTTCGGGTTTTGATGTGATGATTTTTTAAATGAAATAAAACAGAACGCTAACCGTCTTAACGTGGTGTGGGTGTTAACATAAGATTAATCTGGCAAATATGTAGTAACTTTGGTGTTTAACTCTCTAATGATATATATAGTTTGACATTGTTTTTGACCAAAACTAAAAATTTTAGGTGTGTTTTTTTGGCTATTTTCCACTATATATGCATGTGTGTGTGTGTGTTTAGGTTTTTGATATAAACTAGCAAATTATGTGGACAACAATACTCATCGTGTTTGCCAAACTACGCAAATCACATCAGTAACCTAATAAATGTGAAGTAAATAAAGTGGACCCTTTGCCTCTCTTTTACAACTTCGTTAGATTCCGTTCATAAATGGATCCACCCTATACCTTGCATTCCGTGCTAAACAATAAGTATAGTATCTACATATTGTATAACTCAAATGTGAAAGTACCACAAAGTTACTGAACAAGAGATGATATGTTAGGACCATACATAGAATTAAATGTTTAATGGACATGAAAAGATACCTACTGACTTCTTCCAACTCAACTCTTATTTGCCCATGGATCATATATATGTTCAAAGAAAATTACTACCATATATATGTTCATATATATGTTCAAAGAAAATTACTACCATAATTTACATCAGCTTATTAATTATTTTGTAAGACTTGATATTTATTAAAAATGTCTAAATTTCGTTATTTATAAAACCAAATCTAAAGAAATTATAGAATCTAATTTAATAAATATGTTATGTATATATATATATATATATGTGATGGTAATCTTCTAAACTGTATGGTTTTGATTTTACAATTTTTAGAGTCTATGATTCAAAATTTATTGACTAACAAAATGCTCTAAATTTTATTGACTAACAATTTTTAGAGTTTATATATGAATTTTCGACAAAATAGATTTTAGCAAATATTAATCTTGAACTTTGGAAAAAAGTTTTTTTTTAGTCTTTGAAGGTTTTAATCGATTTAGCTTATTCAAACCGTGTAGTTATTCATAAAGCAAGTACTTATTATTTAATAGCGGATAGTTTAAACACACAAAAAATGATAATTAGATCATCTAATTATTAGTAATTTTATAACTATTAATTGTACATCCTAGAAAAAAAAAAAGAAATACTAAAACCTATATTTTTATAACATAGAATTGACCAATTTGATAATTCAATAAAAACGGTTGACTATATTGATCTAAAATCATAAAATTGGTTCAATAAAAATTTATTACACAGGTGTTTTACACACTATTATTTTATAAAATAATATATATATATATATATATATATATGTATGTGTGTAAATAATACTAATTAACTTAGAGTTTGGACACAAAATATGGTGATAAATTGACTAACTTAGTCAACATAGAGGGAAGGAGTGTAAAAATGGGCCCACATCGAGCACTAACTCAGCCCACACTTGACCAATAATTAAAAATGAAACGTTTATTTTAGATTAGGGAAATTAATTAAAAAATTTTAATTAATGAGGCACTCACACAGATGTCTCAATCGTTCACAGCCAAAAAAATTCACCAATCTTAATAATTTCTCATTTCCCCCTTTAGTTTAAGATTCCGACAAAATCCACTCTCGCTAGATCCACACACACCACTATATAAGGAAGACCGAAGCATAGAGATGAAGAGCAGAGTCATCCTTAACCATAGAGACAAAAGAGATAAGAATAACAACAACAACAGCGACCTCTTCTGTAATTACACACAGATTGAGACTATGGAGAGAAAGCCCCTTGAGGTTGAGACGACGACAACGAACCACCACTCCGCCGTCGATGATTTGACATCTACGACGGTCGATTCATTCGAGGAGGATCAGAAAAAACTTGTTTATAGAGGATGGAAAGTCATGCCCTTCATCATTGGTAAACTCACCCTTTTGTTTTTCTCTTTCGGACATATATATTCTTTTGTTGTGTTTTGTCGGAATTTTAGAATAAAAAATGAAATATTCTGTAAAACATTTTGTCCGTGATATTATTAAATTTTTGTTTTCTTTTTTTTTTTACTTGTCTTAAGACTTTGACTTGTATCATATAAAATCTCGACTTTGGAGATTTTGAGCGAAAAAAATGGTTTAGCAAAATATAGATTTGGTTGAAACCCAGATGATATGTAAGATCTATCTATGAAAAAAAGATAGTTTATTTTCAAAAAAAAATTAATTTTCCGTAGAAAAAAGAGACTTTGAATCAAGCAGTTAAGTTTCTGAAAAAAAAAAGTAGATAAGAATTTTTGACATTTTTCTGGATAAGACAAAAAATGATTAACTTCTGGGAGTTACAGAGCCAAAAAAAGTCAGAACATCATCGAAAGTCCAATCTTTTGACTTGTTGTGTGTTTCCGTTTCGAATTTGTAACATTAAATGCAATAAATACTTTGTAACTTTATGAGAAGGTATCTTTATCATATTTATGTGGTGCTGTTGACAGGTAATGAGACATTTGAGAAGCTTGGGATCATAGGAACATTATCGAACCTTCTTGTCTACCTAACTTCTGTATTCAACCTTAAGAGCTATACAGCTGCAACTATCATCAATGCCTTTAGTGGCACTATCAATTTCGGCACTTTCATTGCTGCTTTCCTCTGTGACACTTACTTTGGTCGCTACAAGACTCTCTGTGTCGCTGTCATCGCTTGCTTTATGGTACTTACATATATGTATATAATCTTTGATGACTTAACCTAGCGCCAATATTTTTCTAACACATTTTCATCTTTGTAGGGATCGTTTGTGATACTACTAACTGCTGCAATTCCTTCATTGCACCCCGTTGCTTGCGGAAACAAAAGCACATGCCAAGGTCCAAGTGTGGGACAGATAATGTTTCTGCTCATGGGTTTAGGGTTTCTTGTGGTAGGCGCTGGTGGTATCAGACCGTGTAATTTAGCGTTTGGTGCTGATCAGTTCAACCCCAAATCCGAATCAGGAAAGAAAGGGATCAACAGTTTCTTCAACTGGTATTTCTTCACGTTCACGTTCGCTCAGATCATCTCACTCACACTCATTGTGTATGTCCAGTCAAATGTGAGTTGGACCATCGGTTTGACTATCCCTGTGGTTCTTATGTTCTTGGCCTGCGTCATCTTCTTTGCTGGGGATAGACTGTATGTAAAAGTTAAAGCCTCGGGTAGTCCTTTGGCTGGTATAGCTCATGTTATAGCAGCCGCTATCAAGAAACGTGGTTTGAAGCCTGTTAAGCAGCCTTGGGTTGATCTTTACAACCACATCCCACGCAACTATGTGAACACTACTCTAAAATACACCGACCAGTTCAGGTAATTCTCTTAATACTTATTTGTTCTCTTGATTTATGTTTCTGGCTTTTGTTTTTTGCTGAAGTTTGTTGTGTTCTCAGGTTTCTAGACAAAGCAGCGATTAAGTCGCCCGATGACAAGTTGAACTCTGATGGAGCGGCTTCAGATCCATGGAAACTATGCACGTTGCAGCAAGTGGAAGAAGTGAAGTGCATTGTTAGAGTGATCCCAATCTGGCTTGCTTCCTCGATTTACTATCTTGCAATAAGTCTGCAAATGACTTATCCTGTCTTCCAAGCACTCCAGAGCGACCGGCGTTTGGGTTCTGGTGGCTTCAAGATTCCCGGGGCAACCTATGTAGTGTTCTTAATGACGGGGATGACAATTTTCATCGTATTCTATGACCGTGTTCTTGTCCCGTCGCTCAGGAGAGTGACCGGGTTAGAAACTGGCATAACACTCTTACAAAGAATCGGAGCAGGGATTGTGTTTGCGATAATGAGTTTGTTAGTGTCTGGATTTATAGAGGAAAGGAGAAGAACCTTTGCGCTGACAAAACCTACACTCGGGATGGCGCCTAGGACAGGAGAGATCTCTTCCATGTCAGCTATGTGGCTGATTCCGCAGCTCACACTTGCAGGCATAGCAGAAGCTTTGCTGCCATTGGACAAATGGAGTTTTACTACAAGCAGTTTCCTGAGAACATGAGAAGCTTCGCCGGTTCTATCTTCTACATAGGTGGTGGGATTTCGAGCTACCTCGCTAGCTTCTTGATCTCAACTGTTCATCGAACAACTGAGCATTCACCTACAGGGAATTGGTTAGCTGAGGATCTGAACAAAGCGAAACTGGATTACTTCTATTTCATGCTCACAGGAATCATGGTCGTTAACTTGGGTTACTTCTTGTTGATGGCTAAATGGTATAGATACAAAGGCAGCAATGATGAAGACATCACTGAGATTGAGACCAATGAAGAAGTGACCAAGAAACAGCAGCTACAAGAGAAGGACTCTGTCTGATCTGCAAACTTGTTTTATCTTTTGGTCAACGACCTCAGTTTCTACTTTTTTTTCTTTACTCCGAAGTCAATCTTGTTGTACTTTATATAGATTAAATGAAGAAAAAATTGTTGGGATACAAACCAAGCCCACATCTGAAGTTTAAAGAGATTATAATTAATATATAAAGGGTTATGGTCAATCTACTAATTGCCAATTGGTTTTTAGTTAGAAACCCATGATAAGCCCAAAATTTAACAAAAATCGCTTCATCTGTATTGATGTGTATTGTCACGTATTAAACTACAATTACTCTTTCAGACCAGTTTAAAGCCAAATGACCATTTTCTGCTTTAAAATGGTCATCTGTATACAGAAGCGATTACTCTTTCATCTGTATTGTAGTTTAATTGAAATTTTAAAGTCCATTTATAAAGTTTAAGCCCAAATTGACCGTCCAATATAATATGTAATTTTGTTTAGACCATTAAAATAATATTTTAAGCAACCCGTAAATACACTTTCGTTTAGACCATTATATTTGGTACTACAAACATTCAAAATTATACTAAAGTTTGCATATACAAAAAGTTCATTAAGCCACCGTATCTTCATTTCTGAGTCCATTCTTTATTACTGAATCTCCGAGCTCTCACTTTGATGCTCCATTACATGGTTTATGTAATAACGTCCAGCAAACTCAGACCTGTAAATATATGAAGTGTATGAAACAAAATTATTTTAACATCATACATAATAATATATAAAGTGTATAAAGTTATTTTTACATAATCAAATCTTACCAGTCCTTCGAACTGTGGTTTATAAAGATCTTCGAAGAGGCCAATGTGTTTTCGATACATGGTGCACCTATAAACATTTGCAAAGTGAATATATTAGTTACCTTATGATGATTATATCAGAACTATTTTATGTTACATACCTTCATATTCTCCGACCTTCACAAACCGCATTACACAAAACTCAGGTTCAGATTTTTATATGAGATGACACCTGTTTGATTGTCATTTAGACATGAATTCAGAAGCGTAGTTATCTTTGACACGAAACTTCACAGTTTCATTCCTACATGTTTATCAAATTAATAAAAAATCTTAACAGAGAGAATTTTAAAACGTAACTGTCCTAAAGGTAGAGTAAATGTCTTTTACCTGCAATTCAACAACGTGAAAACGACTTCATTACTTTTAATGGCACTCTCAGGTCTTCTTTTATCTTCCACATCTACTATACACCCACAAACAACTAATTTGGGGAAAAGATAGAATTTAGTTTTCCAAAGGGTTGCAAATCTACATTTTGTAAAATTTTAATTCATACTTTTCTAAGGGAGGGGCCAATACACAAAGTTACAATAAATCCTATAAAGATTCTAGATTTCCGAACACAAAGTTACAACAAATCCTATAAAGATTCTAGATTCCCGAACACAAAGTTACAATTAACTATACTCACGGATTGTACCATATCAATATTAAATTAATTAACGAAACACTTACCGAAAGAGATAGGATCGAATCAAAAGTAATTCTTTGGACTCAATTGTTGGACCAACGTCATAGTGGTATTGTCCGTGAATTTAATTTGATAAGGATGATGAGTATTCCTCTCATTCAGGGTTGGATTGATTACTTTGAAAGTTCTAATATCATATCAGTCTTCATCGTCAATATATTTTTGGAGTTTAGCGAGTGTATTTGATAAAAAAAGTAGCTTTGATTGTGTTATCCTTCACAGTTTAATAAAATTTTGTGTAAGAAGTCATATATATATATAAGAACTGTTAAAAATTGAAATTTAAGTAAGAATGATGTTCAATTAACGACACTAACCTCTACATCCACAAGAAGCAATACTCTTTTTGTAAAGAACTCGCTGATACTCCAAGAATGTAAGACCTTGGTGTGTATACGCCAATTAGTTCTTCCGGGAAGAAGATCATCAATTTTATTGAATCTCATGATTTTCTCAAATTAGGGTTTTTTCTGTTTCTTCTCTGTAACGAAAACGAAAAGTGGATTCCGGATTTGTAAGAATAAAAACAGTCACGATTAAACGTTGCGTCTTAATCGTTTTAGTATCTTACTTTTTGTTTGACTATTAAATATTTTTAATATTTATTATTATCTATATATAATAGTAAACCCACTTTTGGGGGTCAACTTTAATCTAACGGGTGAGATTGGTTCTACTATCTCATCTAACATTCTAGAATTATTGATGATCCCAACAGTTGCAAGTTTTTTTCAATAATCGTGTTTCTTCGTCTTACCCCATCTTTTAAAATCACATCTTTTAATTTTTACACTTTTCTGTTTCACAGCTCTTTATTTTCAAATCTCTTTGTTTTTATATATATACAGATTTTTATGAACTTTGGAAAAAGTTTTTGTTCTTTGAGTATTATATTATTAATGATGTCACCCTTTGTTAATGATCTCAAAAGTTGCAAAGTTTTGATCCAACAATTGTGTTTCTTTGACGCACCCCCAGTTTTCCATGTTGGCACCCGTTAGGTTTATATAAAATTGCAATGTTTTGTTCCGATAACAAACCTACTTTTGGAGGTCAACTTTAATATAATGGATGAGATTTTTTCTAATATCTCATCTAACAGTTTAGAAGAATTAATGATCCCAACAGTTGCAATTCTTTTTATCAATAATCGTGTTTCTTCGTCGTACCCTCATTTCACACCTCTTTGTTTTCACACCTCTTTAATTTCACACCTTTTTGTTTATATATATTATACACAGATTTTTTTGAACTTTGAAAAAAGTTTTTGTTCTTTGAGTATTTTATTATTAATGATCTCACCTTTTGTTAATGATCTCAAAAGTTGCAAAGTTTTGATCCAACAATTGTGTTTTTTCGTCGCTCCCCCAACTTTCCATGTTAGCAATTGTTAGTTTTCGCACATTTTTGTTTCACACATTTTTGTTTCACACATTTTTGTTTCACACCTCTTTGTTTTCACACCTTTTTGTTTATATTTATATACAAATTTTTATGGACTTTGAAAAGAGTTTTTTTTTCTTTGAGTATTATTAATGATCTAACCATTTGTTAATGATCTCAAAATTTGCAAAGTTTCGATCCAACAATTGTGTTTCTTCATTGCACCCCCAGTTTTCCATGTTGGCACCCGTTAGTTTTCACACATTTTTGTTTTACACCTCTTTGTTTATATAAAGTTGCAATGTTTTGATCCAACAACTGTGTTTCTTTGTCATACCCCTAGATTTCAATGTTTGCATTAGTTTTTACACTTTTTTGTTTCATACCTTTTTGTTCACACATCTTTCTTTTTATATATATATATTTTATGGACTTTGAAAATATTTTGTTCTTTGAGTATTATTAATGTTCTCATCCTTTGTTAATGATCTCAAAATTTCGATCCAACAATTGAGTTTCTTCGTCGCACCCCCAGTTTTCCATGTTGGCACCCGTTAGTTTTCACATCTTTTTGTTTTACACCTTTTGGTTTATATAAAGTTGCAATGTTTTAATCCAACAATTGTGTTTCTTCGTTGTACCCTAACTTTCAATGTTTGCACTTGTTAGTTTTCGCACCTTATTTTCACACTTTTTTGTTTTTATGTATATACAGATTTGTAAGGACTTTGAAAATAGTTTTTTTTCTTTGAGTATTATTAATGATCTTATCTTTTGTTAATGATCTCAAAAATTTCAAAGTTTCGATCTAACAATTGTGTTTCTTCGTCGCACACCCAACTTTCCATGTTGGGACACATTAGTTTTCACACTTTTTTTGTTTTACACCTCTTTGTTTATAAAAAGTTACAATTTTTTGATCCAACAATTGTATTTCTATGTCGTACCCCTATGTTTCAATGTTTGTACTTGTTAGTTTTCGCACTTTTTTGTTTCACACCTTTTTGTTTCACACCTCTTTATTTTCACAATTTTTTTTTTTATATATATACATAATTTTATGGACTTTGAAAGAAAAAATTTTGTTCTTTGAGTATTATTAATGATCTCACTCTTTGTTAATGATCTCAAAATTTGCAAAGTTTCGATCCAAAAATTATGTTTCTTTGTCGCACCCTCAGCTTTCCATGTTGGCACCCGTTAATTTTCACAAATTTTTGTTTTACACCTCTTTGTTTATATAAAGTTGCAATGTTTTGATCCAAAAATTGGGTTTCTTCTCGTACCCCTAGCTTTCAATGTTTGCACTTATTAGTTTTCACACCTTTTTGTTTCACACTTCTTTGTTTTCACACCTTTTTGTTTTTATGTATATACAAATTTTTATGGAATTTGAAATGATTTTTTTTTCTTTGAGTATTATTAATGATCTCACCCTTTGTTAATGATCTCAAAAGTTGCAAAGTTTTGATCCAACAATTATGTTTCTTTCTCGCACCCCAACTTTCCATGTAGGCACCTGTTAGTTTTCACACCTTTTTATTTTACACCTATTTGTTTATATATAGTTGTAATGTTTTGATCCAACAATTGTGTTTCTTCGTCGTACCCCTAGCTTTCAATGTTTGCACTTGTTAGTTTTTGCACCTTTTTGTTTCACAACTCTTTGTTTTCACACATTTTTTGTTTTTTTATATATACAAATTTTTATGGACTTTGAAAAAAGCTTTTGCTCTTTGAGTATCATTAATGATCTCACCCTTTGTTAATGATCTCAAATTTTGCAAATTTGTGATCCAACAATTTTGTTCTTTGAGTGTCATTATTGATCTCACCCTTTGTTAATGATTTCAAAATTTGCAAAGTTTTGATCCAACAATTGTGTTTCTTCGTCGCACCCCCAACTTTTCATTTTGGCACCTATTAATTTTCACACCTTTTTGTTTTACACCTCTTTGTTTATATAAAGTTGCAATATTTTGATCCAAAAATTGTGTTACTTTGTCATACCCTTACCTTTCAACGTTTGCACTTGTTACCTTTCAACGTTTGCACTTGTTACTTTGCAATTGTGTTACTTTGTCACACCTATTTGTCTTCATACGTCTTTGTTTATATATATATATATATATATATATATATATATATATATATATATATACATATCTTTATGGACTTTGGAAAGAGTTTTTGTTCTTTGAGTATTATTAATTATCTCACCTTTTGTTAATGATCTCAAAAGTTGCAAATTTTCGATCCAACAATCGTGTTTCTTCGTCGCATCTCCAGTTTTCCATGTCGGCACCTGTTAGGTTCACACCTTTTTGTTTTACACTTTTTTGTTTATATAAAGTTGCAATGTTTTAATCCAACAATTGTGTTTATTCGTCGTACCCTTAGCTTTCAATCTTTGCACTTGTTAGTATTCGCATCTTTTTGGTTTACACCTTTTTGTTTCACAACTTTTTGTTTTCACACCTTTTTGTTTTTATATATACAGATTTTTATGGACTTTGAAAAGAGTTTTTGTTCTTTGGGTATTATTTCACATTTTTATGATAATTATTTTCTTTTAATTTATTAATCAACATGATTCACTCATCTTTGTTAAAATTTGGATTGTTTTATTTATTGATTCCTTCATCTAACTTTTGTTTGGTGTCGTTTTCCATTTATTCATGCATCAATCATCTCTTCCAATTATTAATCTAGGTAATTGATTGTGATTTCTAATTTTTCATAGATTTATATGTTTATATATTATAACAAACTCACTTTTAGGTGTCAATTTAAATATAAGGGATAAAATTGTTTTTCTTATCTCATCTAAGTGTTTAGATTTATTAATGATCTTAAAAGTTGCAATATTTGGATCCAACAATTGTGTTTTTTTTCGTCGTATTCACAACTTTCAATGTTCACATTTATTATGGACATATATATATATTATGGACCTTGAAAAGAGTTTTTGTTATTTGAGTATTGTTTAACACCTCCAAATTTAAAAATTATAAGTATTATTTTCATTCAATTTATTAATCAACATTGATTCACTCATCTTTGTTAAAAATTTTTGAATTGTTTTATTTATTGATTTATTCATCTAACTTTTATTTCGTGTCGTTTTCCATCTACATGTATTGATCATCTCTTCCAAGTATTAATTTAGGTAACTAATTGTGATTTCTAATTTTTTATAGATTTATCTTTTTAGTCAATTTAGTTTGTTGCAGCTATAGCTCTTTCTCCCTGATTCTCTTATTATTTTTTATAAATTTCGATAGAATAATGATTCAATTTTTTTTAAAGGTGAATATCTTTCAAAATTGATTATCTGAGTATGATTCAGTAAACTTTGATTTATATATGTTTAACATTATTTTCTTATTTTCACTGAATCGATTTTTCATTTTATATATACAACAAATATTTTATTTAACTATTTGGTTGATTAATCTTAGTCATTATTTATGATTTTTATACTATACAGTTAAAGAATTACCATAAAGTTAGTCATTCTAAATTTTCATTTTTCCGTACGATAACGTATGGGCTGACATCCTAGTATATATAATTAAAGATTAAAGGTAAAGTTTGTAGTTAATAGGAAGGAGGAAGAAGAGCATAAAGGAGAAAATAAAAGAGAAAATTAGTAGTGGTAAGCACAAGGATGAGCAAACACCTGCCACGTCCACGACCACCAGACTTACCACCACCACTACCACGACCACGAAACACCACGAGAAGAAGGGCATTCTCAAGAAGATCAAGGACAAACTTCCCGGCCATCACAACCACAACCACCCATGAACACCAATCCGATGAACTTATAATTTTCATCATTTCATGAATAAAAAGGCCTATGGTCACTGGTCAGTCGTATATATACACTTTATGATACATCTAACAATTGTATGTTTTCAAATAATATTGTTGAAACCAAATAAAATATAATCATGTGAAAATTTTAAATAATATGTTCTTAGACCATCTACAATGTATTTATCTATTATTTTATAATATAGAATAAGTCTAAATTTGAAAATGGTTTTCTCCAATGTGAAAGTCTATATCTGACTATAGAATAGAGGTAGTGTTAAAGATATTAAAAATCACTATATTTAAGAGAAGAAATATAATTCAAGTCTAAATATCCAAAACAATTATCCCACTACAAACCATCATCATACAGTCTCAAATACCTCTTTGAAACAACATTAAATGTTTTACTCTAGCATTTTCCATCTTTATCTGTAACACCTTTTATTCTTTTCTTGTTGTAACTCGAGAGAAGGCAACATAAATTTGTACGCGTGTGAAAACCGGTTTCGGTAGAAACAATCCAACATGTTCTAGCGTCTGACCTTGACTTTTGTTTATAGTAATTGCAAACGCCACAGTAACAGAAAACTGTTGTCGCCTCATACAAAAGAGAAACTTTGCATCAGGTGGACTAACATACATCCTAGGGGTAAGTACTCTATCACCAACCTTTTTTCCTGTCATGATTCTTGCTTCAATTACATGATTGGCCATCTGAGTAAGAATTAACCTCTTACCGTTACACAAACCTCCCTTAGGATCTATATTCCTTAGCAACACGAAGGTGCTCTTATTTTCAACGTTAAAACATGGATTGGCAATCCAGAAACTTGTATACTGTTTAGAAATTCCTAGAAACTTGTATACTATTTAGAAATTCCTGAGTGTAAATCATATTATCATGGGCACTTATATTTGACGTTTCAATACTATCAAACCTAAGATATCGTCTCTCCACCTGTAAATAAAAAAATAAAGATGAAATTTTAGATATGTATTTAATATTATTATTTCTTAAAATTATTACTTCAATATCCATATTATGAGCTTTGCTTCTCTAATTAAGTCAGCAAGATCCGATTCGGCATCGATAGTACACACAGAATATTCATTAAGATTGATTAGAATACCAGATCTTGAATGAGCCGTTTTACCACCTTCCAAAAGCAAAGCAGCTATACCACTTGAAGCAACATTCAGAACAATATTACCTTTAGACCTTATATCAGCACCAAGAATAGTCCATAGGAAAGTTTTCCAATACCACCAAAACCATAAACAAAAAACATACCACATTTGTCGTGATTCACAGAGTGAATGATTTCTTCATAAACACGTCTTTGCTCCTCAGTTAGCATAGGTAACAACTCATTGTACAATTCCTGTTGTTTATGATGTTTATATATTCACTCATCTGCGATAAGCCTATTTACACCTGTGTTCATCATACTATTATCTGGTTTAGGCATTTTCTCAAACGCCGTAAGAGACATTCCATTCGATTGCAACATCAATTATATTTCAGTTAAACATATATTTTCTATCTGAGTCTGTGTCAACATTAGACCTACAACAGTAAAGTTAAACACTTATTTATAGTTTTGTTTTGCAAAAAATAAATAATATTCAATTATCCAAATAACAATTTGACTTGTGCGGGAAAAGACTTTTTTTTAAAAAAAATTATTGTCTAAAATTTTTTGTGGTCAAATATATCACTAATTCAATTCTTTTATAAATTTGTGTGGGCAAATGTATTTTTAAATAATAGTTCAACTAATTTAACAAACCAAAAAGTAAATTAATTATAAGTCTAAAAATAATTCCAACAAAAATGTAAATGGAAAAGAATTAACTAAAAGAGAAGCTATAGTTTATTCTTCAAAAATAGCATTTATTTTCCTTTTTTAATAAATTAAAATGGGATTCGATTAATTTATTTTTGAAATTTTCTAATTTTTGTTTAAAAAATAATAATTCGTTTTTTAAACAGTTTATTTTTAAAGGTGAAAGAAAAATAATTTGTTAAAATTACTCGTTTATATTTTTTCGATATATATACATTTTAATTATCAGGATCTTTTGTTTTATTTAGAACATTTGTTCCTCCTTTTAGTGATAGAGTATCCAGCCGGAAAACCCATGTTATTCCGGAGATTTACATCAACCCTATGAGATTTTGTCGAGATCACAAAAGATTGTGTCATATCATCAAATTAAATAAATATTTGTAATATATCCTCTCGAGATTTTCAACTCCTTCTATGCAAATCAAACCGTCATAATTATCTATAGAAATTTAACATTTTAGAAAATATAAATGTTCTTGAAACAAAAATTTACAAAAAATTTAAGTACTTATTTTCCATTTAAAAAAAAAAAATTAAATTGGATATAAATATTTGATTTCTGTTTTTTTTCTTCTAATTTTCGTTTTTTAAAGAAAAATAATTTTAAAAGTGAAACAAAAGGTCTGTAGAAATTTACTTATTTTAAAAATAGGTAACTCAAAGAAATATTTGTAATATATTCTAGTATTTATTTTCTATTACTTTTAAATTTTAAATGAGACATAAAATTTAGATTTATAATTTCTTTTATTAAACAAAATGGGAAATTTACTATTTATTATATATTATTTATCCATCTAAAGCAATTTCAAATAAACAATAATTGTAAATTGTTAAAAAAACTCTTCCTAATCTTCCTGAATCTCTTTCATTCTTGAAAAACCTCTAAGATATAAAGTCCGAATCCAATTTATATTTCTTCCTTCTTCTTTCTATCAATTTAAGAGGAAGAAAGAATATTAGTCATAAATATTTATGAAGAAATATTAGTCACAAATATTTATTTAAATATTATTCATAAAAAATATTTAATTTATTTGTAAATAGAAAGAAATCAAAGTCTTTAGAAAATTACCATAATTTTTTATGAATATAATCCACCATAATTTTTGTGCAACTATAATCATTACAAAAAATATTAGCAACAATATTATTTTAAAAAATTAAAGATTCGGGTTAGCAAAAATTAATACCTGAATTTCATTATATTCAATTTTGTAGATCCACAATTATGATCAATGATCATCCATGAATTCAACTGAAACAAAAAAATATTATGCAATAGGTTACATATAAATAGAATTATAATTTAAATCTATTTGTAAACAGAAAGAAATCCAAGTTTGTAGAAAATTACCATAAATTTGTTATGAACAGAATCTGCAATTATAATTATTACAAAAAAAAAGCATTAGCAACAATATTATTTTTAAAAAATAAAGATTCAGATTAGCAAAAATTTATCTTCCATTTTAAAAAAAGAGATATTGTATAAATATATTAGGATTCCGATTTTGTAAAACAAATTTCGTTTTTTTTTAATTTTTGTTTCTAATTTTTGTTTTTAATTAAAACTTAGAAAAGGGTAAAAAGGTCCAGTTTTGAATCTCATTAATGACAAATTAGTAATCTTAAGTCTGAGAATGAATGTGGTGCGTTTCAGCAACCTAAATAGAGAAGAAAAGCTTCTCCGAAATATTTTTAAGGGCAGTTTTCATTAAGAGCAAGAGAGGTCAATTTTTGTGTGATTGGCTGTGAGCTCTCTCGACTTCTCCTTTAATATATTAGATTAATCAATTTAAAAGGTTCCTATTTAAAATACAGTTGTATTATGAAATATATTTAACTTTAGTTAAATCTTGTAAGCTAATAAAATATTTTTTCTACTATTATTTTCTTAAAATACTTAAGGATTATATACTATTATTGATTATTGATATATAATAAGATATATCATATTATATACTATTATTGATTTATTATTTCTATTAATTTATCTAAATTGGATTATATTTAAGTACTTTGCAGGGTCATGAAAGTTGTCTTGCACCGTTGTCGAATGTTGATATTCCAACTTGTAACCGCAATCTTTGGGAAACCATTATGTAAATTATGTAGTCCAAGCCACATATTTATGTGATTTGGTAAATCAACATTTTGTTATGCAGATTACCAATCTAGCTCTGTTTTGATCGTCAAATTATTTTTTTGGTAATAAAGATCGTCTAATTCGTTTAGTTTTTTTCTATGATTCTATGTCACTATTCATAATGTCTAAAATAATAAGAATATTACTTTTAGTTTTACAGTCTAAACTAGGGGTACTCCGTGCTACAGCACGGTGTATATTTTTGTTAGTAATTTGTTTTTGTAATTTGCTTTTTTCTTGATTTATGTACTTAAACTTATTTTCTAAGTTTATATAGTGTTAATTTGGATATTAAAAAAATAGTATGTTGGTACTTTACATAATATAGCTTCTTACGGAAACAGAGACACCGCAATATTGAATAGTAGCTATGTAAGAGGATATGACTTTGGAATTTAGCTTCAATTCGTTTTCTCTAAAATATATATAAAAAAACAAAATTGAGATTTAAATTTTAAGAAGATGATGGATATAATGTATTTTTAAAACATATACATAGAGGTTTTAATTAATATAAATGGATTTTTACCTTCTCATCCAAGATCAAACATATGTAGGTGAGCAAATAGAGAAGATGCTTGACTCTTGGCAATGAATAGAGATATACAGTATCATATATCCCTATATATAGTATAAGAAAAACTTTGTGAGCAAGCAAAGCTTCATAATTTAATTATAATTGGATATAGTATTAGGAAAATATTGAATGCTAATGAAGGTGTTGATGGAATTAGTTTAGAAAATCTGTGAAAATAAGATAATTTTGAAATTAAGATCGGATATAAAAAGAATATGATTCCACTTGTGCTTTTGAGATTGACGCAAACAATGGAATATATTTATGATATAATGAGATTTGTATAATTTCTATTAATTATTAATTATGCTAATTAAAGAATATATTAAAAAGTTTGCAAGAAATTTAGTTAGTATAAATTCGAATATGCTATTATATTCACTTAAAAAAATATTAGTTTCCAAAATCTAGGACCTATCAATATTTGCGAAATCAATATCCAATTTTTATGGATTATTTTTGTTAAGTTTGTTCTAGTAGTTAATGACGATTTGATTTAATTTTTATTGTTCTAGCAGATCAATCTCGGTAATTAAGAAAATATCCAAATTTTTGATAAATAAAATTTATGGTTTTCATTTAAATACCTTAAAGGAAAATGAAATCAGAGTGTTTGCCTATACCGAATAACTCTATTTGGGATCTTAAATAACTAATCTTGAATGAAATAATATACTGGATCCGAAAAGATTAATCTGGAGTACAAACAGATCCGCGGGTTTTTTTCCTTCTGTTGTCGGATATTTTAGGATCCGCGTCCCGACCCATAATTTTTTAAGTGATCGATCGAGGGTATAATGGTCATTTGTCAAAAACGAAACTATAGGTTAATTAGATTAAATTTTGTGATTCTCTAATCATTTTTAATGAAAAACCTACCAAAACCAAGTCATTGTCCATTTTGAGTCTAGGGAGTACTTCTGCTTTAATAGTATAGATATAACCAAAAACAAACAAACAACAAATGTAATATGTAAAAGAAAATCTCATAGAAAATCTTAGAAGGTCTGCAACCCCAAACCCAAACCTTTTATATAAAGAGAGATTTACATGGAGACACACTTTGTGGAAAACTTTGTTCATTTAACACACTATTTGACCAATAGATACTTTTTTGCCAACTTTTTCATTGTTCACATTATTTTTAGACCATTTTAGCCCCAAACATGTTTTTCCACTTTTTTGCCAATCTCATCTCTCTCTTCCTCTTCTTCTTCCTCTCCATCAATTTTTTTTTATTTCTCTTTATATTTGTTCATGTCCAACTTGAAATTAGATTTCCTCATATCTGATTTAAGTGTATTGTTGTTGTTATTTCTCTATTTTTTTGTCAATGGAAAGGATATTGCACTCATGCTTCCTTTTTTTTTTTTTTATACAATCATCATGAAAGAAGATCTAGAAGCTTTGTTTATATAATGTGAGTTCAATTCGTTTTCTGGGTTTTGTTCTGGATTCCGATTTCGTTTTCTGGATTTTGTTCATGTCTAATTTGTCTTCCCTTAATCCTCAAAACCAATGATGTCCACAAAATAATGAGGTTAGTGTACATGTAAATTAACCACGTGATGTCCACGAGACAGTGACCATATGGTTAGTTTCTTTGTGGCATCAACAATCAATTCCTATATATTGTTTTTTTAAAGGGTTTTCCACGAGACAATGGTCATATGGTTAGTTTAGATGTAAATTGACCACATGATGACCACGAGATAATGACCATATGGTTATTTTCTTTGTGTCATCAACAACCAATTCCCATATGTTGTTTTTCTTAAGGGTTGTCCACGAGACAGTGACCATATGGTTAGTTTCTTTGTACCATCAACAACTAATTCCCATATGTTACCTTTCTTAAAACTCCTTGTGGAGAGAACAAAGCAAGTGAGAACGATAACAATAGAAGATGAATTGGAGATCTATTGGTTTTTCCTTATTTCTCCTTTTCTGTAGTGAAATATTTTTTTAATATTTGGATTGAATGTTTTATTAAGATTAAAAAATGGATTTCATAATAATTTGGCATTTATCCAAGTCAAAGCTTTGATCTGGAGTATGAAAATAACTTAGAGATATGAAAAAGAAGATAAGACAACATGTGTGAGAATGATATCATGGATGGAGGGAGATGAATTGAGTATCTAGAGTTTCCCCATTTTTTTGTGTGAAGATGTTCATTGGAGAGAGAGAAAGAGAGTGATGAAAATGATAGATCTGAACATTAAGAAATTATAAAAGAAAAGAACAAATAAGAAGATATTGCTTTAAAAAAAATAAAAAATAAAAAGATTATTGATTAGAACCCTTGAGTTCACTAGATAGTATCCCTTAATGTTTAGATTTTTTTATCCAAAGTAAAATAAATCCATTGAATTCACAAAATCAAAGAATTCACTGGATTCGACCAAAAAAAATAGTGATGATTCTCGTTGGGTGAAAAGAGTGAACAAGAAGGTGGAGAGGACAAGACTATAATCGTAATTGCGTCTGCCACAAAAAAAAAAGCCTCATAGCGAGAGTCCAAATGATCATACCTTATCTCAAAGTTTTGGACTAACAAAGCCTCTTTTCTGTAATAATTCCCTAAAATTCATGAAACTGATGATTTAGATATTACAAATATTTATTAAAAAATGAAGGGCATTATTTTAGAATCCAGCTTGTGGCGTAGTGGTGAACCAACATTTTACCACCCTCGGAGATACATAACTCGAATATCATCTATGTTAACTTTTTTACAATTTTTGTTTGCTAGTGGGCTCAAAACTTCATTTTGTTTTAGTTGAAAAATAGTTTGTGATTCTAAAATAAGATGAACAAAATCATGGTTCAATTCCAAACCTTGCATCTTTTTTTTTTTTTGTTGCATTTTCTTCCAAATGCATCTAGTGAATGATTATGTAACTTCTCTTTGCTTTTCATTATAGAGTATATATAATAGATAACTATGGATCCAAAAAGAATTGAGAGAATAATCATGAGGCATGTGTTTATGTCGGACATGCCTATCAAATTACTTATTTCTCCTTCTCTCTTCTTTCTCTTTCTTTCTCCTTTTATTTATCTTTATTCTTCTTCCTCTTGCTTCCTTCTTCTTTCTCTCTCATCAAAATACAGAAACATCTCTCCTTTTTTTTCTTAATCGAAAGCTTCATAAGAAAACTCACCATCACCAACACAAATCCACTCCGCCGAGTTCATCACCGTCATCTTTGTAACAATTACCGCAGTCTCCATCATCTTTTATCTACCGAATTCATCACCGTCACCTCCGTAACGACCACCATCTCCTATATCATCGCCATCATCTTGTTTTCTCTTTTTCCAACTGTTCTACTTTTCTCATTCTTTTTATCTCCTCCAACATCGGGGCAAATATTTTTAGAGGAACTATGTGTTTTAATATTTTTACATGTATATGTGTTTATCTATCATGTTTTTTTTTAGAAAACTATTGTAATTCATAGTGTTTTTTATATAATGACATGATATAAACCAACAAATGAGAATATCGCATGCTTTTTCTATTTACTCCAACCTAGAATGCTATTTTATAATATCACATGCTATTTATATGATAATTACATGCAATTTTAACATGATTCATGCTATTTTAATAATTACCCTATCACCACCTCTGTAATTACTTTCAATCACCATAGGCACCTCCGTAACAGTTACAACCACCATCTCTTCCAACTGTAACCTCAGCTTTAATTTGGGTACTAACTATGACTTATTGTAGCATTATTTCTCTGCATTTCTTCAGTCACAAATTATATCTCATATTAAATTTTCAGATTTGTAAAACTTGTAAATTATAAGGTTAATTTGGTAACTACTATACCCCTACCCCACCATAAAAAGAGTCATTTACTAAAGAAAACTGACGCATATGACATAGCCCAAGAAAAAACGTTAGGCGATAAAGCGATAAGGCGATAAAGGCAAACAGTAACCCTCTCGACCGCTGTTGCCGTTCTCGGCGGCGGCACTCCTCCCCAATGCCCAAGAAGAAATGATCTCCCGTTAAACCTCCGCTCAAACTTCCGCCTCAACCCCCAAAGGTTTTGAACTCCTCAACCGCGGAGACCAATTCTCTTCATGTCAGCCCAAATGTCACCGTATCAGAGCCCCCAAATCCTAAGCTGCCGGTCACTGCTCTAACTCCTCAGGCTGAATCCAAGGTTTCCTCTGCCCCGTCAGTCCCAAACCCAGATCTCCAGCTTCCGCTCTCAGATCCGTTCCCCTTGGACACTGTGTCCAAAACCCAATCTATTAACTCGGCTTCTCCTTCTCCTGAAGACCAATTTCAGTCAAAAGCTAAACCCCTGTGGGTTGACCTCCTCAAGGACTCTTCTAGCTCGATGTCGAGGAAAGGGGAGGCTTTTACCCTTGAATCAGGTGAACTGTGTGTTAAAATCCCTAACGAAGTAATAACTAGGTACAATAAGAGATGGGAGCCATTTATTATTGGTCAATTTCACGGAAACCTTCCCCCAAGGGGTACGCTCCATGCTATTTTCAATGGCATATGGAGCAATCATCACTGTGACATTACAATCTCAAGATTGGGTCCTCGTACAGTGCTAATCCGCATTCACAACTCCACTACACGACAGAGAATCCTAAATCAAGGTATGTGGCTCATTGAGGGGAAAACTATGTTTGTTGCTATCTGGGAACCAAGTTTGAACCCTGAACTGCCAGAGCTAACTGAAGTCCCAGTATGGCTAGAATTCAAAGGAGTCCCGCCACATTTCTTTTCTTAGGAAGGTTTTGAGCACATCGCTAGAATGATGGGTCAGCCAATCCGATGTCATCAATCAATAATTGACATGACAAACCTCGAGGTTGCAAAGGTTCTCACAGTAATCAATCCTTTCATCCCCACTACCAGGCTGTCAGCGTCCAATTCTCATATGGGTAAATCCATCGTGTCACAGTTTCTTGCCCTTGGCTCCCACCAATTTGCAAACACTGTCAGGAAATGGGAGACAGTGTCAGACGCTGCCCAACTGCTCCCATCACATGCTCTTCCTGTAACTCTACAAGTCATCCTCTCGAGGCTTGTCCAAAGCTGAGGAAGAACAAAGCCTTTGTCCCTATAGTGGAGGAGCCTACAGTTGCTAAGAAAGATAGGAGGGACAAACTTAAGACCAAATGGGTGGCGAAGCAATCCTCACCTGAATCGGAATCCTCAGAGGACTTAAGCCGACCTAAGAGGGCCAAGACAAAGAAGAAGATGGTTCACTCCTCTCCATTGATTCAGGTGGAGATTGGCTCTCCTTCCAGAATAGAAACAGCAGGCCCTCCCAGTAAAAGGAGGAATCCGCAAAAGAAACAACAGAAGAAGAGTCCCTCATCCTCATCAGATCAGACCTCCTCCTCCGAATCTACCCCATTGAGCTCTGATAGCGAGACAAAAAGAAGTGAAGAAGATGAAACACCTTACACTAAGGTGCTTTCTAAAAAATAAAGGAGGAACCTCAGGAACTCCAGGGGGAGGAGTTCCAAAACTAAATCACGTTAATTATGATAGACAGCTTTTGTTGGAACGTTAGGGGTATAAACCACTCTGTAAAGCATATGAGCCTAAGGAAGTGGCTCAGACATAATAAGCTTGCGTTTGGTAGTATAATAGAGACCCGAGTTAAGCTGTGGAAGTCTCAGAGGTATGTTCAATCAGTTTTTCCAGAATGGAATTTTGAAGGGAACTATGAATTTGCGGAATTGGGAAGGATATAGGTCGTTTGGGATCAGAGGGTTAATTTGTCTATCCATTCTAAACCAGGCCAAATGATTACTTGTATAGTGCGTATGCCTAATTCCCCTAAAGAGGTGGTGTTCTCCTATATCAACGCTGATAATTTCAAGTATGAGAGACAACAATTATGGGACGAGATCGAGGAGCTAGCAAAGGAACCCATCATCAGTTCCAAACCTTGGGTTGCTATGGGTGACTTTTACCAAACCCCGAATCCTAACGAGAGCTCTATTAGCAGTACAAGGGTTTCTAAAGGAATGCAAGAGTTCATGACTTGGTTACTAAATGCAGAGTTGTTTGACCTGACGCCTAGAGGAAATACTTTAACATGGTGGAATAAACGTGAGACCAATCCGATAGTGAAGAAATTGGATCGCATATTGGTTAACGCTACTTGGAAAATGGAGTTTCCTTTAGCATATGCTTACTTTGGAGATCCTGAGATGTCTGATCACTGCTCAAGTTGCCTAAGGTTAGGAGTCCCTAACAAATCAAGAAAGCCCTTTATGGTTTCACACTTTCTCTTCCAGTATAAGGATTTCATTCCTCGTGTTTCTGAGTTTTGGAACAACACCATAATTGAAAGAACCGCCATGTTTCATCTATCCAAAAAGCTCAAGCTTTTAAAGCGGGTCATAAAAGAACTCAACAAGGAGCACTATTATGATCTTGAGAACCGGGTTAAGAAGGCTCAAATTGCTCTTGCCTATTCTCAGGCTAGGTTTCTTGCAAATCTCTCTCCCTAGCTGGCAAGTTTAGAGAGGCAAGCTCAACCGAAATGGTTCGAGTTGGCTTTGGCTGAAGAGAAGTTCCTCTTACAAAGATCTCGAGTGAAGTGGGTGGACAGTGGTGACTGTAACTCCGCCTACTTCCACAGGATGATAAATAGTAGGAAGGGCATTACCCCAATTCACTATCTTATAGCATACTCAGGCCAGAGAATTGAAGAGGGTTCAGAGATTCAGAATCATTGTGTCATCTTCTTCAAAGGGATGCTAGGTTCAGATTCCAGCTCTATCTCGGCTGAAGAAGAGGAGCTTATCCGTTCTTTTATGAAGTACAAATGTGACCAAGCAGCAAAAGAAATTCTTCAAGCACCCATTTCCGATGCTGATATCAAAAGAGAAACTTTCTCTATTCCCCGAAGCAAATCTCCAGGGCACAACCACTACAGGAAATAAGGGTATTAATAGCAGTATATAATAGCGTTTTTGATGATTCTGTTATAGTTGAGTTTTGAGAAATTTTTCATAGCGTTTCTAAAAGGACAAACGCTACGATAGGATGACCGCCAAAATATTTTTTATTGGCGCCTAAGTTTTAGTTTTACAATAGCATAGATGAAAAAAAAACGTTATCGTAGAGTAACCGGGGAAGGTGAAAATTTCATTGCCTCTAAAATATTTCTAAATAGTTTTAAAAAATAATTAAAAAAAATATAAGATAGATAAGATCAATTAGGTTAATTTAGTTTGGCTATCTCTTTACTCTTCTCCTCTCTTTCTTTCTTCTTCTTCTCCGACTTGAGTATATCTACGATGGAGACGAGAAGCCGGCAATTATTATGGCCAATCTTGGCTCCCGTGGCTGATTCCGACGACAAAGACGATGGTTCTTCTTAACTCGAAGCCACAAGGTCTAGTTTTCTTTTCACCTGATTTAGAATCTTGTTATATGTTTCCTCATTTCAAGAGATATGTGAAATTAAAAGCAGAACTGGACTAATATTAAGCTCTTAGTTCCTTTCAAGATTTATTCTTCAGAGATTTGGCCGATTTTGTTTTCCCTTAAGTTAAAATCTTGGAACTTGTTTTACCCTAGATTCAATCTATTCATAAGAACACTTCTTTAGATAAGTTGGTTAGCATGTGAATTAGCCAAACATATAATGATCTTTATTCTGCATATGCTAATAAAAATTTGACCTCTGAGGATTAAGTAGAGTATGAATTTGCATCCCAAGTGTTTTGGTTAGAATCTGTCGATTATTGAGTCTTTATGTTATGGTCATTCATGTTGTCTTGTGGTCTGATGCTTTAGCTATTTTCTGCAAACTTACAGTGCTTGTTGTTCATTAGGGGGTTGGGCGTCGAAGAAATTCATGACAGGCTGGTAACCAAACCTTGAAATTTTGCATTTGATGAAGTTTTCTTCAGTTAACATCTTCCTCTTTCTCTCTCATTTGAATTACCATCTTCCTCTTTCCCTCTCAGATCACTGGCAGCTCCATCTCGATTTCTAAATCATCCGCCATGTCCTCACAAGCTTCTACTTCAGAAACAGATCAAAGGTATACACAAAACCACATGAATCTTTAAAATATCTGTTTGGTGTTGTTCTTTGTTATTGAATTCGATTTGTTTTTTGATTTGTTCAGATCTTTGTAAGCATCCTGTAGATGGATTCTGCTGGTCTATTGCCTGATATTTTGTTTTTGATTTGAGAGACTTACTGTTTTCTGTGATGAACAGGTTGGTTTTCCATAGATGTATTTTAAGTTATAGTGCTGAATTCCTGACTCCCCATGGGACAATGTGTAGCCAGCTTGATCTATAGCCTGATTTCAAGTAAGTTTCTTCGTTAGGTTTTTGCTTAGTTTCTTTGAATATATAGCCAATAAAGAGTAAAAGTACAGTTTTGTGTGTTGGGTTCGGTAATTTGACATGAAAAAAAAAAAAAGAATTTTCTCGGGTCTCTTGTGAACACGCCGGGTGATCTTTTTAGTACAGACTAATTAATGTAATGGTTGATGTGTTGGGGGTATTCAACTTGATTTAATATAGGCTTCTAAATGTTCATAGATTGATGTAAAGACATTCAAATAGTTTGCACAAAAGAAAAAAAGACTTTTACATAGTAATTTTTATTATGTCTGCAATTCGTGAGTTTTGTTTAATTTGGGATTTGTGCTTAATGGCTATTGTGTTATAAAGGTAGTGTGGTTATTGGTACTCTTTAGTTTATTTGATTTTTTTTTATATATCATATTGCTTCTATCTTTGTATTGAATTGAAAAACTTGATTGCAGGAGCTATGAAGTCAAGCATCGACAAGAAAGAAGAATGAGTTCTCATATACTATGTACAGTGGAGAAAACACATTTCAATAGTCAATTCTATGAGTCTGATAGTTTAATAAATCTCAAAGCTTCTTAATGAATGTAAATACTAATTAGTCAATTTCTTCTTGTTTCTGCAATTTCTTATGTGAAAGTGAAACCATCAGCTTGCAAAGAAGTTTTTATTGTTATGATAATTGGAATAAAATGGATTTTTTTTCGTAAAAATCATTCTCTAGATATGTTATTGTTATCCAAAATAAATAAATAAGATCATCAATACGCAACCAAATAATTAAGATTTTGATTTACAAAAATAAATTAAAAAAAGACAACCAATAAAATAGATTTATTCTCAAGGTATATATATAAATTAAAAATACTCAATACATAACTATAACTGCAAATAAAACTTTTATTTTGTTCATAATTATTCTCATACATTCATTTGTTAATTATACATTATCAAGTAATATTCTCAAACTAGATATTCACCCGCGGTGCACCGCGGGGATATATTGTCGTTTAAAAACTAAAATTTTTTTTTATTGATTATATTACATATATATATATGTAAATAGTATTTTTTGTATTTGTTGAATTAACTATAATAATGTAGTGTATAATTTCTATTTACTATATGGTGTGGTTTATTATATATATCCTTAATGTTCATTAAATTTTATTTAGTCAACAAATAAACTATTTTTTAATTTTTCTATTTCATTTACAGTGTAAAGGTAATAGTATTACATAATATATTATAAATTTAAAATATATGACTATAATATAATTTGAATTTGTATTATTTGTTGTTTTATTCCTATATTATGTAAGATTTTCGTATTTAGAGTTGTGCAAGTCGATTAATTGATTCTTATTATGTAACTCATCAATTGATTCTTATTAGTATTGTTTGAAAATTTTAATATTAGTAATATATTAGCTTCTAAAAACAATTCAATGGAAAAAAAGAAAAAAAAATTGGGCTCGTTCGGGCCCAAAAAATATTGGTCTGATGTCTTAATTGCAAGATGTATAAATGAAAAGGGCTTGGACCCTGATCTGTTAATAATATATAATTTTTAAACCCAATCCGATTTTTTTTTTTCTAAATTAACTCAATGGCAGTCTTGTAAATAAGTGGCAAGTTCAGGATTTATTTCATAATTGTACTTGAAAAATGTATATATAGATGTTAAAACATTCATTTGTTAATTATACATCACTGAATAATCAAATGTAATAAAGTTCTTTTTCCTCTTTTTCTGTTAATTGATAAATACTAAAATATGTTTTAAAAATTGAACTCTATACCCTAAACCATTTAGGGTTTAATCTTGAAGCATATTTGACTATTTATCAATTAACTTAATAAAAATGCAAAAAAATATATATATTCTCATACATATTTTACTATTCTATTTTTGCATATTATTTTATTTTCATTGAAAATAATGAAATGTGTTTCAAAATTGAACCCTAAACCCTATACCCTAAAGGGTTTAGGGTATAGTATTTAAGAATTAGACTTTAGAGTTTGACCAAAAAAAAAAGACTTTAGAGTTTAAGCTTTAAACATAACTTTTTATCTATAAATTAACAATGTAAATGTAAAAGAAATTTTTGTAATAATAACATACAATAGGAATAAAGATAATATTAAAAATATACAAATTGATAATAAAAATTTGTTAGTTGTTGTAAGTTTACATCAATAGTTTTACATTATGCTATATGGTTTCATTTGTTAAACTTTTTAACTTATAATTAAATCTTTGTTAAAATTTTTTTTGATCATAATGTCATTATTGTAACACATTTTCCATTTCATAATAGTATTTTAAAACAGTTTAAATTAAGAAATACGATTAAAATGTGATAATAAACGAGAGCCAATAAAAAGAGATCACTCGGATAACTGACGTGGCATACTTTTAAACCGCAAGATCTATAAGAATCTAAGGGATACAAATGTTAATGTCTCTTTACTATTTCATTGGCTAAGCAATTAAAGTATGGATCACATTATTTTTAATATCAACCGTTGATTAAAATGAATCTAGCAGACACAATCACAAAAATTTAACCCTTTTTTTATCATTCCACTCTTTCTCTTTTTTGTCGTATCTTTCATCTTCTTCTTCTTCGGTAGATAATCCAACTAGGTTTAGCCGTCAGACTACTTCGGTGGCCAAGATCCGGCGAAGGTACCCATAACAAAAAACTAGGCGACCTAAAACCTCTCGTCCACCGGTTTCTCTCTTTCTGGAGTCGAGAATTGCAGATCTTGGGAAGGGAAGAGTGAGGAAGGACGATGATAGTGCTTGGGGTGGAGAGGAGCCTTTCTCGTTTATACGACAGATCCGATAATGGTATTTTTTCTATTTCTTTCAAATTTCATCGACAGCTACCCAAAAGAAATTAGGGTTTTTTGTTGCATTTTTGTTTATTTTTTCTCAGATAATGAATCTTATTCTGTTGTATTGATACCCAGAAGCCAAGATTACAAAAAGGTAGCAGCTTTAAGCTAGACACTATTTCGGTTAGTCTTTCTCTTTTGATTCAATTCTGTGATATTAGCTTGGAATTGAAATATATTGAACTTTCTGTGTTTATGTATGTATGTGTATCTGAATCTTGGAGATTGTTTCTATGCATAAAAGAGGAAGGCTGGAAGCTGAAGAAGAACAGAGCAAAGAAACGGTGAAGAAGAAGAAGTCACCGGAGCTGTCGTGACTAAAGTTCAAGGACAAAGAGAGACAGGTCAATAAAAGAGATTGTGGGCTTAGAGTTGATGTTGTTGTGATAGGCTACAGATGAATTAGGCCTAAAGTGGAAATATGTTTTGTGAAGTCTTAATGCTAAAGTAGAGTTGCTCTGATAAATTTTTGTATTGTGCTTACATATAATATAATAAAATATGATATTTTTAATATGTTAATTTGTCCAGAAAACCTAAAAAATTTTAAATTTAATATAATTAAAATTTAATAAACTGAAATAATGTATGTACTTTGTACAAATACTGTATAATTACAATCTTGTATAAATACACAAATACTGTATAAATACAATCTTGTATAAAATACAAACTATCTACAAATTATAAATCTCTATATATATAATTTACAAATATATATTAACAGCAAATAATAATTGCTATTGTTTATTTAGTTATTGCGTAGCGTTACGTTATCAAAAAAATTAATAGCAGTTACAAAAACCGCTATATAAAGTGTTGGACCTATTATAACGGGAGCAGACATAGCGCTTTCTACATCGCTGTTATATCGTTAGATAGCGGTTTTGGACGCTAAGAAAACCCTTATTTCCTGTAGTGAACGGATATACGGGTGAGTTCTTTCGAGTGACTTGGGATATAATTGGAGCAGATCTCACGTCTGCAGTTAAGGAATTCTTCTCCTCTGGAGAAGACCTCATCAAAGCCAAATTCGAACAAGGCTGTATTGGGTATCATCCTTTGGGCAGGAATCCTCTCATTACCCATCTTGCCTTTGCTGATGACATTATGCTATTCTTTGATGAGAAACCTTCATCCCTTCAAGCTATAACAGATGCTTTGGACTCATTTCACCGTATGTCTGGTCTAGTAATGAACAAAGACAAAACAGAGCTTTTTCATGCAGGTCTTTGTCAGGATATCTCGGACTCCCTTTTAGAGATGAGATTCAAGGCAGGCGAGTACCCTATCATATATCTTGGTATTCCTCTCCTCCCCAGGAAACTCAAGAAATCTGATTATTCACCACTCACCGACAAGATCTCAGCAAGGTTTAATAGTTGGACTGTTAGAACTCTATCTTTCTCAGGCAGATTACAACTGATTTCCTCTGTCATATACAAGTTAGTTAACTTCTGGATGACGGCATTCTCCTTGCCAAAAGGATGTATCAAAGCAATAGAGGAGCTCTGTAATGGTTTCCTCTGGTCAGGCGACATCTCTCAGCGTACCCACGCCAAAGTCTCTTGGAACAACGTCTGCATAACAAAATCAGAGGGAGGTCTCGCGTTAAGGAACCTGCTTATGTGGAATAAGGTCATAAATCTGAAACATATTCGGTCTCTATTTACTAGCAGTGGTTCTTTGTGGGTAGCATGGATGAAGGAGCATCATCTAAAAAGAGCAAACTATTGGTCTATGACAGAGCATAACAATTCAAGCTGGATTTGGTGCTCTCTACTCAAATTGAAACCCCTAGTCAGGTCTCTACTCCGCTGCAAGATAGGTGATGGCCTTACAGCCAGCTTCTGGTTTGATATCTGGTATCCTCTTGGAGTCCTCATCGATTATCTGGGCAACACGAGCCCTCTCCAGCTAGGTGTTCCAATTGATGCGGTAGTAGCGGACGCTTGTACAAACCAAGGTTGGAGGCTACCTTCAAGCAGAACCAAGAATCCTTCTGTTGCAACTTTGCGTAATGTGCTACTCAGCATTACTACTCCAAACATTTCTAGAGGCCAAGACACTTACTATTGGGTGGTTGGAAATGAATCGCTGCCTGCTTTCTCAACGAAGAAAACCTGGAATCACCTTAGACCATCAGAAGACAAGAAACATTGGGCTAAAGCTGTTTTGTTCAAACACTCGGTGCCCAAGCATGCATTCAACTTCTGGATTGCTAACATAGACCACCTACCTGTTAGAGCAAGGTTAGTATCATGGGAAATGAACATTCCTTCACACTGCCTCTTCTGCAATTCTCAGGTAGAAACCCGAGATCACCTACTCCTTCACTGTTCTTTCTCTGAAGAAGTTTGGCTCAACATCATGTCTTGGTTTAGCCAACATCCCTGCATCTTTGTCAACTGGTCCACTCTGATCTCCTGGTTGATGTCTAAATCCCCAAATCTCTCGTCCTCCCTAAAGGGTATAGCAGTTCAGGCAACTATTTATATACTGTGGAAAGAAAGGAATAGAAGGCTCCACGATGGCATATCACTATCTCCCTCTGCAATTTGCGCCCAGATTGATCGCAGTGTTAGAGGCACCCTCCTTGCTCGCCTGTATTCAGAAAGGATGCGGCCGCTTACTATCTCAATGGTTTGCCAATGGTTATTAAATCAGTTATCATTTTAGTTCCTATGGCTTTTTAATTTTTTTTGGTCATAGTTGCTCCGTATTTTTACCCCTAAAATCTTGTACTTAATAATGTTCTATTTGATAATATAATTCACATTTTATCCAAAAAAAAAAAAACGGACGCATAGTTATTCTCTCTATTTTACAAAATACCATGGTTATCTACCAAAGTTGTTCTTCATTATATCTGTTTTCAACAATTTGACACATGATGCTTGACCTCTTTTTTGTTGTTCTTGTTTAATCATCTATCTTTCTCCCATGACTCCATGAGCATATAATTAAGAACTCTGGGAAGAACAACAACAAATTTGTTTTATGGACTTCAATCATTAGACCATCATTAGCGGTAGCAACAACAAGGGTTACTCAAAATAATGTATTTTAATTATTTTCTTTAAATATTATTATATATTTAAATAATAAATTAATAATAAATAAAATTGACCAATCATAGACTAGTATACCAAAGAGCAACGATTCTTCCGAGACTTGCTAAAGGATCGTTACTCACCTTTTTGTTTGGTTTATTATTATTTTTGAATTTTTAGGAGAGAGTACCTTTAAGAGTATCGATCAGTAAAGATGCTCTTATGGACCTTTCATATCATTTTTGAAGGCCATTTTTTAATTCTTTGTGTGTGTGTGTGAATGTTTATAATAATCTAAATATTAAACGCAAAAAAGAAAGAAAAAAATTGTGTATTTGTTTTACACAGCATTTTTTTTATATATCTAAAAGAAACATGCTATATTTGTAGTTTAATTCCTGTTTTGTCTCAAATATATATATTTTAAAAAGTACAAGTATGAATTTAAGATATTGTTAAGCAAGTTAGGAAAATATAAATAAGAAAATGGAAAGAGACGAAACTATAGTAAGCTAAGTAGGTAATACTAAAATAGTAGCCCTGGGCAATCGGCAGAATCCGATTAAACCGAACCGGATAAACCGAAAATTTCGGTTTTCGGCACCCGATTTGTAAAGAAAGGAAAACCGATCGGCGAAATTAATTTGAGAATTCGGTTAACGGTTCGGTTCGGTTCGGCAAAGCATAACCGATCGGTTTTACATAAACCGAAATATATATAGGATTAAAGTTTCATTAACCCTAATTCCCTTCATTTTTTTCTCCTTGCGGCTGCTTCTTTTTCTCTCTGCGAAAAAATGGTGAAAGCCAAACCTTTGAATCCATCATCATCTTCTACAACTCGTCTCTTGTTGTCAATAGAAGAATCCCTTTTGTCTAAATTCGTTAAACTCTAATTTGCTACTGGTAAGCTGTTCTTCTTTCTTCTTCTAAACAATTTCAAAGTCAAAGCCTGACCCTAACTTTGTTCAAGTCGATTGCTTTGTTGTTATTCTTCTGATTTTTATCTCTTTTCTTTATTCTTCTGGATTTTTCTAAATGTATTAGTTCAAATCTTAAATCCTAATTACTTTGTTATGTTTATTGTTTTGTTTTGTTTATTTCTGCATCTGTTTACATAGATCTAATGCTAAAATTTCTGAGTTTTGTAGATGGCTTCTGACGATAACAATGAGAAGAGGGTGAAGAACTTGAAAGCACAGACTCACGGCAGTTCACACGGCGGAAACGGCGGAAGCAGCTAGAAACGATCGGCTAACCAAAAACCCTAGATTGAGATGGATTTGGGCTTTGTTATTGTAATTTGGATTGGGCTTGGGATTTTATTAGGTTAGGCCTTTTAATTTTGTCAATTGGGTTGTTGTTATTGGGTTTTTGCGATGTAAATATTTTTTCTTACAAAAAGTAAACCGAACAAAAAACCGAATAAACCGAATAAAAAAAAATTCGGTTCATCTTCGGAACAGAAAATTTTGTCAATAACCGACCCGAACAAACCGACTTCCGAACCGACCCGAACCGAAATTTATTTCGGGTCTATTCGGTGGGATTTTTTAGAAACCGAATTTTTGCAAAACCGAACAAACCGACCCGAATAAACCGGTTAAACCGAACGCCCAGGGCTATAAAATAGAATAAGATAATAAGAAATGTAAGAAATCAGAACATTTTCCATATTTATAAATTAAGAATGTTTAAATGAGCCAAAAAAACAGATACAAATTTTAGTTAAATAAATAAGAATTGGGATTAAATAAAGATAGTAAGATTTTTTTTTAATTGTTTTTTAAGTTTTTAAGGTAACGTGTAAAGACCCTTCCCTTGGCTTTCCTAGTCTCTCCCACGCATCTGTTTCGCATCTCCTCCTTCTTCCCCGGCGACGGCCAAATCCTTTTTAAATCGCCGGCGAAGACTAGATTCGTTAACAATTTGATTCAGTCATTGTGAGAATCAGAGATGGGTGTAGATTACTACAATATACTGAAGGTGAATCACAACGCGACGGAGGATGATCTCAAGAAAGCTTACAAGCGTCTCGCTATGATTTGGCATCCCGACAAGAACCCTTCGACTCGCCGAGACGAAGCCGAGGCGAAATTCAAACGGATCTCCGAAGCCTACGACGTTCTCTCCGATCCTCAGAAACGTCAGATCTACGATCATTACGGCGAGGAAGGTCTCAAATCTGGCAAAATCCCTAATTCATCCGCGGCGGCGGCGACTTCTTCATCCGAGGCTTCTTCTTCATCTTCTTCCTCTAGGTATTCGCACTTTCATCAGAATAGGCAGCAGCATCCTCCTAACGCTGCGTCGTTTCGTTTTAACCCGAGAGATGCGGAGGATATCTATGCTGAGTTCTTTGGATCTGAAGGCGGAGGAGGAGGAAGCAATGCTGGTGGGAGAGGAAACAGAACGTTTAGGAACGGTCATTTTAACACCGGCGGTGGTAATTACGGTGCCAATGGTTATAATGGTGAGATGAGGAAAGCTCCAGCTGTGGAGAATCCATTGCCTGTGAGTTTGGAGGATCTGTATAATGGTGTGAAGAAGAAGATGCGTTTATCTAGAAATGTCTACGATGCTTCTGGGTATGCTTTACTTCTTTCTCTGTATTCATATAGACCAGAATCGATAGCTAGACGTATCTTTCCTTTAGGCATTGTGATTGTACACGGCTAATTTAGTTAGTTTTGGTGATTGGTCTCTCTGAGGGAAGCTTAGATAATTTGAGTCTCTGGATGTTTTTGTTCTGCGTGATCAGATCACATCGAAGTTGTTGGAAAGAAATAAAGGTTACTTTGGAATTTAGGAATGAAGCTTATGACAATAATGGTACTGATTAGTCTTTGAATGAGACATTTCCTTGGATTGACATAAGGGGGGGATACTCGTTTATTACTAGTCGTACTTATGTTTGCTTAGTGTTGGTTGAACCGTAAGAATATGTTTGATTTGCAGGATTTTTAATACTTTTTCATGATTTGTGTTGCTGTTTGATCTTGTAGAAGAATGAGGGTCGTTGAGGAGATATTGCCTATAGATATAAAACCAGGGTGGAAGAAAGGCACAAAGCTCACATTCCCTAAGAGAGGCAATGAAGAGCCTGGAATCATACCGGCGGATATTATTTTCGTGGTGGAAGAGAAGCCACATCCTGTTTACAAGAGAGATGGAAACGACCTTTTGGTCAATCAGGAGATAACTCTACTTGAAGCCTTAACTGGTAAGACCGTCAACCTGATCACGCTTGATGGAAGGACTCTGATGATCCCACTAACGGATATCGTCAAACCCGATCACGAGATTGTTGTTCCAAACGAAGGAATGCCAATTTCTAAAGAACCTGGAAAGAAAGGTAACTTGAGATTGAAGCTTAGTGTGAGATACCCGACAAGGCTCACAACGGAACAAAAATCCGACCTGAAGAGAGTTCTTGGTGGGGTTTCATGAAGAAGTCAATGATGAATGTAGATAGCAAAAGTAGAGGAGGTGATAATAGATTGTGAATGATAGGTGGGTTTCTTCTAAGGAGGCTTGGATTTGAAAGCCGAAGAACAAACACAAGCTTTGCTTCTGTCTTTTTTTACTTCTCTTGTTTGAAATTAGACTTTCTGTTCTTTGTTTAATTATTTCATTGATTTGATTTCGTTGCCTTATAATGTTAGACAGTGTTACTTTAAACATTAAGGTATGCTTTGTTACCTATTAATCTTATTTGATAAATGTATACCCACCATTGTTGCTTGTCATAACTAGGTATGCTAAGCTGAGTAATGAGAGTTATGAATTTCCTTTTGTTTGCTTTTTGCATTGAGATCATCAAGGCCATGGAAAGCTTTAAGAACTAAGCCCAATGTTTTTCAATGGAAGAGGTCTTAAAACAATACAATATCTACCAATCCATACACAAGCCAAGATATGCAGACTAAACCAAGGATCGGACTGGTCATCTAAATTACACCTATGATGGCTGCTAGACAGCCACAGAACCTTGTTATACCAACCTGGGAAACTGAGATTTAGGGGTCATAATAAAACTCAACAAGAATGAGAAAGTGAGGAACATATTTTATTCATAGGAACTGTGAATAGAGTAGTAAAACTCAATGTACAGTTTTTGTCACAAATATATTAGCATCACTCATTCCTTATCCTCTTCTTAACAACACTTATAGATGCAATAAAAAGATGTATAGGATCCCAAAAAGAGGAAATAACCTATTGATGAAAATGTTTTAAGCAGTGCTGATGACTGGGAAGAGCTTTTCCACCATGTTGTTGGAGAGGATTCTATTTGGGTCCAGCTCCCTGCGTGCTTTGTTGTATGCATCCACTGGGAAACGTTTTCTGAGTCTTGCTTGTAGGGCTTCAAGTTCCTCTTTATCCTTTGGTATCTGATTAAATAAAGATCAACCCGAAAACTTAAGAAATTGTCTATACAGTAAACTCAACAGATGCTCATCTCCTTATACAGAGACTTTTGGTCCGTTTAGTTACAGTAATCGATCTAACTAAAACATTAATTTTTAGAAAGGTGAGTGAATCAGAACTCAGAAGGAACGAGTTAAGTGGAAATGAATCAAATGATGGTATATGTGTGTCAGGTTACAAGAATCCCATATTTAGATTGGAAAATAAAAAATTACCTCAATTTTAGCCCAATGTTCATACGCAGAATATTGATCCCACAATTGTTTCTGTGTCAAATGTCTATAGTGGAAAAATTCATCTGTAATGTCCTTCCTCTGGCGAGGGTCTGCTGTTGGGAGATACATAATTATGCCAACCTGAGACAAAATGTAGTGTAGCACATTATAAGTGTCGATGAATAGCAATAAGAGAGAATGGCTAACAATCAGTGCTAGAACAAGATTGGTCAACAGCAAGAATCTACCAAGTGAAACAATAATCTAGCTCTTCCACCTAGTACAGTATGTAGCATCATTTATACTGGCTTCTTTTTTTTGTCTATGAAAATATTTTAGCATCAATATTTCAAATGTTTTCCTCCACCACAAAGGGAGAGGGTCCCCAGAGATTGACTCCAAGATCTCTTCATACTTACAAGAAAGTGAAAGAAAAGCAAATGAAAGAATAAAGAACAACAGAAAGCATGAGTTACCCATGAGAAAATGTCATCCTCTGCAGTGCTGAATGCAGGACTTATGGGACTCTTACTTCGAGCTGTCCATCGCTGCTCTATTGGAGCAGGTGCTGGTATTGCTTCCTTTTGTATTAGTTTTTTCAGCTCTTCTATGTATTCAAGGTCTTTCATGCTAGGGTTGGCGAGGGTTCCAGCTGGAAAACAAGATTCTGATACCCACTGTTGACCACCACAGTCAAAGCCCAGAATTTCATCACTCCACCCTACTCTATATCCTTCTGATTTTTTCCAAAACTCCGCCTCAGCTTGATTTACTTTTGCAACATGAACATCATTGAGAGGATCTAGGGCAAGTAATTTGTCTCTTAACTCTGTAAATGAAAGTTCATTTATGTTTGGCTCACTGCTGTCAGGAGACTTCTTACTAGAGTCCTGGACCCTATACACAATGGTGAGAATTATTTTGTATTTCATTCAGTCCTCCACATTAGAGAAAGCAAGTTAGACATAAGACTTAAAGCATAACGGTACCTATACTTCACAATGCTCTCTCTATAGAGATCACGGAAATGCTTTACAGCCTCATCTGTAGTGTACTTTGGTTTGTCCTTAGGTGGCCCACTCCATTTTGATACAGGGTTGCATGTTACAACCACGACTGTGTCGGTATAAGGAATATATAGGTACTTAACATGCTTATTTGCAGAGAGCAATTTTCTGAACAGCCAAAAAAGATAAACAAAAGTTACGAAGCGTTTCCACACTGAGCCATATTATGGGATTAATTTGCATCATAGTAGAGGGAGTGCTTTCCTAAATGCTAGAAATGCACTATGCCAAATGAACGGGGCAGTAACTAGAAAGTGAACAAAACTTAAGGCTCTTGTATCATCAACCTCATACTTCTCTGATAATATGACCAGAAGCAAATTTGTATACTAAGCATGATTTTCTTGGCTGGAGGCATAATATCGAGACTAAAATAGCGAAAGTTAGCAACACTTAACTTGTGATTTTTCTTGATTTCTTGCAAGTTTGAGACGTATGTGTGCTCCACAAGTTCATGTCTATCAACACATTGGAGGGTGACCTCAGCAACAACTCCAAGTCCACCAAGGCCACATCGAGCTAGATGAAAGAGCTCTGGATCTTTGTCCTTTGAAAGTTCAATTGTTCCCTTTGCTGGAGTGACCAGCTTCATTCTGATCACCTGCTCATCAATAGGAGGCAATCTAGCACCTGTCCCATGTGCCCCAACCTGAGCATAAACAAGAATTTAGAGCCTAAAACTTCAAAAGCACAATACGAAACAAAGGAAGCTGTTTCAGACTCTCCATTAGTTTCACAACCCAAAACTCAACTCAAGGGAGAGAAGAGTATGCAAACCTGAATAATGCCACCAATCTGCTGCTCTCTAATGGAGGCAAAGTTCTGAAGAGTCAAACCATAGTCCTTAATGGCGTCAACCAATTGCTGGACTCTAATCCCAGCCTGCACCGTAACTCTCTTCTTCTCTTTATCCACCTCAAGCACTTTATCCATGAGAGCCAAGTTCACCATCCCAGAGCGAGACAAACCAATCCCATTAGGCGAGAGACCCGATCCAACGGGTCGAATCCTTAACTTCTTCTCATGGGATTCCTTGACCAGCGCTTCGAGATCAGCAATATTCTCCGGTTGATTAAAGTTCCTAGTCTGTACCTCATGAGTACCACTCCAATTAGAGACAGTGTGAAGATCTTCAGGCAATGGAGCGTAACGGAAGATTTGAGCCTTCTTGTGCTTTGCATTTTCAGGGAACGGAAACGAGAAATAGGTAGCGACTCCGCTGAAGACAGCGAGTGCTGCGTATCCGGCGTATTTACGGAATTCGGCTTCTGAGGCGGTGGACGAAACTGGAGGCGCAGGACGTGGCGGCGGCGGCGGCGGCGGTGGTGGAGTCAATGTTTGACCGGAGGTGCAGAGAGTACGGTGAGGCGAAAATGGAGGACGGATGGTGGATGAAGACGGAGTTAGGCTTCCGAGAGAACGACCGACGGAGCGTCGGAGAAGAAGTGACCGGAGCATTTTTTTGTTTTACTTCAGGCGATCTGAACCTGAGGGAAAGGTTCTTTGTACAGTAGAAAGGATCGGGTTTAGTGATTTAGGAAAGTTTCCACTTATGCCCTGATATTATTTCTATTTTCATAATTTGACCCGTTGTAATGAGTTTTGATCAGATTAGCCCCCAAATCCCGGTCACTAGTATACTCTCATATATAGATGGTTCTGATTCGGTAGAAACGAAAGCAGATAGCCAGCCAGATACTCTATTTCAGTTTTAGTTTGTCACACAAAGAAGCAAAGCCACCTCATTGATTCTAGTTTTCTTCTAAAAACAATATTTTTGATGATATTAATATGAGATTCAAATATAATTCGTAAATATTTTTTTGTAGATGATTCGATCATACTATTGAACAATGTAAGTTTTTGGTGTTTTGAAATTATATATGGTTAGCCCAAAAAAGATTTAACCGCAATCATCGATTTTTTTTTTTTTTTTTTCGTTTTTGATAAATTAAAATGGTTGATTTTGTATAGTTTTTATTTGTTGGAAGTGATTGAAACAACAACTATGATGGATACACACTATCTATCTACTCAATAGCGGATCATACATTAAATGAACTTGTACTCAGGGATAAAATCTTCAATCGCGCGATTTTAGATGGTAAAAGATTCAGACGGTTCGACCGCACCGATGCACATACAAACCAAAAAGCGAACCGGTTTGTAAACCGCAGTGTAAATAAAAAAAAAATCCCCTTTTATCTCCCCATTTTACCTTTTCGATTTAATGATTATTTGTTCCCCTGGGCTTTGGCTTTCTCATACTTCCCCCACACACAGAGAGCACAAAGACGACTCTTTTGGTTCTTCTTCTTCTACTCTCTCTATCTTGTGCCCTACACCAGCTTTCTCCGCCGATCATCCACCGTACTCCGCTGCCGTAATCTCCGACGAAACGCCTCATGTTGACTGTAATTTAATTTCCGGTTTGGTTTGACTATCTTTACGCATTTGCTGGGGCTTTTATAACACACACACACCCACACACGCGCGGAGATACATGAAGATAAAATTAGGGGTTTTGAGCTGAATCGTTAGATGGGTCAGAAGAAAAAAACCCACGCGTCTCGCACCAAACAATCTCCGTCGTCTGCAGCCGCGACGGTGACAGTCGCAGAGGTTGAGCCGTCTGAGATTTCCGCTTGTAGCTTTTATGAGAGGGGTTTTCCTGGACCAGACGCTAATGTGGAGCCGTTGGATTCACCTGTCGTCAAGCTGGAATGCGAGAAGGCACTCAAGTCGTTCGGGCGTGGGAGCTACAACAAGGCGATTCGTCTTATTAAGGATTCCTGCTCTCGCCATCAAGACTCTGCCCTAGCCCACCGTGTTCAGGGTACTTTGTGCGTCAAGGTTGCTGCCGTCTACGAAGACCTAGCTACCAAAAACAAGTTTCTTCGGAATGCTATTGAATCTGCTAGAAAGGCTGTGGAGCTCTCTCCCAACTCGATTGAGTATGGGCATTTTTATGCCAACTTGCTTTATGAGGCTGCCAACGATGGTAGAGAGTATGATGAGGTCGTGCAAGAGTGCCACCGTGCTCTCTCCATTGAATATCCTATTGATCCTGCTAAAGGAAGTCTTCAGGATGAGACTCAGCTTAAGATATTGACGCCTGAGGCTCGTATTGCACATGTCCAGGATGAGCTCAGGTCTCTGATACAAAAGTCTAACATTGGTTCGTTGTCCACTTGGATGAGTAACCTGGGCAAAGGTGAAGACAAGTTTCGGTTGATTCCCATCAGGAGAATGGCTGAGGATCCTATTGAGAGTAACTTGGTTCAGACCAGGAGGCCTAACGAGATTAAAAAAGCTACCAAGAGTCGTGAAGAGTTAAGGAAGGAGGTTGAAGTTAGGGTAGCTGCAGCTAGGTTGATACAGCAGAACTCAGAGTCTTCCCCGTCGAAGAATGTTGGAACTGTTGACAACAAGGGATCAGATCCGGCATTAGGCGCGGGGCAGAGAAACGGGGAGAGGAGAAAGCATGGAAATGCGAGGAAAAACAGCTCCACAGTGGACAGAAGGGATCGGGTTAGGTCATACTGGGATTCTATGAGCAAAGAAATGAAGAAAGAGTTGCTTAGAGTTAAGGTTAGTGATCTTAAGAGTCACTTTAGTGCTTCAAAGGATGGGCAAGCAAATGAGATTATAAGTGAGGCACTGTCCTTTTGTGGGGGCAATAAGACTTGGAGGTTCTGGCTTTGCTGCCAGTGCAGTAAGATGTTCATGAGTTCTGAAGCTCATATGCAGCATATTGTGCAGGTGCACATGTGTAATGTCATGCCTAAGATGCAAATGGTTCTGCCTCAGAGTGTCGACACTGATAGGATTGATGTACTACTTAGTTTCCCATGGAAACCATTGGATCTCTCTGCTGCGGTGAAATTGCTTCGCAGTCAGCAGAAAATCCAAAACTCTGAGTTTAATAACTTTCACTCTGGCTATAATATGAAAGATGGTGACGACTGCTTCGAGGATGCATGGAATGATACTTCACCAGAGAAGGAAAGCCTTGGAGATGCTTGCAACGGTTGTGATGAGAAGGAATCTGAAGAGGTTAAGCTGTCAATTGCATTTCCTCCTCCTGATGGATGGCCATTATCTGATGATCCTGAACGTGCAAAGCTCCTTGGGAAAATACGTGCAGCCTTTGAGCTACTTATCAGACAAAACTATTTGGTTTCCAGCCATCTTGATAAGGTGATACAGTTTACGTTGGATGAACTCCAGAATATACCCGCAGTTTCGCAATTCCTTAATCGTAGCTTGAATCAGTCACCCATATGCATCTGCTTTTTGGGAGCTTCCCAACTCAGGAAAATTCTGACATTCCTGCAGGACTTGTCTCAGCCTTGTGGATTGAGTCGATATTCTGAACAAAGTAATCACACTAATTTTGGCGACCTTGGTCGTGAAGTTACAGAGGAGATTCTTTTTGATGCTGAAGATTCATGTCTTCTTCTGGATGAAAAATTGCTTGGCACTGAGAGCATCCAAGAGAAATTTATGGGCTCAGCATTGCATAATGTGGTTATAGCAAGTTCTGGAGATATTGCTAATGGCAATAATGTGTCTTCTAGTGTGGATGGATTTCTTTCATGGATCTTCACAGGACCCTCTAGCGACGAACAAATTGTGTCATGGATACGCACAAAGGAAGAGAAAACAAACCAAGGGCAGGAGATCATGCAGATCCTTGAAAAAGATTTCAGCCACTTGCAGAACCTTTGCGAGAGAAAATGCGAACACTTAAACTACGAGGGAGCACTGCAAACTGTTGAGGACCTTTGTCTTGAAGAAGGCCGGAAGAGGGAGATTTCAGCAGAGTTTACCCATGAAAGCTTTGAAACTGTTCTGAGGAAACGAAGAGAAGAGCTAAATGAGAGTGACCATGAGTTGGTGTTTATCAGTAGTAGGTTTGAATTAGATGCTATAACAAACGTTTTGAAAGATGCAGAATCTCTTAAGCACAATCAATTTGGATATGAAGAATCATATGGCTGCGTGAGTTCTCAGCTACGTGATCTAGAATCTGGTGAAACTGATGAATGGGGGATGAAGGATTCCTTACATGAGGCTGATAGTTTCATAGAGACTGCGATCCAGAAACAAAAAGAACATTTGTCCGCAGAGGTAACCTTTTCTATCTTTATGCCACACGGCTCCGATAACTAATAACTGCCTTTCTGCTTTGAAAATACTGTGTACGTTTGCTATCTCAGCTTAGCAGAATCGACGCGCAAATGATGCGAATTGTCACGGGGATGCAGCAATTAGAGCTAAGACTTGGACCAGTTTCCTCCAACGATTATCAGATAGTATTGTTACCGTTGGTGAAGTCCTACATGCGGGTAAGAATCTAACCCTTAAGCCCTTGTTACGTTTTCTTCCATTGGTTGCAGTGTTCTTTCAGGTTCTAAGTGGCATTCCGTCTTAATTTCTCCCTCTCTCTCTTCCCCCCAGGCACATTTGGAGGTTTTGGCAGAGAAAGATGCCACTGAGAAGTCTGATGCTGCAAGAGAAGCATTACTTGTTGAGCTTGCTCTTGATTCTAAGAAGGACGCTCGAGGAAGAAATGACAATTCAAAACACACGCTGGAAAAGTCCAAGGACAAGAAAAAGATTAAAGACACTAGGAAACTGAAAGATTTGAAGGTTTGAACTAATCTAATCTGTTGTCTACTTTGTAGGTATTTCTTGTATATATTTGTAACTATTTTTAATGTTTTGTTATAGGCTACCATTGGAAATGACCATCGCTCCAATGTTGATTCAATTGAACACAGGTGAAGATCTGCTTTGTAAATTTTTTGTTGAGATGGTGTAACCTGAAAAATATTTGTTTCTGAAAATATTGGTGGTGAATGTTAATTCACTTGATAATTTCTTGTTCCAGTCTCCTTCAGGGTGCATCATCTGGTGATCATTCAGAGGCTGACGTTGTTTCTGAAGCTGTTGAAGCTTTAAAAGAACAGGAAGAGGAATATAGACGCCAAATAGAGCTAGAGGAGGAGGAGCGAAAACTTGAAAAATCTTTGGAGTATCAGAGAAGAATTGAGGATGAAGCCAAGGAGAAGCACATGGCAGAACAACAAAAGAATTATAGCTCTTCAGTTCCCATGAATGTTGCAAAGGCAGTGTATAATGTTTGTACAGCCACAGATTATCTAGTTGATGATTTAGGTTTACAAGAACATGCAAAATCCATAAATCAGGTAACAATAGAGTTACAAGGTAGTGGAGTTGTGGTTTTTTTAAATTAACACTTGAAATTAATTTCTGGGTTTTTTGCTTTACCAGGAGAAAAGGAATGGACGAGTTGATGACTTGGAAGAAGCCAGAGTGAATACAAATGGTGTTTTCCCGTCAACAAATCCTTGTGTGAAATCTGATACTGCAAAGGTGCAGGATATAAAATCCCAAAAAGGTTGGTGTTGGTCTTCGAATATGAGTATATGTGTTTACTGACCTTTCTGTGGCACTCATTGTTTTCTTTGTGTTGCAGTAGTGCCTAATGGCACAGCTATGCAAGCTGGTGATCAACGCACTGGGAGGAGAGGTAGACGTCACAAAGCTTCAAATAAGTTAGTTGATGGAAAATATCAGGTCACACCTTCTGAGACAGAGAATAGTAAATCTCAGTGGTCAGGTACCGACGGTGAGAGACAATCTGAAACTCTGCGTAGCAATGGTGGTAAGTCCTTCCTTTTTTTTTTTTCTCATTTTCCTTCTAGACACATTGTCGTTGGCTCGTGTTTTCAAAGCATTAGTAGTTGTGATGTATAATGATCCGATAAAGAGATTTTTTTTTCTTGCACTGTTTTCTAACATCATCCATCTTTGCATTCCAGATGTGGGAACAAAGACATTAAGACAATTACAAGCTGAAGACGATGAAGAAGAAAGGTTTCAAGCTGACCTTCAAAAGGCAGTGCGTCAAAGCCTTGGTAGTTATTCAAACATCTCTATTTACATATCATGCCTGACAGTTAACATTTTGCGATATCTTGTTCAGTGCCCATTTCATGACTATTCTCTGACTGTTATGTCATTTGTATGAAGAATGGGTTATTCTGTATACCCTTTTTCTTCATCTCAGGACACATTTTTAGTATCTGATTATTATAGATGTCTTCAATTATTTTTCATTTTTAATTATGCAAAAGCTACTACCTTCTCTATATTTTCATCATATTGTTCTGTGATCATTTTGTGGTGACAAAAGCCCTTATTATGAAGCATCTGACACCAGAACATTGTGTTTACCCAGATGCGTACCAAGGAGGTAGAAATATGTCGACACTTCTGGAAGTAAACAATGATGGGGGTTTATCTTATGTTACAACGGAGTCTTGGAGCCCAACCGGAGTTCCCATATTTGGCACAGGTCTTCAGAATGAAGTTGGCGAATACAATTGCTTTTTGAATGTTATCATACAGGTAACCTTTACTTTTCAAAAATGTTTAATTTCTCGGGTATTCAGTATCTATAGTGTCCAGCACAATAGATTTCTCTTTGCTGAAAACTATTTTGTTTTGTTTTGAACTTAGTCTCTATGGAATCTGGAGTTGTTTCGAGCTGAGTTCTTACGCCGTTCAACACTAGAGCACCATCACGTGGGAGATCCTTGTGTTGTCTGCTCTTTGTATGAAGTTTTTACTGCTTTAAGCGTTGCTTCGAGTGAATCACGAAAAGAACCTGTGGCTCCTTCATCTCTTAGGATTGCTTTGAGTAACTTGTATCCAGATAGCAGTTTTTTCCAAGAGGTAAAGGAATTGATCTCTGGTTTTACAGAGTAAGCTTTTTGTTTTCATAAGGATCCTAAACTTGGGTGTCATATGGTGTACAGGCTCAGATGAACGATGCGTCAGAAGTATTAGCTGTAATCTTCGACTGCCTTCATCGCTCGTTTGCTCAAAGCTCAAGCCTGTCTGACACAGAATCTGCTGAGAGCAACAGTACGGGTTCATGGGACTGTGCCAATCGCACATGTATTGCCCATTCTCTGTTTGGAATGGATATTTTTGAGCAACTGAATTGCTACAGCTGTGGGCTGGAGTCCAGGCATATGAAGTACACTTCCTTTTTCCATAACATCAACGCTAGTGCCCTACGCACCATGAAGGTAAAAAGAAATGCTAATTATATAAATTATTCATTAGACTTGAGTTTACACATATTTTTAGATAACTCCCTGTTGTATTCCCCACTTTATGCCTTGTAGGTTACATACCCTGAGAATTCATTTGACGAACTTCTAAATCTTGTCGAGGTGAACCATCAACTAGCCTGTGATCCCGAAACTGGTGGGTGTGGGAAACTCAACCATATCCACCATATTCTAACCACCCCACCAAATGTTTTTACAACAGGTAAAACTTGTTGTGTTAAAATTTTGAGGAATGCAAACTTTTTCAGATCACTGATTTTTTTGTCTTGACACTAATTATTTTGGGGCTGGCAGTTTTAGGGTGGCAAAACACGTGTGAGACTGTGGAAGACATAGCAGATACTCTTGCAGCCTTGAATACAGAGATAGACATCAGCATCATGTATCGTGGTCTGGACCCTAAGAGCTCATATAGCTTAGTTTCCGTGGTACGAATTCTTCTTCTTCCCTATGACATTAGCAGAAGAGTGGTTTTGAACTTAAAACCAACTGTGCTTTGTATTTTCCTCCTATGCTTTTACCCTAAAAACGTAAAGGTAACGTTGTTCTTTTGCTATTTCTGTAACTGCAGGTTTGTTATTATGGACAACATTATCATTGTTTTGCATATAGTCATGAACACGATCAGTGGATCATGTACGATGACAAAAACGTTAAGGTAAGACCATCAATACACTGTGGGCTTTGCAGGCAGATACACTCATCTACATTGTCACCCATTTGATGTAATATCTTCAGGTGATCGGTAGCTGGAGTGATGTTCTTACAATGTGTGAAAGAGGACACTTGCAACCACAGGTTCTCTTCTACGAGAAACGTTAAATCAAAAAGAACCAAAAAAAAAAACAGCCAAGTAGAGTTCTGTTGCTACAGTTTAGGAGATCTCGCGAGTACATACTACAAAAGAAGTAAGTACGTTTTTTTTGACAATCAGAACGAAAACTCGAGAGGAAAGGATGTAATTTACTCATCTCAGTCGTTCTAAGAGAGGATGGGGAAGAAGATTTTGTCTTAAGATTAAGCAAAAGTATTTTAAGCGGAAAGGGTCTTAGAAGACCTTATGTAGTTTTCTTGGTTAAATCCTTGTCACACTAAGGATTATATGTTCATATTATTATTCGTCGGTCATCTCTATTGTCATATACTGTCTTATATTATCTTAACAACTAATTTAATTGAAGTTAAAAGTCAGGATAGAACTTGGAGAAACCCTAATACAGTGAAATGCCTTTATGTTTCATCTCTTAACATTTACTAAACTTGTTAATCTGTTTCTCTTGATCTTTTAATTTTTAACTAAACACCAATCCAACTCGATACTAAGATTAAACCGTAAGCGGTATTGTTAAAATAGGACTGTAGTACTTGGAAGATGGGTTGAGGAAAATGGAACGCCTCTTTTTTTTTGACAATCAGAAAATGGAACGCCTCTTAAAAGATGAATTTTGGGATTTTGGGAATGTTCCTTGGAGAATGACAAAATTTGAGGGATGTAGGTGAACTCGCGGGTGAGAAAGCAAACAATTGGTGGGATGTATGACAACCTCATGCTACTTGCCGATCTTGGGGATCGTATCTGTCACAAGTCGCAAGTTGTGCTAATAATGTAGTCTTGATAGTATTCAGGAGGACGACTGGGAACTTTCAAGTAAAGATGATTGTTTAACTTGTTGAAAAATAAGAAAATAGATAAAAAGAGGTGTACTTAGTAATCGTCCATATTGTATATTTCAATGGATATGACATAGTTGAAACTTTAAACTTCCATGCATGCTACATATGAATAGTGACTGAGTGAGCGGCTCGAGAGTCAAAGATGTTATCCAAATGGATCTATTTATGTGTATCATATATGTCAATGGTTAACGTAAAAGCTCCCATAACAAGCTCTTAAACTGAATAGTACTCCAATGATAACTATCAATCAAAATAGTTGTACCTAGACTCTCGGAGGGGGAAAAAAAAAATTTATACATTTTTGTGATAAAAAGTGTTATAACTTATAAGTAAAATTAGATATATAGATAATTAGTACTTTGTGTTTTGAGCTATGAAAATAAAACTTTATGTTATATACTATAAATATATAATATTATACAAATTTTAATCTAGTTTCTTAATTAACACTTTATATCTACGAAAATACTATAATTTTTAAAAGTATGTATTGTAAAATACTAGAGATGAATAGCAATATATTTTAATATATTAAATAAATTTTTGAAACTTAAGAAAAGGAACATTGAAAATATATATTTTACTAATATATCAAATAATTATTTAAATTTGGGGACCAAAAGGCCAAAAATTCTTAATATTAGGGGTCTAGAGCAAATGCTTTTTTTTTTAACGTACTCGTATATAAACTCAATTATATCCTAAATCCTGAATAAACTCATTACGACCGCTTATAGGTTTTGGTATACGATCGAATAAACTCATTATGACAACTCTGTTTCTCACTTGTATACGACCGATATGGCTCCTCGATCCCTGTGCTGATGATGATAATGATTTGAAGATGAAGAGAAAGGTTTTCACGCCTCCGTGAAAACCTCTGAACACGCCAAGTCTCTCTACAAAGAGTTTCAGATTTTGTTGAAATTTAAGGGATGTTCGAGAATCGTCCAATGTTCAGTTTTAAAATATAATTTAGAGTTGCGTCTATTTATCTTAACACTTTGTAGAATATGTATTTTATTTTTAGAAGTTGTGTAAATTTACTATAATTGTCCTTGATACATTTTCACTAAAGATTAAATATACTTATAATTATAATTATTTTGTTAGAAAGTTACATTTACTCATTACAACCATTCATTCGATATTCTCACTTAAGATCACTTTTTATTATAGTTTTTTACTAATAATATAAATATTAATAAATGTTATAATAATTGCAACTCTTTATCATAACTCTTTACAAAATATATTATATTTATTATAGTTTTTTTACTAATAATATAAATATTAATAGCTGTTATAATAGTTGCAACTCTTTATCATAATTCTTTACAAAATATATTATATTTATAATACCTTAAACAATATTTTTGGTAAGATTTCCTCGATTCAGTATGACTTTTCACTATATAATTTTTTTTTGAGTTATGTCTCTTTGCCAAAATATTGTTTATATTATAAACAATATTTTTAGTTTTTATTAACACTTTATTAATATTTGTGTAGTTTTAGTACTACTTATTATTTTCTCTTTTTTTAGGATTACATCCTCTTAAACTATTGTATTACTTTTAGAGTTTTAGTATATAAGATTAAATTTAATTAATTTTTTTTTTCTCTGAGATTCTTCATCCGCGACTTCACCGGGGTTTGAGTCATAGTTATTTTAATGGTTAAAGGGCACATTTTGTTTTCTTTAATCTCATATAGGGCTGGGCATTTGGGTAACTCGTTCTGCTTCGGATATTACCCATTTGGGTTCGGGTAAATGGGTTTAGAAAAATAGAACCTGTTGGGTATTTTTAGATATATGGGTTCAGTTCGGTTTGGGTACTATCGGGTTCAGGTCGGTTTGGGTTACAAATTTTAGAACCCGATTAGTACCCGAACTACCGGGTACCCAAAAAAATATAATTAAAATTAATTAAATTACAATAAGTTTTGTTAAAATTTGACTTATATGACAAAATATTTTAGATATTTTGATTATTTTTGATATTTAGATATAAAACTAAATGAAATATTCAAAATTATAATCATATTTTTGGTTTAATTGCATTATATTAATGATAAATATTATAAATATGTTTATATGTTCGGGTTTAGTGGGTATCCAAACGGGTACTGGGAATTATCTGACCCTAACCCGAACTCACGAGTATTTGAAAATAAAACCAATAAAGGCGGATAACAGTATGGTCCAGGGGGAGGATGTACCCACTGATCAGGGTCCAGTGGGTCAGCCGGATCAAGGGTATGACTTCCAGGATGGTCAAATTACTGAGTCTCAGGGTAATGCTGGCAGTGATACGCAAGGTAAATCATCTCCTTCTGTATCGGTTGAGTCAGCTGTGGGGATTGTTAATTATGCTATGGCTACCTTTTCATTAGATGCGTCAGGTGGTCACAAGAGAAAGAATTTTAATCCTTATGTTAGGAAGGGTGTTAGCGGTTTTAAGATTCCATCACGGGCTTTAGCATCTCTTGGGAAACGTTTACTTGCTAAGGCTTTGTCTAAACCTGCAGGTGACGGGAATAAACAGAAGATGGCGGGAAAACAGGGAAACAATGCAGTGGGCGGTAAACCTTCGGATGGGGGACGTCCAGGAAAGAAAGGGATGGGGGCTCTCCCGAAACCGCCGGCTCGAACGTGAAGATCTTGAGTTGGAACTGTCAGGGCATAGGGGTTGATCTGACAGAAGGATATCTGGGAGATTTGTGGAAGCAACACCGGCCAGACATTTTATTTTTATCAGAAACGAAAAAATGTTCTTCTTATTTAAAAAAATTTCAAAAGAAGTTTGGTTTTAATAATTTGTATTTTGTTGATCCCCATGGTTCTAGTGGTGGGTTAGCTTTATTTTTCATGAATGATATAAAACTTTCTATTTTATATGAGAGTAATCGCATTATTGATGTTAAAGCTTTCTTTGGTCAACAAATGGTTTTTTTGACTTTTGTCTACGGGGATCCTATTCCGCAAAACCGGGTTAAGGTATGGGAGAAGTTAATCGATGTTGGTTCTTTCCGTATAGATCCTTGGTTTATGATTGGTGATTTTAATGAACTTATTGGGAATCACGAGAAGAGGGGAGGGGCCTTACGGCCAGCCTCCTCATTTGTGCCTTTTCAATCAATGATTCGGCATTGCGGTATGCTTGAATTCCCGTGTTATGGGGAGCAGTTATCTTGGAGAGGTAATCGGTGTAATAATCAGGTGGTTCGGTGCCGTTTAGACCGTGCCTTAGGGAATGAAGATTGGCTAAGTTTCTTCCCAAATTCGAAGGTTGATTACTTGGAGATGGTTGGGTCTGACCACTGTCCTATTTTGGCTACTTGTCTGAAATCACCCTTACGACGGAATAGGCAGTTCCGTTTTGATAAACGTTGGTTGGGAAAGGATGGACTATTAGGGGCAGTAGAGTCGGGATGGGCGCGTACGAATAATTTTCGGATTCCGGTTTTTGTGGATAAAATTAGGAATTGTCGGAATTCGATTTCGTGGTGGCGAAAACATAATGTGATCCCTGGGCCGTCTCTCATCTCTTCTCTAAAGGCAGCCTTACATGAGGCAAAGATGGACGACCAGATCACTCAGGAGGAGATTCGGGACATAGAGAGAAAACTAAAAGAGGCTTATTGTGATGAGGAGTTATTCTGGCAACAGAAGAGTAGAAAATTCTGGCTTCGTGTGGGAGACAAAAATACAAAATATTTTCATGCTTCGACTAAACAGAGGAGGGTACGGAATAAAATTGTTGGTTTGTTTGGTCCGGATAATGTCTGGGACGAGTCGCCTGTGGGTATGGAGAATATTGCTTCCAAATATTTTGAGGAACTTTTTAAACGATCGGATGTAAGTGGTTTATCAGACATACTACAGGAGACTTTACCTATAATTACAGATGATATGAATAGGAGTTTAACTAGGGAAATCACGGAGGCGGAGGTTCGGAAAGCCTTATTTGCTATGCATCCGGAGAAGTCTCCAGGTCCTGATGGTATGACGGCTTTATTTTTTCAACGGTTTTGGCCCTCCTTAAAAGGGGATCTGGTGGCCTTGGTTAAAGAATTTTTTAGAACGGGAGGCTTTGATCCTCGCCTTAACGAGACGAATATTTGTCTCATCCCTAAGGTGGAGCGTCCGCAACGTATGACGGAATTTCGGCCAATTAGTCTATGTAATGTAAGCTATAAGATTATTTCAAAAGTTTTATGTTTCAGGCTAAAGCGGTTTTTACCATCTCTGGTTTCGGAAACGCAATCGGCTTTTGTCTCAGGACGGCTGATTACTGATAATATCCTTGTTGCACAGGAAATGTTTCATGGGTTAAATACTAATCAACGATGTAAGTCGGAGTTTCTGGCATTCAAAACGGATATGAGTAAAGCGTATGACCGTGTAGAATGGGATTTTTTGGAAGCGGTCATGACTAAATTAGGTTTTCATAGGCGGTGGATTACATGGATTATGTGGTGTGTTTCTTCGGTTTCGTATCAAGTTCTCCTAAATGGTCAACCTCGAGGATCCATCTTACCTAAAAGGGGTTTACGCCAGGGCGACCCTCTTTCTCCCTATTTGTTTATTCTATGTACAGAGGTTCTGATAGCGAATATTAAAAAGGCTGAGCGGGAGAAGCGACTTACGGGAATATCGATTGCTCGGGATTGCCCTTCGATCTCGCATTTATTGTTTGCAGATGATAGTCTGTTTTTTTGTAAGGCAGAGGAGTCTGAATGCAAAGTGGTTATGGATATTATAGGTAAATATGGTAAAGCGTCGGGACAGGAGGTAAATTTAGAGAAATCATCTATTATGTTCGGTAAGAAAGTTCCGCCAGATGTAAGGTCTCGGATAAAAACAGTAATTGGTATTTCCAGGGAGGGTGGAATGGGTTCTTATTTGGGTATTCCTGAAAATATTCAGGGCTCAAAGACAAAAGTTTTCAGTTATGTTAATGACCGTTTAGACGAACGAGTTAACGGCTGGTCAGCGAAGATTTTATCCAAAGGGGGTAAGGAGATTATGATCAAATCAGTTGCTTTAGCTCTTCCGACTCATGTAATGTCCTGTTATAAATTGCCACAAGCATTAACGTCCAAACTTACGGGTGCTATATCAAACTTCTGGTGGAAGTCTAATGATAAGGCTAGAGGTTTGCATTGGGTAGCATGGGATAAGATGTGTCTAGATAAATCTGATGGGGGCTTGGGATTCCGGGCTCTGGAAGAATTTAATGATGCCATGCTGGCTAAGCAGTACTGGAGGCTAATCCACTACCCGAATTCTTTAATGGCTCGGGTGATGCGTGGTCGATATTTCAGGAGAAAACATCCTTTATTGGCGACAAAACCTTATTCTCCATCCTTCGCGTGGAGGAGTATTTTTTCAACTAAGGGATTAGTGGCGCGAGGGGCAAGGTGGATTGTAGGATCGGGCCGGGATATTTTGGTATGGAGGGATCCTTGGATTCCGGATCTTCAGCCAAGACCAGCAAATGGTCCGGGGAGAGATCTACTTCCTAATCTCCGGGTCAATCATCTTGTTAATCCCCTTACAATGGATTGGCACTTGCCTACTCTTGAGGAGTTCATAGATCCTGCGGACATTCCGCTCATACGGAGTTTGGTGGTCAGTAAGTCAATGAGCTCGGATAGACTGATTTGGCATTACACCAAGTCTGGCAAGTATTCGGTGAGATCTGGTTACAGGTTAGCTCGGGAATTACAAAAAGAAGCTGAATACGGGCCATCGTGCACAGTTTTGCGGACTCAAGCTTGGAAACTGGAGGTCCCTTCAAAGGTCCAACATTTTTTCTGGCAGGTGGCGTCGGGGACTCTTCCTGTGAAGGAGCGGATCGCTCACAGGGGAATTCGGTGTGATGTTACGTGTCAACGGTGTGGCTCGGAAGTAGAGACTATTAATCACGCCCTTTTTGAGTGTGCACGTTCGCGTTTGGTCTGGGAGTAAGCTCCGGTCCAGATGTCTTTGACTGGTTTTCCTTTTGGATCTGTGTATTCAAATTTAGATTTTCTTTATTCCAACACTTTTACACATCTGGGGGGACCGGGTATTGGTTATTTATTGCCTTGGATTTTGTGGACAATTTGGAAAGATAGGAATAAGAAGGTCTTCCAAGGGATTGAGGCAGAGCCAAATGATATTATGATTCAGGCAACAAACGATAAACTTCTTTGGGAGGAGGCCAAATCTGTTTCTGAAAATTACTTGGTTCCCAAGGTTGTGGAGGAAAGAAGTTCTTTGCCTCGCTGTCAGGTCGACGGCTCCTGGAAAGGTTCGGATCCGCTGGAAGGTTTGGGTTGGTGGTATGGTAACAATGATGATAGGACGCTACTTATGGGGGCTCGCAGTTTGCGTCGTAGTCCCTCTCCTCTTCACTCGGAGTTACAAGCTTTGTTATGGGCTATGGAGTCTCTTAAGGTGCTGGGGATAGATTGTCTCAATTTTGAGTCTGATAGTTCCGAATTGGTGGCGATGGTTCAGGCACCCGACGATTGGCCAGCCTTCTCCTCCTTGCTAGAAGAGTTTATTTCTCTCAGAGCATCATTCTCATCCTTTACCCTGATCCAGATTCCGAGGACGTCAAACGTGCGCGCAGACTGCCTGGCCCGCTCTTCTAGATCTTTAGTTTCTGAAATTTCTTTTGTAAACTCTTCTCCTCCAAGTTGGGCAACCAACTTTGGAGTCACCTATTAATTTATTTAAATGTTTGGTTGAAAAAAAAAAAACCAATAAAGTTTTATAGGCAAACCCGTACCCAACCCAAACTCGGTTTTCGAATCGGATTCCGGGTTGGATATTCGGATACGGTTTTTATGCCCAGCCCTATTCTCATAGACATCATTTTTGGTTTGATCCAAATTCAATAAAACAGAGCGGTTCAGTTCGCAAACCGATAATTCCGCTCAGTCTGGTTAAACCATAAATACGGATGGGTTAACACTAAAATGAGTGAACCGATCGTGTAATCCTTTTTCGGTTTAATGATTTTCTGCTATATAGCGAGAGAGAGAGAGAGAGAGAGAGCAAACAACGACTCTTGTTCGTTCTACTCTCTCTGTCTCTTTCCCCTTCACCAACTCTCTCCCCCGTATTGCGTTGCCGGAATCTCCGAGGCGACGCCGTCTGTAATTTAATTTCCGATTTGAACATCTTTGCGCATTTGGTGGGAAGGGCATATACATACAATATATAGCTGAGTATATATATATTCTTCATGCCGATTAAATTAGGGGTTTTAAGCTGAATCGTGGATGGGTCAGAAGAAGAAAAGCCCGGCGCCGTTGGATTCGTCTGTGATCAAGCTAGAATGCGAGAAGGCACTCAAGTCATTTGGTCGTGGGAGCTACAACAAGGCGATTCGTCTCATCAAGGATTCCTGCTCTCGCCATCCCGACTCTGCCCTAGCCCACCGTGTTCAAGGTACTATCTACGTCAAGGTTGCTTCCGTCTACGAGGATCTAACTACCAAACAAAAGTATCTCCGCAATGCAATCGAATCTGCTGGTAAAGCTGTTGAACTCGCTCCCGATTCGATTGAGTTTGGGCATTTCTATGCCAACTTGCTTTACGACGCTGCCAACGATGGCAAGCGAGAGTACGACGAAGTTGTGCAAGAGTGCCAACGTGCTCTCTCCATCGAGAATCCTATTGATCCTGCTAAAGAGAGTCTTCAGGATGAGACTCAGCTTAAGATATCGACACCTGAGGCTCGTATTGCACATGTCCAGGATGAGCTCAGGTCTCTGATACAGAAGTCTAACATTGGTTCGTTGTCCACTTGGATGAGTAACCTGGGCAAAGGTGAAGACAAGTTTCGGTTGATTCCCATCAGGAGAATGGCTGAGGATCCTATTGAGAGTAACTTGGTTCAGACCAGGAGGCCTAACGAGATTAAAAAAGCTACCAAGAGTCGTGAAGAGTTAAGGAAGGAGGTTGAAGTTAGGGTAGCTGCAGCTAGGTTGATACAGCAGAACTCAGAGTCTTCCCCGTCGGAGAATGTTGACAAAAAGGGATCAGATCCAACATTAGGTGCGGGGCAGAGAAGTGGGGAGAGGAGAAAGCATGGAAATGCTAGGAAAAACGGCTCCACCGCGGACAGAAGGGATCGGGTTAAGTCGTATTGGGATTCTATGAGCGAAGAAATGAAGAAAGAATTGCTTAGAGTTAAGGTTAGTGATCTTAAGAGTCACTTTAGTGCTTCAAAGGATGGGAAAGCAAATGAGATTATAAGTGAAGCTCTGTCTTTTTGTGAGGCCAACAAGACTTGGAGTTTCTTGGTTTGCTGCAGGTGTAGTAAAAAGTTCATGGATTCTGAAGCTCATATGCAGCACATTGTGCAGGTGCACATGGGTAATGGCGTACCTAAGATGCAAATGGTTCTGCCTCAGATTCTCGACACTGATAGGATTGATATACTTCTTAGTTCCCCATGGAAACCATTGGATCTCTCCGCTGCAGTGGAATTGCTTCGCAGTCAGCAGAGAATCCAAAAATCTGAGTTTAATGACTTTCACCCTGGCGATAATATGGAAGATGGTGACGATTGCTTCAAGGATGCATGGAATGATACTTCACCAGAGAAAGAAAGCCTTGGAGATGCTTGCAACGGTTGTGATGAGAATGAATCTGAAGTGCGTAAGCTGTCGATCGCATTTCCTCCTCCTGATGGATGGCCTATATCTGATGATCCTGAACGCGCAAAGCTCCTTATAAAAATCCGTGCAGCCTTTGAGCTACTTATCAGACACAAATACTTAGCTGCCAGCCATCATGATAAGGTGATACAATTTACTGTGGATGAACTTCAGAATCTACCCTCGGTTTCGCAATTCGTAAATCGAAGCTTGAACCAGTCACCCATATGCATCTGTTTTCTGGAAGCTTCCCAACTCGGGAAAATTCTGAGATTTCTGCATGACTTATCTCAGGCCTGTGGATTGAGTCGATATTCTGAACAAAGTAACCCCAATGATGAAATTAATTTTGGCGACCTTGGTCGTGAAGTTACAGAGAAGATTGTTTTTGAAGCTGAAGGTTCATGTCTTCTTCTGGATGAAAAATTGCTTGGCACTGAGTGCATACAAGAGAAAATTATGGGCGCAACATTGCATAATGTAGTTATAGCAAGTACCAGAGATATTGCTAATGGGGATAATGTGTCTTCTGGTGCGGATGGATTTCTTTCATGGATCTTCACAGGACCCTCTAGCGGGGAGCAAACTGTGTCATGGATGCACACAATGGAAGAGAAAACAAACCAAGGGCTGGAGATCATGGAGATTCTTGAAAAGGAGTTAAGTCGCTTGCAGAACCTTTGCGATAGAAAATGCGAACACTTAAGCTACGAGGGAGCACTGCAAACTGTTGTGGACATTTGTCTTGAAGAAAGCCGGAAGAGGGAGACTTCAGCAGACTTTACGCATGAAAGCTATGAAACTGTGCTTAGGAAACGAAGAGAAGAGCTAAATGAGAGTGACCATGAGTTGGTGTTTATGAGTAGTAGGTTTGAGTTAGATGCCATAACAAACGTATTGAAAGATGCAGAATCTCTTAACTACAATCAATCTGGATATGAAGAATCATATGGAAGCATGAGTTCTCAGCTACGTGATCTGGAATCTGGTGAAGCTTACGAATGGGGGATGAAGGATTCCTTACATGAGGCTGACAGTTTTATAGAGATTGCGATCCAAAAACAAAAAGAGCAGTTGTCTGCAGAGGTAACCTTTTCTATCTTTACGCAACACTACTGGGATAATTAATAACCGTCTTTCGTCTTTAAAAATACCCTGCACGTGTGCTATCGCAGCTTAGCAAAATCGACGCGCAAATGATGCGAATTGTCACTGGGATGCAGCAATCAGAGCTAAGGCTTGGACCAGTTTCCTCCAACGATTATCAGATAGTATTGTTACCTTTGGTGAAGTCCTACATGCGGGTAATGATAACTCTTTAGACCTTGTTACTTTTTCTTCCATTTGGATGCTGTGTTCTTTCAGGTTCTAACTCTTTAGACATTGGTACAATCTCTGCCAGGCACATTTGGAGGCGTTGGCAGAGAAAGATGCCACTGAGAAGTCTGATGCTGCAAGAGAAGCTTTACTTGTTGAGCTCGCTCTAGATTCTACGAAGGAGACTCGAGGAAGAAATGATAATTCAAAACACATGCTGGAAAAGTCCAAGGACAAGAAAAAGATTAAAGACACTAGAAAACTGAAGGATTTAAAGGTTTGAACTTATCTGTAGTCTACCTTTTAGTTATTTCTTGTATCTCTTTGTAACTAGTTTTAATGTTTTGTTATAGGCTTCTGCTGAAAACGACCAACGCTTCAACGATGATTCAATTGAACACAGGTGATGATCTGCTTTATATATATTTTTTAGTGAAGATGGTGTAACTTGGAAAATCTTTGTTTTATAAATGTTGGTGGTGAATAATCTGCCATTGATGTTCCTGCTGATTTTTTGTTCCAGCCACCCTTCTGTTGCATCTTTTGGTGATCCTTCAGAGGCTGATGTGTTTTCTGAAGCCGTTGAAGCTTTAAATGAACAGGATGAGGAATACAGACGCCGTATGGAACTAGAGGAAGAGGAGAGGAAGCTTGAAAAAACTCTAGAGTATCAACGAAGAATTGAGAATGAAGCTAAGGAGAAGCACATCGCAGAACAAAAAAAGAAATACAGCTCTTTAGTGCCGATAAATCTGACAGAGGCAGTGTATAATGATCACATAGAAAATTTCGATGATGATTTAGATTTACAAGAACATGAAAAATCCATAAATAAGGTAACAATAGTGACAAGGTTGTGGAGTTGTGGTTCTTTTTATCATCACTTGAAATTAATTTCTGGGTTTCTTTGCTTTACCAGGAGAAAAGGAATGGAAAACAGAATGACTTGGAATTAGCCAAAGTGAATATAAATGGTGTTATCCCAGCGACAAATCATTGTTTGATATCTGATACTGCTAATATGCAGGATGTAAAATCCCAAGAAGGTTAGCTCTAATCTTCAAATATGAAATTATGTGTCTACTGCCTTTCTGTGGCACTTACATTGTTTTTTTTTATGTGTTGCAGTAGTGCCTAATGGCGTAGCTATTCCAGCTGGTGTTCTGCAACCTGATCAACGCACCGGGCGGAGAGGTAGACGCCAAAAAACTTCAAACAAGTTAGTTGATGGAAAATATCAGGTCACACCTTCTGGGAGCGAGAATTGTAAATCTCAGAGGTCAGGCACCGAAAGTGAGGGACAATCTGAAATTCTACGTAGCAATGGTGGTAAGACTTTTTTTGTTTCTTTATTCTTGTCCTAGATTCTTCTCTGTCTCATTGTTTTTAAAGCATAAATAGTTGTGACGTGTAGATAGATGATCTGACATGGATCTAGCTTTGTTTTCATCAGCTTACTGATAATTCAAACTTATATTAGATGCGCCTGGGAAGACCATTAAGGCACTAATGAAACTGCTTTTATCTGTAGAAATTAATGAAATAATTTAAATATGCCTCTGTATCAAGTGTCTTGACTTTTCGTTTCTGTCAACGAAGAATGACAGTATTTGCACTAATTTCTAGCGCTTTTCTAGTTTCATATACTTTTCATTTAATATGTTATCCTGGTGATGTAGATGCGGGAACAAAGACATTAAGACAATTACAAGCTGAAGACGATGAAGAAGAAAGGTTTCAAGCTGACCTTAAAAGGGCAGTACGTCAAAGCCTTGGTAGGTTTTCAACCATCCTTGTTTATATATTATGTCTGGCTGACTATGTCATATGTATTGAAAATGGTTATAGTATATAACACTTCTCTCCATCTCAGGACACATTTTTCATATGATACTTGTAGGCATATTTATATAGATGTCTTAATCAGTTGTTTTTTTTTTTTTTTTAATTATGGACACCTTATCTACCTTTCTCTCAAAATATTCAACATATTTGTTCTGAGATAATTTTGGGGTGACAAATCCCCTTGATATGAAGCATCTGACACCAGAACATTTTTATTTGAACCCAGACGTGTACCAAGGTGGTAGAAGTATGCCGACACCTCTGGAAGTAATTAATGATGGGATCCTGTCTGATGTGACAATGAAATCTCAGAGTACGACCGGAGTTGCCATATTTGGCACTGGTCTTCAGAATGAAGTTGGCGAATACAATTGCTTTTTAAATGTTATCATACAGGTAGCCTTCAATTCTTGATTTCGCACAAACTGTTAGATTTCTTGGGTATCAGTGTCTATAGTTTCCAGCTTAAAAGTTTTCCATATGTTGATTTTTTTTTATTGGTTATGATCTTAGTCTCTATGGAATTTGGGGATGTTTCGCGCTGAGTTCTTGCAGAGTTCAACACTAGAGCACCATCACGTGGGAGATCCCTGTGTTGTCTGCGCTTTGTATGAAATTTTTACTGCTTTAAGCGCTGCTTCGAGTGAAACAAGAAAAGAACCTGTGGCTCCTTCATCTCTCAGGATTGCTTTGAGTAACTTGTATCCAGATAGCAGTTTTTTTCAAGAGGTAAAGGAATTGATCTCTGGTTTTACACGACTAAGCTTCTGTTTTCACAAAGTTCCTAAACTTGAGTGTCATATGGTGTACAGGCTCAGATGAACGATGCTTCAGAAGTATTGGCTGTAATCTTCGACTGCCTTCATCGCTCATTTGCTCAAACCTCAAGCGTGTCTGACACAGATTCTGCTGAGAGCAACAGTACGGGTTTATGGGACTGTGCCAATCGCACATGTATTGCCCATTCTCTGTTTGGAATGGATATTTTTGAGCAACTGAATTGCTACAGCTGTGGTCTGGAGTCCAGACACATGAAATACACTTCCTTTTTCCATAACATCAATGCTAGTGCCCTACGCACCATGAAGGTAGCATATGTGTGTTCATTGGACTTGCGTTTTCATGTATATTACTAGATAATTCACTGTGGTTTTGTCCCACTTTATGCCTCATAGGTTACATGCGCTGAAAATTCATTTGAAGAACTTCTCAATCTTGTCGAGATGAACCATCAACTAGCCTGTGATCCCGAAGCTGGCGGGTGTGGGAAAGCCAACCATATCCACCATATTCTCACCACTCCACCACATGTTTTTACTACAGGTAAAACTTGGATTAAGTGTTTTGATGGATGTAAACTTTTTTCAAATCACTGATATTTGTGTCTTGACACTAATTATTTTGGGGTTGGCAGTTTTAGGGTGGCAAAACACATGTGAGACGGTAGAAGACATAGCAGCTACTCTTGCAGCCTTGAATACAGAGATAGATATCAGCATCATGTACCGTGGTTTGGACCCTAAGAGCACATATAGCTTAGTTTCCGTGGTATGAATTTCTTTTTTTTTTCCCTGTGATATTACCAGAAAAATGGTCCCAAACTTGAAACCGACTGTACCGTGTGTTTTCATTGTTTGGTCTCAACCTAAAACCCTCGCGGCCTTTTTTTTTTTTGTTGTTGTTGCTATTTCTGCAACTCCAGGTTTGTTATTATGGACAGCATTATCATTGCTTTACATATAGTCATGAGCACGATCGGTGGATCATGTACGATGACAAAACTGTCAAGGTAAGACTATCATTACACCGGACTTTGCAGGCAGATACATTTTGTCAACATTATCTCACCTCATTTGATGTAATACCTTCAGGTTATCGGTAGCTGGAGTGATGTACTTTCTATGTGTGAGAGAGGACACTTGCAACCACAGGTTCTTCTCTACGAAAAGAAACGTTGAGAAAAAGAAAAAGAAAAAAACAGCAAGTAGAGAGTTACGTTGCTACAATTTTGGAGATCGCCCAAGTACAAACTGCAAAGAAAGTAAGTACTATTTTTTGATAATCGGAAACTGGAGAGGAATGGAATGTGTGATTTACTCATCCCAGTCGTTCTAAGAGATGATGGGGAAGAAGATTTTGTCTTTTAAGATTAAGCAATAGTGTTTTCAGTGGAAGAGGTTTTAGAAGATGTCATTTATAGTATAATCTTTGGCAAAATCATCGTCACATTAAAGCATTATATGTTCATATAAATCTATACGACCTTCGAGAAAATAAAAATGAAAATTCCTTGCAGCCTTTTTTTGGTAGGTCGTCTGATTATATGATTATCATCTTGGGCGACTTTTTCCAACAATGTGTTTTATCACTTTATGTCCGAAGTTAAAAAAACAAATTCTTACGTTTCTCTACATTGTTCAGCGTCCACGTTTATATTTTTAAAAAGGAATTAAGAATAATTGAGAATTTAACTTCATTATAACAACTCAGATAGAAGTATTCGAATAAAAAAAAAACAAATCTGTATAACAAAGAAATAATCTAAGAAAAATTCGATCAAATATAACTTCAGATTTTGTCTGGTTCAACTATGTGATAAGACTGAAAAAAATTAATAAGGGATTTTCAAAAATACATCTTTTTCTATATCATTTTTTTTAAAAGTACCCTTTCATGTGGTTCATTTTCAAAAATACATTTTTTATAAATATAAAATAACTTAATTCTAAATCATAAACTCCAAATAGTAAACTCTAACCCCTCCAAAGTATATATTAAATGTAAAATAGAGATCCCAAACCTAAAAAAGAATTCTAAAAATTAATTTAACATATTGTAATTGTGTAAAAAAAGGTAAAAATAAAAATGTTCAAAAAGGGTATTTTTGAAATGGGTATCCAAAAAGGCTAATTCTAACAAATTTTCTTAATATTCAATTTAAAACCTACATAAATTGACCCAAAAATTTGTGTTATAGTGAGATGATCAAGACAAAATTCAAAAATGATCCAATCCAAAACTTAAAAAAAGAAAAGAAATAAAACAAGTAAGATTTTATGCTTTTCTATTAAGTAAAAACAAAATAACTATTCTTAGAAAAAAAAAAAACAAATCATAAAAAGAATCTCACCCTAAAAAATCGTAAGACGTTTTTAATTTTAATATTAATCTGTATTTTACTGAGTCGTCTCTACTCTCAGCAAAATCCGGCTTATATACCAGACTACATCTCCTTCTTCCCTTCCCAATTTACCAAAAACCATTAACACACAAACACTAACTCACACACGTCTCTTTCAAAATCCTTCCATCTCTTTTTCTTCATTTTCTTCTCTCTTTTTTTTTTTGTCTAGTTTTTTGTTCTGTTCCCATCGAATGAGCCACGTAAAACACATCCACAAAGGGTCACTGGAGAGGTTTTTGGATCTCCTCTTGATCGCTCTCGTTGTTTTGATGACTCTTAAAGGCGGCACGAGTGGGGCCTGTGCCGCATGCAAATACCAACGTAGACGCTGCGCCGCGGACTGCCCCCTCGCGCCTTACTTCCCCGCTGAACAGCCAAAACTGTTCCAAAACGTTCACAGGCTATTCGGCGTTAGAAGCATCGTCAAAATCCTCGAAAGACTCGACGAAACTCAAAGACCCGAAGCTATGAAATCTATCATCTTCCAGTCTTATGTCCGTGACCGCTCCCCTGTCCACGGTTGCCTAGGCGTCACGCAACAGCTTCAATACATGATTTGGCTCGCTGAAGAAGAACTCAAAGCTGTCAATTCACAGCTACAACTCTATCGCTCTCAAAACGACGGTCAAAACCAGCAAAACCATAATCAGATGATGATTAATGACCTTGGTGTTGGTGTTGATAATAAGCAGCAACAGGATGATGTAACATCGCAGCTAGATTTAGGAATGGGACTTAACGTTAACAATAACCAAAGCAATGTGGTAGCCCCATTCTTTAGTCCGTTGCCAGTATCTGAAACACAACAGCCTCAAATGTCTTACACTTATAGTTGTAGTGAGGTCAACAACAATGGCTATAGTCCTCCAGCTTATAACACGGATTCGGGAAAGGAGATTATGACAAACAATAATAATGTTTGGGGTGTTCATCATAATCGATTTCTGTATAACGACAACAACGGAGGAGGGTTCAACAATCAAAACGAGAGCTGCCACGAGATGAAGAGCAATAACGGTGTAATGGGGATACAATCACAGCTCGTTAATCTGCAAATGGCATCAAATCATCAGCAACAAGAAGACGAAGATGATCCTCATGAGTACGATGAAATCCATCAGTTTCTTGAAATCATCGACGATAGGCAATCATTTGCGGATTCTAAAGAAGCGTATGCCTCAAGGTATGTGATTTCTTTTTTTTTTTCTCCATTCTCTTATTTGTAAAAAGTATGAAAAATTTATGAGAAGTATATGACTGAATTTGAGTATTGTTTGGTGGTGGTTACAGCTCTGGTGAAACGTTGAAGGAACAGATTGATGAAATTGGAGAGAATGAATTAAGAAGTGCAGCTACTTGCTTCAGTCTAACCAGTGTGAATTGAATTGATTTATCAATTCATGATCTTTTTTAATACGTTTTTTTTCCACGTCGTCTCTGAAGTTTTGTTACTTTTTTGTTGACATTTTCTTTTCTTCTTATTTATTAAATAGAGACGTATACGTTTTTTTTTTCAACTATTTCTCTAATTTTTTTTTTTTTCATATAATAAAATCTGTTTTGGATCTCTTTTAATTAAATATAGTGTTATTCATTGAACTTTGTTATTCATTGAAATATAGCGCGGGCAGCCGGTTTTGTGTCCAAGGAGAAGGAGCTTGTAATGATCAGGTGGTAGGTCGTGTAGGTGTAGCTTATCACTCACGCTGTCCCGATACGTCTCTCAGATTGGAGAAATCTTTGATTTACGGTAGTAACACCATATTTACCGACAAATTCTCTTATTTGATTGTAATTTATCATGTGTTTGTTACAAGAAATAAATATAGAAAGACCTTTTCTTTTTTTAAGATAGAATCTTTTTAGTGATAAAAGATGATACGTTGAAGTTTTCTTAGGCTCTTAGGCTAATGAGCCTAAGAAAATTATGGAGGTGAGGTTAAGGATTCTAGCGTGGAGTTAGAGATAATTTGGTTTCAGGTGTTACAAATTGTTTGTATTTTGTAAAATTCTTCACTATACATGTTCACAAGTACATAGATTTGTTTTCTTTACATTAGAGATACAATGTAGTTTTACATCCTTCTCTTTGATCTAACTCCTCCATCCTTCTCCTTGATTTTAATTCCTCGCTCGCAGAATGGTGAAACATATAATCTGGCATGACGAGTTTGTTCCGAAGCGCATCTTATTAACTATGTAAACGATGTTATATCTCATTAGCCAATCTTTTATGCTGTTGGCAAAAATAAAATAAAATACAATGTTATTTATTTTTCATATAATAATAATAATAATAAATCATATATTTTGTTCAAAATTTTAAATATGGTTTTACTAAATATAATATTTATTAATATCTCTTAAAATCTCAGGATATTTTAATTGATGATTTTTAAAATATATTAAATCAAAATTTTCCTTTGAATTTTTCTTTGAAAAGTATTAAATTATTTTTTTCTTTAAATATTAACAAAAACTTTTAAGACATTTTTTCCTTTGAATTTTCGTTATGAAATGAAATTTGTTAAATATTAAAAAATGTAAAACTTATAATATCATGTAGATCATATTTCTTGAAATAAAAATAAAAATAAAAATATCACATATGAAATTCATTAAAAATCTTGAAAATCACAATAGAAAAGTTTAAAAACACTAAAGCCCTTATAAAAAAAGACTATTCTTCTTGACATATATATCAAAAATGTTTTAATTTAAATTATATATAAAACGTTATTACATTTTGGGAAATATAATATTTATTTATTGGGTTACTACTATTGGGTTCTTGATTTATGTTGGCCCCCTTTTACAGCAAGTTGAAAACGACACCGGGAAAAAATATCAAGCTCCCCAACCTGTCAACCAACATTAAAACAAAAAAAAAAAAAAAAAAAGACACAAAAATCTGTGGCGACCGAAACAAATTGAGAGAGAGAGAGAATGGTAAGTAGTAGTATAAGCATCTCGAGACCAGTTTTTTCTCATGGCTTCTCTCCACCTGCTGCTAGTGCTACTACGACATCAAGGTAGGATTTTTATGTATTGAACTTCATAGCTCCGATCAACCTCAAGTAATCATCAATGCATAGAGCATCATTTAGTTAGTTTTAGGACAAAAGTTACAGAATCAGATCCTGGAATGAAACTGTCTCCGTTTATGGATAGATTAATTCAAGGTTAACTTACCTCAGATTTCTGTAATGAAACAGAAGATGCTCTCTGATCAGGATAGACAGGAGATCTCATTGCTCTGTCACAGTCAAGTGCTACTGTACTTCTTCCACAGGGTTTCTTGATTTAAAATGTTCATTGGAGAAGCCAATTGGAAACCTGGCTTTGAGAAAGCATCTCGTTTCAGGGTTGGCAGCTATTTTGCTTTTATCTCAGGCAGGCCAGGTATGCTTGAGCGAGCTAGCCGACATTGCAATTAAGCATGTCTGATTGGAGAGCCAACAAAGTTGTTTTAACCTTCTGAGTTTCTTCTGGCAGGGTATTGCGTTGGATCTCTCATCTGGCCATCAGAACATTTGCCAACTAGGCAATGCTGCTGTGGAAGAAAACAACAAGCCGACTCTTCCACTTGAAAATCCATCTGATGGTGGTGACCCGGAAACAATGATGATGATGATGATGAGAGGCATGACTGCTAAGAACTTTGACCCAGTTAGATACTCTGGAAGATGGTTCGAAGTAGCTTCTCTTAAGCGTGGCTTTGCAGGTCAAGGCCAAGAAGACTGCCACTGCACCCAGGTAGGGTAGTTTGTTTCTTCAACTAGACATTACCACTCTCCATATATAGTGAACTAATGCAATCATGACAAACTCTAAATTTCCAAAACTGTTGCAAGGGGGTATACTCGTTTGATATGAAGGAACCAGCCATCCGGGTAGATACATTTTGTGTCCATGGCAGCCCTGATGGGTACATAACAGGAATCAGAGGAAAGGTTCAATGCATTGGAGCAGAAGACCTGGAGAAAAGCGAGACTGACTTAGAAAAGCAAGAGATGATTAAAGAGAAGTGCTTCCTCCGATTTCCAACGATTCCTTTTATACCCAAGTTGCCTTATGATGTTATCGCCACTGACTACGACAACTACGCTCTAGTTTCTGGCGCCAAAGACAAGGGCTTTGTTCAGGTGATTCAAAAGACAAAGAACTCAAAATGATTTGAGATATCTCTTGCACGCTCTTATACAATAACTTCATGTGTTTTGATATTGTTAGATATACTCAAGGACACCTAACCCAGGACCTGAGTTCATCGCTAAGAACAAGAACTACTTGGCACAGTTTGGCTATGACCCGGAAAAAATAAAAGATACACCACAGGACTGTGAAGTGATGTCTGATGGTGAGCTAGCTGCCATGATGTCAATGCCAGGTATGGAGAAAACGCTGACAAACCAGTTTCCAGATCTAGAATTAAGAAAGTCAGTCCAGTTTGATCCCTTCACAAGTGTGTTTGAAACCTTGAAGAAACTTGTCCCGCTCTATTTCAAGTAGACTGTTCAAGCTTTTGAATTCTTGTGTATATGATCACTGTCCATATATATGGTTCATACATCTTCTAATATCAAACCAACCACAAGCAAGGCAGACAATTAATGTTCCTTTCTTGAAGCTTTCCTATTCAAACTTGTATCATTAACACAACCACCGTTCAACAAAGACAAAAGCATCTCTCTAATTCTCACAAAACCACACATATAAACCAATCGTTAGCTTCTTAACTAAGTGAAACCTTCTGCTTTTCATCTACAGGTCACACTAATCTAATAATCTCTTCACACATTTAGCAAAATAGTCTAGCTTCCTTTTTCCTCTCATGCTCAATCTTCTTAATTCCTTCCTTGTCATCCATCACTCTTTCCTGTTTTGTTATTGTGTTCGATAAAGAGGAAGTGAAACCCTCTAAGGAACTGTGGAATCTCATACGCATGGGATTCGAATAAGATGAAGAAGTGACATTGTAAACTTTTTAAGCTCTGAGACACCACAACCGTGCTTTGCCATGGCGAGAAGCCTAGACACAACAATTACTACAATCTATACCCGATCAAAATCAGTTTGTTACAATGAGCTTCGACAATTGTGAGAGAATGAACATACTATATATAGTCTTAATAATACAAATTAAGATTATGAAGACGAAGAAATTACTCAACTATGACTGTCAGTCAATTCCAGTGAGAGATATATATTGTTGTTTTTTTGCTGTCGTGTTCAATCTCAACTATTGACTACGTACAATCCTCCGGTTCAAGGTATCGGTTTACATCCGGTTTAATTCATTTTTTTGATCAGTCAGAGAGAATCGAAAGTAATCGAGCAAAAGGGTGGAGATGAGATGAGATGATTGTGCGTGCACGGTGCTGCGCTTAATTGCAGAAAGTGATCCTTGAGTGAGTGAAGCACGGTGGTCGACATCCCTTTCTCTCCGGCGGTGAGTTGAGAAGAGCCTCCTCCTCCTCCTTCTCTCTCGGCTTGGCTCTCTGGGTTGACGGCTGTGGTGAGCGGTGGAAGACAGAAGGTGGATCGGTGGGTTTCACCTGCTTGTTGCGGCGGATCTCTTGAGATCTTGCAGGCTTTGTCTTGGGGTTTCGGTTTGATTGAGCCACAATCCGTCTGCATCGCCGTTACAAAGCTTTCGCTGGACCGGATCTGAGGAGGTTTTGTCGTGGAAAAAGCTTCTGAGGCTTGGTGGTCGCCGAGGGTTTTCTCTTGTTGCTAGGTAGGAGACTTGAAGAATCAGGAGGGCGCAGCTGTCTAAAGCTCTTCCTATTCTGGGCTTGGCTTGTCATCGATTCTAAACACGGCTTGCGGATTCGTTTGCTCCGAGTCCGAGGTGAAGCCTCAAAGAAGAAGTAGCTCCTAGTTGTTCAGTTCAACCCATACCGTTCAGATCTCTTTTATACTTGTTGCTTTTTCCCTTTTGTAGCCGTGTGAATCTCCAGTGTATCGATCGCTTTCCGATTTGCTATATTGGAGAGTTATTAATAATAATAATAATAATAATAATAATGTTAAAAACAAATAATAATCCCTAATTAATACTACTATTAAAATCAGGAAACGAACGCTCTTCTCCTCCACAATATTAAAAATAAAATAAAAAAAGGAAATACAACCACAAGAAACGAACGTTAAAAACAATTTTGGAGAAGCAAAAAGGAAATTGTATGTAAATTGACCCGTTAAAACAAATTATAATCAGAGTTTAATTTGCTTTATTGCTAAGTATATTATAAATAGGGATAAACCCTAAACATAATAACATTACATCGCACTTCTCCACAATTTTCATCTTTCACAACAATCGTTCTCTCTCTCTCTCTCTCTCTCTCTCTTATTCCAATCTCTTTTACGACTCTCTCAAGTCTCATCCATCTCTCTTTCTCTCTAAATTCACTCCGATAATAATGGAAACCAAACCAGTCGTCGGCGTCGATGTTCATGTATCGGGTTGGTCTCATCCCTTATCAGACTTCTTAAGCGATGTAATAATCAGTCGAGACAGAGAAATCGAGGAACTTATCATAGACAAGAACGATGACAGCGTAACGAGTTTCAGATCTTACCCAGACGATACTTCTCCTTCCGACCCACTCATCTATCTCAAGTTGGAAAACTTCGAACCAAACTACATCTATCAACTTGTTCTCAGCGAACTCCACGATCGTCTCATGTCCAAACAAATATCCGATCAGATTCTTCTTAAAGCCCAACAACTCACAAGTCAATGTTCTGACTTGACACCACAACAACCCTTATTCATTACAGTCTTTATCACATTGACACAAAAGGAATACATAGTCGTGCCTTGTATCTCTGGTCCGTCGTTTACAAGTACAGATCTGGTGGACAAAGAGACCGAATTAGAAGAAGAAGAAACCAAGACTTGTGCGATTTGTTTGGAGAATTTGTTGGAGTCGGGATGCGAGGTTGAACGAATCTACCCTATGCCTAATTGCTCGCATCTTTTTCATGAAGAATGTGTCATCAAGTGGTTGAATCAACAACAAAACTCATGCCCTCTCTGTCGCCAACCTGTTTACACGTAACAAATTAGTGAAACAGAGTCTAGTTAATTAGGGTTTCAAAACATGTATTTTTTTTTGGGTGTGGTTGTAATTAGGGATTTAGTAATATCCTCGTGTCCCAAGTCTAATTAGGGTTTCATATTTTGTTATTATTATTTTTTTGTTGTGGTTGTAGACGTGTAATTGTAGTAGTGATAAATTTAGTTAATCTAGGGGTTTCACAGTTGTTATAGTGCTGGTGATTTTAAGGTACTCATCATAAGGGTGTATTGTTTATTGAAAATTTATATACTCTTGACTTGAAATTCACACTATTAATTCATTACAAGATTGATTTTGGTATGCAACACAAATCTTTTAAACTTGGACTTTTACGTAGAGATTAATGATACTGTATATATAAAAAATTGGATTTTATAACAACCTTCAAATCACCAGAGAGGAGAAACAATTCACTATATCTACCAAATAACAACTTAGAGTTTAGAGTTTCTAAAGCAACCTGCTGGCACGTGAGTTTGAGTTTACTCGCGGCTGTTGCAGCACCTAACTATTGTTACTTGTTCACTGCAGTGCAAGAGAACAGGAAATACACATTGATGAAATGGTTCAGCAATTGAAGATTTCAAAGAACAAGCTCTAGTACGCTCTTTCTCCTTATAACATCTATCTCTCTTTACTCTGCAAAGTTGTTGAGTTCATGAGTTTGCTTTTTTTTTTTTTTTTTTTTTTGTTATTCAGTCATTGGAAGGTGATGGTTTAATATACTCAACAATTGATGACTATCATCACTTGAAACATATCGAGCTTTGAATGGATCACCAAAACCAACAGAATGTGTAAGGCTCATATGTTCATGCCAATGACACAAAATAGTTTAGCTTCCTCTTTCCTCTCATGCTCATTCCTCTTCCTTCGTTGTCAATCACTCTTTCCTGTTTTGTTATTGTGTTTGATAAAGAGGAAGTGAAACTCTCTAAGGAACTGTAGAATCTCATACGCTTTAAGTCTATCACTGTTTCTTCCAGTGGAGAGTCACAAAGATGTTGATGAGAGAGGTCCATCAATTCACCAACTCGCATGGGATTCGAATGAGATGAAGAAGTGACATTGTAAACTTCTGGGACACCACAACCATGCTTTGCCATGGCCGCTATTGCAGCATTCACAACCATGTCAACTGGTATAACGTCTAATAAAGCTTGAGAATCTCCCAAGAAGTCAGCAAGTTGGGCTTTGGCATAGGCCACTATGATTGGATCTGTCATTCTGTTTTTTTTTTTTTTTTATATATATTTATTTGTTAAAAGCCAAGTGCTAATTTTCAGTTAAAACACCACAAGCTAATCTATTACAGTTCCTTGTAAAAAACAATTTTTAAACCTTAATCCTTGGATCCAGCCAGGGGAAGGCTCCTTGTAAGAGCTTTCCATAATAATAGGCCTTATGATCACCACAGGCAAATCTCCTCGATTGCTGTTAATTGTAGTCTCCCCTATGGCTTTTGTGAATGTGTAACAGTTTTCCCACCCATAGTGTTGAGCTCTGTTTCTCATAACATAGCAGACATATTATTTCAGATTTGGGTACATCCGTACATAAGATAAAAGCATAGTAGGTGCTGCGGAAAGTAAAAATTTCACGTGTATTGTCACCTTTCAAAGCCGAGTTCTTTCAGTTTCTTGTTTTCTTCGCAGCCATGGAACTTTTTTACAGCTTCGGAAGCTAGTTTTAGCTCTGATTCGATGTTCAAGTCAGAAGTTATGTTTTCTCTGATACAGAGAGGAGTCTCTAGTATTGCCAGTCACGTAAGCTACATATCCCCAAAAAAAAAAAAAAGTTTCTCAAAGTTCTCTACAAAAACCTCTTATACTCAGCCAAAACAATTTTAAAATACTCATACCAGTTGAAAAATGGAGGAAGAGTTTCAAATTTTTGCATTCTTTTCGGAAGCTTAAGAGCCTATCAGGTCCAAGAGCATTGACATTAAGGGCAGAGTCGTATCTGTTTCCGTTTGTTTGGATTAAAAGCAAATTCATTAATTAATTACTACGGTTAATTTGCAAGCAGTGAATAATCGAGCAAGAAGAAACAGAGGAAACACCTGTCGTCGAATGTTGTACGACGACCACCACAACTGATAATGATACCAATCACCCCACTAATCATGTCTGCTATTTCAGGTTCGATCCCTAGATTGTCTTCTCCAATTACTGGAATTAACTTGCTCTTCATGAAAGCTTCATAAGAGCTCCCGTGCATCTGCTTCAGAAGCTTGAACAGGTCCGAGTTTATGATCTGTTTGAAAAATGAAAAAAAAGGGTACAAAAATGTGATAAGGAACCAATATTAAAATGGTTGGGAATGAAAACGTTTAAAACAAACCTCATCGTAGAGTCTCTTGTTTGCTGATTCTTGATCCTTGGATTGGATCTCATCAGAAGGAAGATCTTCCCAATCTCAGGACTTTCCCTCAACAATTTCTCAATCAACACTGCAACAAACAATTTATAACCCTGAAAATAAGTTTAGTTGGATAAGAAGATAACTCTAATTTAAAGTTTTTACTTACCTTTGGCAAGATACCTACCACCACCAAACCAAGAGTTGCCAGATCGGCGGCGTAGCTTCTCCGCATCTCTCATTCGCCGCCGGCAGTTTTAATTCTCCGATGAAAATAGTTTACAATGTGTTTCCGCACGTGCTTAGTCCAAATGAATTAATGGGCCAAGTATGGGCTTTTTCATTAAATTATAGCCCATTTGTATCTGTTATTAAAACACTTGAAAAAAACACATATATAGTAGGGAATCCAAGTTCATCAATTGTGCGATCAGCCGATCAAAGGGAAGTAAAAGTTACAAATTCTTTTTGGGATTGGAATTGGAATTGGAGTTGGGGAAAAAAAGCGAAGATGAAGATGAAGATGAAGCTGAAGAAGAAGACGAAAGGAGGGAAGGCGATGAACCCTACCGATGTCTTCCGCAAAGAGCAACGACAGAAAGAACTGTTCCGTGTAAGTTAGGGTTTATTATTTTTATTTTTTTCGAACAATTCTATTAGGGATTCTTATTTGTAAAATCGAATTGCTGAATGGTTTTAGTTTTGGTTTGTTGTGAGTTTCTCGACCTCTCGTTTACAACATGAAATTTGAAAGACGTGCTCAGAGTATCAAGTTGTCATTAGTTTTCGCATATTCAATAGAAGTCTTTTGAACAACGATATTAATTTTTTCATTCTATGGTTTATAATTTGTGAAACAATGTGTTTTTATTTGCCTTGCTGTGTGGGTTAATTATACTTTTGTTGTTGCTAACGCAGAACAAGTTAGTGAGAGATAAAGTAAGAGAGGTGGGAATTTTGAAGAAGGATCCTGAACAAATCAAGGAACAGATCAGGAAACTCGATATGTCAAGTAAGTCATCATCCTCATTATCCTATAGTCTTAATTTGCAAAGTCTATCAGCTTATAAGCAACTGACACAAAGGTTCTAATTGATTATGGTGTAGAGGCGGAAGGTGCTTTAGACAAAGCAAGGAAACATAAAAAGAGACAACTTGAAGATACATTGCAGATGGTTGTGAAGAAGAGAAAGGTATAAACAGAATCCTTTTGGTTTCTTATTAGGATGAGTACATTGTTGGAATTGAATGTCGTCTTATTCTTCTTTTTCTTGTGTTTTTTTTTTTTTTCTCTCCAGGAACATGAGGAGAAAATGAAGGAGCAGGGGAAGCCTACAACCTCTGTTATGTCTAGGTGAGTTGTTGAGTTCTTTAGTTCTATCAGTATTGAAAGTTAATATGAGTATGAGATGCCCCTGGCTTCCTATGATTTATATCTTGTTTCTTGTGTGTCTATATAGCCACCTACCCCAACAACGAAGAACTGGCGAGGAGGATGCAAGATCAAGGAACCTAACACCACAAGTACTTACTTAGCTTCTCTTCGTCTTTGTTTCTCTTTCCTGCTTTTAGATTTCCCTTACCTTAATATTGTTTGATGACAGGATTCTGTTTATTATCATCCTACATTGAACCCGACTGGTGCCCCTCCCCATGGAAAGCCACCCATGTATAAATCCTCAATAGGTACTATTTTTCTTTTGTCAAATGCCGTTCTTTACCCATACAATGTTTCCTACCTTCTCTCTCTTAATAAAATTTGTTGATGTTGCAGGACCTGGAATCCCTTTAGATGGCGTTTTCTCTATCGGTGCTGCATCGTCTTCAAATACTGAGTCAGAAGATGCCTTAGTGACTGCTCCCCCGCCTCCACCTCTCCCAATAAATGGCAGTAGCCCAGGCTCTACTTTGCCTCTTCCACCTCCACCTCCGTTGCCTCCAAACCCTCCTGTTCCAACTACTGGACTTGCTTTTCCACCACCGCCCCCTGGTCCCCCACCAAATGAGCGGGTTTCAGTTCGTCCTCCTCTTCCGCCACCTCCTCCCCTTTCTCAATCTTCCCAACTACCTCCACCTGGCCTTACTGGAAGTGAAACTGGTAGCAATATCCTTTCCTCATCAGATCAAACCTTCAGCGACCATAAGGTAATTTTTTGCACTGAAACTCATTCTAGAGTATATACCAATGCGTGACTGATAGCTTTCTTTTTTTATAAGTTAGGACAAAGCAAGTTTGTGGATTATTAAAATTCTGCATTAGGTTGTCAATAATCAAAATTGTCTTATGAAAGTTACATATCAGAGAAAGGTTAAAGCGAGATTCATTTTGCGTTCTCATCGTGCAGGTCTCTACTGTGACTTTTATCCCTCCTCCCCCGCCTGGGCTTCCCCCGAAACCTGTAAGCAATGGGTCTGATGGTGGTCCACTAAATACTAATACTAGTAGTAGCAATCTTCAAGATGCTAACTTCTCCACAACGGTTACACCACCACTCTTACCTCAACAGCACCAACCAGCTTTACTCTCTAATTTACAGCCTGATCTTCTGCATCCAGGGGTATTACACTTTCCACCGTTGCCTCCAGATATGTGTCCCCCTCCTGGACCCCCTCCTCATGGAATGTTGGTTCATCTAGGAGTCCCAAGGCTGCCTTATGCTCGACCACCTCATATGACGAGACCGCCACTTCCTCCAGGACCAGCGCCTAATTTTCAAGATGGACATGCAATGAGTAGGCCATATGTGCCACAAAAACCATCTTATGTAAAAGCTGCTGCTCCTACGGTTGTCAAGAGACCACTTGCTCAGCACACACCTGAGCTTACATCCATGGTGAGTGGACATGATTTACAATAATTAATAGTGCATAAATATGGCCCATTTATCTGTACATTCATTTGGATTCTGATTTGTTTTCTGATATTCAGGTCCCTGCATCAGTTCGGGTCAAAAGAGAGTCAGTAGCTACAACCAAACCAAAGCCAAACACTTTGACAGCGACCACCCTGGGATTTACACCAAGGACTATTACAACTTATGCTGCCCCGGTGAAGCCAGCGTCGGCCACCAACACATCAGCACCGTCAAAGCCACAGAGCATCGACGCCTCTTATTCTGCTTTCTTGGAGGATATGAAAGCTCTAGGAGCACTTGATGGCTAGAATAGAAGCTATGAGACTGCGTAAGGAGATGAAGCAATTTCTGTATGGATCATATTATTAAAACGTTTCAGTAGTAAAAAAATGAAACTAGACGACCTCAATGATTGTAGATTCCACAGGAGAAGTGAAGATTGTTTATCTTCTTCACCTTTTGTATTCTTTCACCAACTCTCAAGAGTTTGCCTCTCCTGATATATACAGCAACTCTGAGAGCTTGCCTCTTAAAAGATGTTTTCAAGTAAAAGCTAAAACATTTTGAGAATATTTTGGTTGGGTGACCATAGAAACGGACCTTCAGTTTGAATTTGGTTAAAAGTATCAGAATCAAAATAGCATCATTTGTTAAAGGGGAAAAATGGAATGTGAATTAATGATTTTTACAAGGATTCATTGACTGCACAAAAACAGCAAAGGCGCTTATTTTATGCAACAAAAGCTGTTCTCATTGGAAATATAATTCTTTTTCTCACGACCAAGCGATATAAACATAACAAAACAACGCACTGTTGTGTCATCTCAAGTTGCAGCAATGAGGTTTGCCCGTCATGACCAATTTGTCCCACAAACAGATCATCTGTCTAGGCGATTGGTAATGCGCCGTTAAATAATTCTCTATGCAACCAAACTGGCAGAATTTTAAGCTGTGCACATAATCCACAGACTTTACGCTGTTGTTGAACTGTTCCACCCACATTCCCATGCTCACGTCTTCCATTTTGAATAACTAAACCAGGATGAAAATGATGTATATTACACATCACATAGCTATAAATTCTTATCTCTAATACTCTTTTTTCAAACAAAGATGATCAGTTACCCTTAATTTGTGTTGCTCAAACTCCTTTACGATGAAGTGGGAGATATCTCTTGACAGTATGTAGCCAGGACCATTGGCATAAGGTGGATAATCTTCCTCTGGCCATTCCTGTAGAACTCGTTGAATAAATTGAGTAAGAGTTTGAGATTTTTTACATTTCTGGAACAAAGAAGCGAAATACCAAATTTCTTCAAATATTACCTCATATGAAACAGCCCATTTCCCTTGGCGAAGAGGCTTATGATAATAATTGATGTTGCCAATGTACAAGCTTCTATCCATTGGTGTTTTCTTCACTTCATTAAGCACCGCATCTATGCGGACAAATGTGTCATCGTCACACTTCATAACGTATTTGGCAGCCAACTGATAAGCCTGCAAACCAAAATGTTAAGTGTTTTTCTACCATAGATCACTGAAAAATGACACCAAATTTGTTGACTCGTTGATTCTTAGAATAAAAACCTCACCCCGTACTCGCAGATTGCAACAGTTTTCAGAACAACTAGGTCATAGCTGTCCATGTAAGGAACTATAACTATGTCCCCAAAGAATTCAGCTTCCTTCTTTAGCTCCACATTGACTGACTTCCTCGTGTGCTATATGTTTATACCAAACATTCATCATCAATTTGTTTGAAAAAGTTACTAAGTCCCAACCCTAATCAAGAAGACCTAAAACGACTAGCCTTAAAGAACCTTACTGCAACTACGCTAAACTTACCAATGCCACAAAGAAGCGAGCCACTACTTTAGAAGATCTGATGAGTTTATGCTGCATCCAAGACTTTCTCACGGCCATCCGCTCAGCAAAATGATTACCCGCAGAAAGAACACCAATAAATAACTCAACTTCTTCATCATGTATTGATGGGGCCTGCCAGTTGCTTGAGAGCTCAAGATACCTCTGAGGATCAAAATTAGGGTGCGAGGTTGGGAGATTGCCAGCAATAACAGAGTCAACATCTATGTCCCCAGTAACAGTTAGACCAGTAGCATCCTCGAGCGTAAAACCCTTCATATGGCCAAAAGCACACACAAACAAATATCACTTTCTGATCTTTTATTACTGCTCCAAAAGCAATTCAAAGAATGTTGTTCTGAAGGAAGCATCACTTACAGTTCGGAAAGGGAAGGATGTGACATGCCTCCCATCAACACTAACGTGATAACCCTCCAATCCAGCAGTTAGTGTAAGCACGAAGAGCTTCTCCTCAGTGAATGGAAATGGCCATTCTACAGTTACTTTCTTACTCCGGCGTATAAAACGACTCAGCCACCATGTTGCCTTGTTATGCTCTTCTTTAGATGATATACCATTTTCTCCAACCCATTTCTCACACTTAACCTGACCATCAACTGTGAAACAAAGGTCACTCTTTGAACCTTTGTCTGCAACTCTAAATACTAATAAACTAAGACAGTACATTGAACTCACCTGTTTCTTCATCATCACTAGATCGCCAGCCTTCACATCTTTGAGCTGAGCTCCACTGCATCCTATAACAAGTGTTCTGCTCAATCACAGGCTTACCACTCCAATCACCCTTAAGCCTAGGATTGAAGTGAAGAATCCGAGGTGGATCTTCCCCTTCCACTGCCTTCAACCCTTGCAGCTCCAACATAAACTGTGAAACCTTCACAGTTTCATCTTCTTCCTTCAACATTGTTATCTTCGGGTCCATCTCTGAGTGAGCAGCTCGTGGCTTAACAACCACCGTGATGTGTGACCCCAATGCTAACCCACAAGGAAGCTCAATGAGGTTCCCACGGGCCAAAAGATCCGACCCGGATAACGAAACAGAGAGCGGGCAAGAACTCGAGCCATGTTTCTTCTTCTCCTCCTCCTCCTTCAAAGCAATTACGGTTTTCCCAGATTCAAGCTCATCCCATAGCTTCCCACCAACTTCCCAAGCTACCTTGGCTGATTTATGGAGCTCAAAGGACTCATCTTTACTACTCGGGTCGAATCTTTCCGGTTCAAACTTCAACCCGGATATAATCCTTACCGTTCTTCTCAGTTCTGAGCTAACCAGAGCTCGAGCAGGCGCTTCCGATTCTGTTTCTCGGTAGATTAATCTCCTGAAGGGACGACCCGGAGCTGGTCTCTCTTGCAAATCCCACTCGCTACGGAGCTTCTCGGGTCGGGTCAACCGATCCTGTGATAAAGCATTGAACCCGTTTCTGTAGACGACGGGGATCTCGAGCGTGGTGACTAGAAGTATGTACAGTAGTAGACCAACCAACATTAGTATCTGAACCGATCTCTTCTTGCTGAGAGAAACGAACATTACGAAATTTTCCCACTTGTTTGGTTTTGACAGCTTCGAGTTCCTCATTGCTTACTTATTTTTTCTCGAATTATCCACATAAAATCAAAATCAAGAACGGATTCAAATCATTTTCACAGTGAACTGATTTGAAGAGATGATGATGAACAAGTTTGTTTATTCAGAACTTGAAAATAAAAGCCTTCTTCATTACTACTGATGCTGACATTTACACAAAAAACCGCCGTTACAGTCACATCATAAACCTTTTAAAAAATATTTTATTTTATTTTTAATGTTTTTTCAAAATTTTGAGATCGTTGGATTTCTCTTTCTCAACGGCATTATTTTTAATAAAATACAGGAGTTCTTGTTTTTGTGGATAAACAAAAGTCTAATTCAAATAGGGAAAAATGTCATTTAAATCCCCAGTTCCGATTTTCGTTGATTTAAATCGAAAACACAAACTCTTTGTTGATTTAAATCCCAAACGTTGATTTCATTTTCTACGTTTGGACCAAATAAAAACCATTAACAATTACCGTAACAAAACGATGCCTTTGCTAAATTGAAATCAATTTCTCATTTTATTGACAAACCCTAATCCCAAATCAATTTCGTTTGTTTATTAGATCTCTAATGGAGTTTAAAATTACAGAGAGAGAGGGAGAGATAAAAGCAAAAGATCAAGAAGACGAACCTAGAAGATACTTGAATGCGCGTGTGACTAATTAACCCATGACAGAGCTAATAAATTCGTCTAGGTTTCATTTTCTAATAAATCCTAAGAAATCGATTTGGGGATTAGGTTTGTCAATTGGGAAATGAGAAATTGATTTCAATTTAAGAAATAAAACGACATTTTTGTTATAAACGTAATTGTTAAAATTTGTCAAAATAGTCAACGAAAGTTTGAAGTCAACAAAGTGTTTTCCTCCAAACATAGACTTGGAGATTTAAATCAACGAAAATCCGAACTTGGGGATTTAAATGACATTTTTCCCAATTCAAATAATCTAAAAGAAGAATTCTAAAACAACTCGAAGTTGCAACTGAAATATACCCACTCAAAGTAATGTAATGGGCCTAGTTTGGGCTTTCAGCGGCCTAATTTCGTAGTTTGTGTTTACTTAAATAAAGTTTACTATTAAAAAAAACGACGCACGTTTCTCACCTCCCAGAGCAAAACGTCATGCAAGTCGAAACCCCATCGTCATATGACCATGGAAACAGAACGAAACGGCGAATCCGACGAACGGAAACCCCGAAGAAGACAATGGTGGCGATTTCAATGTACAGAGGCAACCTTCACAAAGTTCCCAACGTAAAACGCGAGTGGATGATGCCGGACCATAATCTCTCTAGAAAGGATTTCAAATCTCTCCTTCATCGCCGTAAACGAGCCCTTTCTCGTCTCCCCGTTGATTCCAACCCTAACGCGAACCTTACCGTCAAAACTGAATTGGTTATCGATCAGGAGGATCCGATTCTTCCATCTGAAGAGAACGGTTCTTCTGGGAAGCAGAAGCTAGTTGAGGTGAAGAGAGAGGAGGTTTGTGGGAATCAGGTTAGGGAAGATGAGAACGACAGAGGTGTTGAAGGAGCTAGACCAGACGGTGGAGATCTTCCCGGAGGAGTGACGGAATCCAAGGAAGCTGATGATGTGCCACACGAGGATGCGGCGAACGAGATGGTCGAGGTTTGTTTAGGTTTCTTTGATATTTTCAACTCCTTTATGATCCTACTATGGAATTTGAGTATAAATTAGCTGATTTGAAGCTGAAAATATCATGTTCATTGAGAGATTTGGGGTGAGCTAGGTGAAGTAGATAGGAGAATATTGGGAAAACTAGATCAGTTTAGGTGAATTTATCAATATTAGTGGCGGATTTGTTGAATTGTAGAATAGCCACTGTTAAAGCGAAGCCGCCATTGTTAAAAGCTTTGACGTGTGTCTTCAAGTAGTTTAAGTTGCATTGATGGATTGGATGTTGTTGTCACGTAACAAGTCTTATAGATGAAACAAATTAGCCGCAAGAGAGTTACCAATATGGGTCGTAGTTTTGTTTTCCTGTGTTTTAAATGCCATCAATCAAAAAGTCTATAGCTTTATTGTTTTGCGTTTCGTGACTGTATTCTCTCTTTCCGAAATAGGCAATTGAAACAACCGAAAAAGTACCGAGCGAAATAGAGATTAAACGGAAAGAAGTGGAGGACAGGTTACAAGTTTTGAATGCAAAGAAACACAATCTAGTCCAAGTGCTTAAGCAGGTCAGTCCAGTATCTGTTCTACTCTCTAGAAAAGTGTTTCAGCTCTATATACTAATGTCGATGTATTATGTAATAATACTTTTGTCTAATTAATGGATACACAGATATTAAATGCTGAGGAAGAATTGAAAAGACGCAGCTACATGCAACAGCAAGGAACAACAGCAGCGACTCTTCCTGCTCTTCCACTCCATGTGGATGTCTCTAATGACTCGGGAGGTAATGCTGGTGCTCAAATGGAAGGTGGAGAAACTGATGATGCAGCGAATCATAATAATGCTCAAACTCGTACTGTGCAACGACTTTGTGGTGCTTCTTCGTCATCTGAATCTCCTCTCAGAAGAGCAGCAGCCTTTTCACAACACAATAAGGTAAATATTCAATTCTCCTTCATCTTATACAACTATATAAACAAATTACTTAGAATCGTTGGATCCAAAATAAAACATGGGATCTCTTTTCTTCTTGCTCTATCTCTGGTTTTGGATTCATATATATATGATGATTGGCTATTGTTAATGTTTCCCAGGTTCCGCATACTTCTCGATGGAGCCCACGAGTGGCTCCCTCTCAACATGGTGCTGCAGCCACTGTCTCTGCATCTGGAACAAACTACATTGCTTCATCTCCTTCACCAGTTGGTTCTGGTGGCACTTCTGTTTTCAGAGAATCACGGCTTCAGAGTCCATGGAATTAGTAGCTTCTCCTCTGTCTTTTTGTTTTTCGTAGCTGTAACGTGTTCATATTGATTGATGTATAAATCAGACTTATCTATATCTTATTAGTATTACTGCAAAGTGCAAACTAATATAATCAGGAAGAATCACCGTTTCTCAAAGGGTCATTGTTGTTTTTTTCACGTATATGAATAAATCCCAAAAGCTCTTTTTATTGCACAATCAAACCTATGAGCATCTGCACCATATACTACTAATTCCAAGATATTGTATATATCTTCATTTTGAGGATGGAGCCGATCGCCAGATACAAACGCTGAATCGCGATCCTGAATCTTAATTGATGACCATCCCGGCTCTTTGATCACGCCTTTAGACTTCATATCTTTCCTTACGTTTGCAGCTTCTTCCAAGTTCCCTGTGCCTGAATATATATTGGCTAGTGTTACTAGTGCAGTTGCAGAAGTAGGATCCAGCTCTAGAATCCTCTCGGCCGCCCTTCTCCCACGTTCAGTGTCTCCTTTGGCCCTACACGCAATGAGAAGTGTGGTCCAGACTACATCGTCCTTCTTCCATGGCATGTCATTGATCATCTTCTCTGCATCACTTAGCCTTCCTGCTCTACATAACAGATCAACCATACAACCATAATGTTCCTTGGCTGGTCTCATATTATACTTCTCTTGCATCAAGTTGAAATAGTGAAAACCAAGGTCAAGCTGTCCCGAATGAGTGCAGGCGGTGAGAACGCTGATGAAAGTTACAGAGTCAGGTCTAAAACCAACCTTCAGACTCTTCTCAAACAGATCAATAGCTTCTTTGCTCTTTCCATGTTCTGCATATCCATTGATCATAGCTGTCAAGGAAACAATATCATCTCTATCTGTTTCTTCGAATATTTTTGAAGCTTCTTTGATACTTCCGCATTTCGAGTACATATTAATCAGACTACTACGAACCGTGGGGTTCTGTTCTAGACCAAGATAAAGAGCAAGCACGTGAACTTGTCTGCCACCCTCAAGAACTGTCATGTTTCCTGAAACACTCAACAAACTAGCAAGAGCAAAATCCGTTGGTTTTGTCCCCGCTTGTCTCATCCATGAGAAATACTTAAAAGCTTCTTCTCCAAAACCGGCTTGAGAGTATCCTCCAATAATCGTGCTCCACGAAATAATGTCTCTGCATCTCATTCCTTGAAACAAAACAGAAGCAGAATCTAACTTCCCACATGCTGAATACATCTTCATCATCGAGTTACTCACTGACAAAGAATCACCTAGACCTAGGGAGAATACATTACAGTGGAGCTGCTCGCCCCACACAAGTCTAGAAAGACTCGCACACGCAGAAAAAATCGATGCAAAAGTTTGCTCATTAGGAGATACTTGAGAGTTTCTCATATTTATAAACGTCTCCACAGCTTTTTCTTCTTGGCCCATTTGATTGTAAGCTACGATAAGGCTTGTCCACGAAAAAACATCCTTGTCACTCATATTTCCAAACAAACAAAGACCGTCCTGCATTTCACCACATTTAGTATACATAGTAGCGAGCGAGTTAGCCACACAGAGAGTATCATCAAAGCCTCTCACTACCACATGAGTATGAATCTCCTTACCATATTTAACTTGACGTAAACCAGCACAAGCCTTCAAGACACTAGCAAATGTAAAAGTATCAGATGGTTCATTCAGTCTTATCATATTCGAAAAGTACATAAGCCCTTCCTTGTAACGACCAGCGAGAACCAAACCCGTTATGACTGTTGTCCACGTAACAGCGTTTCTAAAAGGCATTTCACTAAAAACTCTGCAACTCTTGTCCATCTTCCCAATTCTCTTGTACATCTCAACCAAAGAACTTCCCACGTACACAGAGCTGATAAGAAAAGTCTTCACCGCGTAAGCATGTAAAGATTCTCCATACCCAATGTTGGAACTTTGACCACAAGCCTTGAGTGCAACACTTAGCACATAGGTATCAGGTAAGACGACGGCAGGATCAACAACACGACGCATAGCGGAGAACAAAAGCAGTGCTTCGTCAGAGTCGTTTGCAGTCACGTATCCTTTCATGATGGATGTCCATGACACAACATCTCTGTGTGGCATTTTATCAAACACTTGGCGAGCATCTCGTAAATTCCCGGCGTTGACGAGACTTCGAAGGTGAGAGTTGAAATCAAATGTGACCACCACCTGATTCGAGATACGGTTCTCCAGTAATGAAATCGATGCTGTACAAAACCGTTGGATCGTGCCGCCGTTTCTCACACTTAAAATCATGTTTTAAGTTTTTTTCATCTGAAGAAAACAAAACATTCACTACTAGACAGAAGAAGAAGAGTCCAGTCAAATTTAACGTAAAACGGCACATCGTTCAGTCAAGGGTTACAAAAACGGCACATCGTTCAGTCAAGAATTACGAAAACGTCACATCGTTCAGTCAAGGATTACGAAACGTCACGTTGTCCAGTTACAAGGTCCTCTTTGAGATTTTTTTGGATAAAGTGATTTTTGGATACAGTGACTGATTGAATTATCCAATACCCAAACGGTAACGCTAAGCTTCTCCGTATTCCCAAGGTACTACTACTCCGATGTCGGATCCGGAACTCCTAATGGATCCTCCGGTAGTGAACGAGTCATCCTTCTCTGAGATTTGGCCATTTTCAGTGAACTATGGTATCCAATTACCGCTCAATTCGGGTCAAGACTTCACTAGTCGAGGCGAGTTATTCGGGTATTCCGGTAACAGTTACATATCGGCGGTTGAGGAGTCTACGGTGACGGACCTAACAGGAGGACGAAGAAAGAGACGACCTTTGACCAGCGTTACTCGATTGGTGAGCTTTGTTAAGCTGGTTCTCAATTTCACAGCGTTAGCTTGGGATCTAGGATTAGATTATAGTGAAGTAGATAACTTTAATTAGACGTAGTCCTATGGAATTGGTCTTTATAGAAATGTGACTAGTTGATTCCATATGCTCATCTTAATGGTTGTTGCTGTGACTACGAGTGATTAGTTTATTATTTTAGTTCAATTGATGATTTTGAACTCAATGGTTGTGTATGTGTATATAACTTTGAGCAGAAAAAATCAAGGAAGAAGAAAATAAAAGTTTGTGGATCTGAAGGAGAAACTGAGGATGGTTTGAGACCTGAAGGTGAAACAAGCTCAGGTGGTGGAAGCAAAGGAACCGAAGAAAAGGATTATATTCACGTGAGAGCAAGACGAGGACAAGCTACTGACCGGCACAGTCTAGCAGAGCGAGTATGTTCCTAAATTCTACCTTTATAATGAAAACAAAGATTACGGCTTTTTTGATAGAACAACACCTTCATTGTTTGGTAACAAAATGTTAGGTTTGAGTCTTTTGACAGGGGTTTATTACAGTTACACGGATTGGCTTGTTCCTTTTGTTACTCAGATCAGTGTTATGTTCAACGTTTTATCCGTATACTATTTATCTACAGCATGGTTTCTATTTTATTTTACAGGCTAGAAGAGAAAAGATCAGCGACAGGATGAAGTTTCTGCAGGATTTGATTCCAGGATGTAACAAGGTACATACTGATAATCCTTTTGTCTTTGTTACTGGTACATGAAAATACAATTGCTTCATACTCATTGCACCCGCTGTTTACCATTGAAGCCACTGTTACAACAAAGCTTTAACACCTTCGGAAATATTTATTAGAATGCTTCTATGATTCAGATCATAGGAAAAGCTCTTGTGCTTGATGAGATTATCAATTATATTCAGTCGTTGCAACGGCAAGTTGAGGTATGGTAGCCATTTCTGTGTACTTTATATCTTTCTTCTAAATGCTGCACCTATTATAATATGATTATTAGGCTATAATAATGAATTTGGATGCAGTTTCTATCGTTGAAGCTAGAAATCGTTAATTCAGATGTGAGCATTGGTCCGGAAGTAGGAATGTTTACTTCTGGAGATGTAAGCCCCAAACTCCTTTCTTTAGAAGTTCTTACGATGCTACTAAAATTACAGTACTTAGTAATTGTTGATCATAAGGTTTCATCACCAATACTAAATTTGCTGGCAAAAATATCAATCTTTATACTCTGTTGTCGATACAGTTCCGTTGTTGATCATATAGAAACGTATGATTTTTTTTGTTTGTTCATCTGTCGCTATTGATTGGATAGAATTTATTGATCTTTATCTATAGAGTATTCATAACATATGTCAGCCGACAAACTTGCTTGATCTTTGGGATCGATAAGAGCCACTGACTTTTCCATGAGCTATTGATGTTGTATTTTACAGCTTAATACTCTGCCGATTGAGGTTCATCGAACATTGTTCGATCAACAAGAAGCTGACAAAGCCCTAGGGTCTCAATCGGACTGGCTCCATATGAGAATGGATGGAAGCTTTGAACGAACTGCGTGATTGATCTTCTTGATGGTTGTCTATATAAATTAGCAGATAGTACGACTAGGAATTAGAGACGAAGCGTGACTGTTATCATCAGAACTCAGAAGTAAAGATTTAATTTAATGCACCAGACTGCATATGTTTCATTATTAACAACTTTTTTATTGTCCTTTGTAATACTCAATGACTGTGACAGACTCATCATGATGAACCAAACGTAGTGATTAGTAGTTTTAGGAGAAGCCAAGACGGCTGCGTTTTTAGTTTGGTTATCTTTTTAAAACCTTGTTTAGTTCACACCTCAAATAATTTTGTTGACGTAGATAATGAGTTCTTTTTTCTTTTCATTTTCTAAAACTGATTCTTGATTTTATAAGGTGATGAGATAATTAATATAGTATGGTGAGATTTTTTTTCTCAAGACCCGCATAGATCAATGGGTGGATAATACGTTCGGATCAACAACTTAAATATTCTGCATCATATTTGAGTAAGATTCACTTGAAGTAATTGGATTGTTAGAATTTTCCCAAAATATTAGTTAGGTTGACCGAGAGAGAACTGATTTCGGTTCCTTTCTCAAGTGTAAAATGTGTACATAGCAAAGCTTAATTGTTTGCCAAAAAAAAAAACAAAAGCAAAGCTTAATTAATACACTAAATATATTTTGCTAAGACTTTCTCTCCTGGTAATCAAATTCTAAAATACTAATCTCTCAATTTTCTCTCTAGGCCAAAAAAAATATTGTATTGATTCTAAAATTTTTAGTAATTTATATCAAATTTACAAATCATATCTTATTCAATTATGGATTTTTAAAAAATTCTAATGAAATTCAATGATATTATCAAACTAGTAATTTGAAAATCTATTCAAAATCCATTGTTATTGAAAACATTTTGAAATTTATTTTTAATGATTTTATAAGAATTCTGAAGATTTCCCTAATTAAAAATACAAAAAACTAAATTCATGGTTTTATGTAGGATTTGATTACAAGAAATCATATCAATTTTACTAAAATTATCGAATTCATATAACAATTCAGTAAAGCTCAAATCACTTAAAATAATGGACTAAATACACTCCTCATCGTTATGAAAAAACATAAAACCACATTTTTTAGTGGGACAATTTTGATTATGTCTATTGAACTTGATTTTATTTATTTCGCTGATCATTTTCATTTTACACAGCTATAATTTTAAAAATTATATCATTGATTTTAAAATAAAAATAAAAGAGGTTTAATTTGATCTTCCTAATATATTTAGTAGCAAACGCAAGCAAAGTCATCTAAGCCATCTAAGACTTTTTTTTTGTATCATCCACAACAATAATTTGCAATTTTGACGATATAAAGATATATTTATCATTATATATATCAAACTCATTATTAATATTATACACAACCATTATTTCTTATTTCAATTAAACATAACAACAATATTATACTGAACTATGTACTATATTCTACATAGATCAATATAGTACATAGATCATTATAGTATATTCTTACATCCTTCAAAGTATATCAATGTAATGCTGCAAAGCTTTTTGTTAACTTGTGTATCTAAACAATCAAAATCCTACTATATTAATTGAGAAGTACAAAATGAAACAAACCTTTAAAAGTGTAAAAAAATTACATTCAAATGCTATTACAAATACTTAATTAAGATTAATTAATTAATTTAATGACGATAATAAATAAAAAATAGAATTGTTCACAGATCAAATAAAATAAAATCATCTAATCAAATTAAATCTAATCTCATTCGTACTTGATTAACAAAAATTAACAGCTTAGATTTAAAAAAAAAAACTAATCGAATAAAATCTTGAACTACAAATTTTATCAAAAAACAATTCCAGCACGGATTACAAATTTTATCAAAAATCTAATCGAATAAAATATATATCATTTGATTAACAGCTTAGATTTTAAAAATTAATAATATATATATATAGAGCAATCAGTGGATGAGTAAATAAAAATGAAGTTTTTAAAAGAATAAAACGGGATTTGTTAGGACTCTATATATATAAGAAAACAAAAAAATGTAACTTTTTAAAAGAAATATAATAATAATTTCTATTATTATATTATAATTTTTAGTAAAATATATTAACATGTGTTGTACAACACGAGATATCTCCTAATATATTTGCAATAGTAAAAAGGATCCTAGTAAGAAACATCAATTAGATTACAACTGAACTGACTAGAGAAATGCAACATAATACTAATATAAAATCAAAAATTTTGATGATGTGAAAAGTCGTTAGGAAAATTCATGTAAAATTTTAGTTAACCAAGAAATTCATATGAATTTAACTAACCAAAAAAAATCATATGAATTTAATAATGAAAAATTCAACCATAATTTTAATATTTATGATTAATCTTTTACACTTGAGAATTTTTTTTAGTAGTGTGTTGTCTATGGCGTACCATGATCTTACATGACATTCTAAACAAGAAAAAAAAAATATTATAACTCAATTTCTCAATCATAACGATGTTGTCTCTGTTGGTTGACTTATTCTTGATTGATTAGGAATTAGATGTTGTTGATACAAACTTGTATTCTTAAAAAAGGTAAACTGGTATAATTTGAACCATTATGTCGGTGATCTAAAAGTGACTTTGTTTAAACCGGTTAGGTAATAGTTAGTACACTTGGAACAAAATAAACCGAATCCAAACCAATCCAATCAATGTAAGGAAATCAATAATATTGGGTTGAGCCGGTACACATATATATGCATCGAACCAGCATAATTAATCTCCGGTGCGGTGGAGCTGAAAAAAAAAAGGTAAGAGCAGAGAGAAATGGGGATAGTGACTAGAGCTGGAGATTGGTCGTTCAAGGCATTCACGGCGGGGCTAGGGCTCGCCACCATATACCTCACCGGAACTTTCTCCTTTAATGTCTATCGTGGTCTCTCTTGGCACAACGCTCAATCTGTATGTTTTTCTTCTCTCGCCCTTCACTTGTTCAATTTGAAGGGATCCGCGTTTTCCTGTATTTTCGCTTCTTTGTTAAATGATTGAGAATTCTTCGCCAGTATGAATATGATTCGAACATTTGTAGAAAGATTCTTGTTGAACGATACTGGATTGATGTTGAAGCTGAGTCCCAAAATTTAGGGTTTAAGACAGTTTCTATATTGTTGCTAGCTAACCAGTTATTAGGGTTTTTGTTTTGATAAACAACAACGATGATATCTCTCTTGAGATTCTTAGTTATATAATAAGGAAATTTCTAATCATAGACTATGTGAATTACATGCTCTGGGTTCTCTGGAAATGATGATATCTTTGTGATTGTTAGAGATTACTTGTTTTGGATATGCAGTCTTTGTCTATGCAATGGATCAGCTGTGCTAATGATGTCTTTTATCTTTCTAGTAGCTAGATCTTGTCCCATTTTGGATATTAGATATGTGTTCTAGGTGATAGAAAGGGCCTTTTATGTGAGAGGAATTGTAAGAGATATAAAGATGATTGAGGTAGGTTCACGATAAATGTAGAATTTTTATATTCAATTAAAACAATCCATAGAGACTTGATTAGTGAGAGATTTTCTCAACCATTACCCTGTTAGTTGTCACTCAGTGCTCTCTCTCTAATCGACCATGACATTCAATCATAGCATTACACAGTTAAGGCTACAGTTAAAGCTCAAACTCCAGCCAATCAACAAAGCTTTTCACATCCTCTTGTCTGTGTCTTGGTTCCAGAGCAATAATGTGTATTGTATTATTAGGTTGCTAATATTGTTGCCATGGCTAATATTCATTCACCTTCGTGGGCAATGTAAATTACCTACAATAGTATCAATATGAAACTTTCATTGTTGTTTATTTTGTTTTCTCAAGATTTTAGAACTGTTTAGGAGAAATTCAATGTTCCAGTCAAATCTTAAGAGAACTCAACTGGTAGATGCGATGTGGTGTATTCAATTATTTTTATCCGACCTTTCTTTTATTCTCTGTGTATACTTACTTTATGACATTGTGTTTGTCCTTCTGGACTTCTAATTTTCACCCCTCTTAATGTCTTGTCCAAAGCTAAATCTATTTTGTGTATCTTACTAACACTTTCTTCTTTCTTTTCCTTGCAGAAGCTGGAGTTAGAGCAATCTGAAGAACAACCCGAATGATCCAAAGTCGGTTGCTCTCTATCTTTCAAACAGCAGATGCTTCCTTGAACCTTTGTTGTGCGTGTTGCTTCTTTTCATACAATTACTATATCCTTGTTTCGATTATAGGAGCAATTAAATAAATGATTTTTTTTTGGTTAATACCATCACTGAATTTGTAATGTGATTCCAAAAGTTCCATAATATAAAAAGAACCAACTGTTCGTACAGTAGTTCCTCTAAACTACTGATAAATTGTTAAGGTAATATAGAAACTGCGAATCCAGAAACTGGTTTGATGACAGCAGAACATGAACCTGGAGGAAGAAGGATTGACCAAAGGCAAGATAGGTAGCATATGAAAACTGTAAATTTCAATATTGTGTCAAAATTCTACTTTAGTTTCTCAGTAGCAACGATCAGTTAAACTCTACAACACAATACTATGAACCATCAATCATGGCTGCCTCTACAATACAAGAGAAGAGCACAGAGAATGCTTTAGTGTTACAGCATCGAGAGAATTTCAATTTGGATTGCAATAATCTATGAGCTCACGTGATACACTCACGTCTGACTTTTATGATTCATGTAAAAAGCGATTTGGGTTTCTGGAAAACAAAAATACAAGGTTTCTCCATAGGACGATTACAAAATCCTTTTCGTTTCGTCACTTATTTCAAGAGCCAAAACAAGAGTAACAAGATGAATTTATGAGATCGTTAAAAAAGGGAGATAAAAAAACTCATGAGCTTCCTCCTGCAGCAGCCTGAGCTTCCTTTCTCATCACTGCTCTCGCATAGATCTCATAGCAGCATCCTGAGAACAAGCACACATCAAAACGCTATTCAACTCAACACTATGTCATCGACATCAATCCCTAACTATATGAGCTACACACACTACTCTACTAATTGCTGATCATATCAAAACTGAGGATGCAATAACAATTCAACTCAAAACACACAATACTATGTCATCGACATGAGCCCCTAACTATATGAGCTACACACACTAACTCTACTAAGTGCTGTTCATATCTAAACTGAGGATACAATAACATTAGATCAATAGAGATTCCATTGGCTGAGAATGCCAATCCCAGCTACTATATTACATACTATTCCGTCCACTACTAATACGAGAATACGATAGGAAGCAAACCAAGGATATTCCCAACTGCAGCTTTAGCAGAAAAAGTAGTAAATCTCTTAACGAAAATAGCATTCCATACCGGCAATAACAACAACTGTGAGCACATCTCCAATCCTCTTCAATCTGTGCACTCCTTTCTTATGCGACTTGAATCTCCTCAAAGAGGCATCCTCAGCCAAGAGCTGCAACAAATACAACCATGAAAACAAAAACAGGAATCTCACTGAATAAATCTAAGAAAACAAATGTTACAGGAGCCCTATCCCTCTTTGCCTCACTAATTTCGGATTCAGGCTTGGCACACCGAGACTTACTGAACAATTACACTACCTTCTTCAATTACTATTTGACATACAAAGATCTTTCCAAAACCAAACCCCAAAATGAATCATTGCTCCTTTTCTAAACAATCTAATCTGACCAAATCGATTCCGTGATCCCTAACCTCAGAACGGAGACAAATGTAAAAGATACTTACAGCTTTCTCGCGAGCACCTAGCTCCACATGGAACCCACGACGGGATTGAGCCAACGCACCATCCGTCTTCTGAAAAAAAAAAAAAAAGATCAAAGAGGATTAAAACGATCCCGTCATAAATCAAAATAATTGAACACCATATCTGTTAATCAGATTCGATTCGATTCGATTCAAAAAACAAAACCTGGGAGGAAGATCGGAGATGAGATGAAATCAAAGTGTTGTTGAGTAGAAACGCCATTTCCGATGAGGAGCAAAGATTTCAGCAGTACGAAGACGATGGGATTATTATACCAAAAGTAACGAAGACGGATGAAGAAGCTCCTAGTAAATATAGTAATAATAAAAAACTTAAATTTGTAATTTTTCGTTTTTTTACTTTTACCCCATGTTTAAGAATAATTTTCATTTTGACCCCAAAGTTATTTTGTAGATACAACTTTTGTAGACCTCTTTCGTTATAATGTCATGAATCTGCTTATTTGATGCGAAACTAATGCGAAACTAGGGGCCAAAGAAAAACACAACACCGAAACAAACGAGTTCTAAGTCTGGTTATCTAGACTAAATAAAAAAACCCACAAGAGGGCAATCATCAGGACTAGGAGATGCCACTTTAGCATTTGGCTTAGCAACATTCTTCTTGCAATTGCTGCAGAGCTTGCCATGTGTGTATAACAGACAGTTCAGATCAAACTTGAGCTCATCCGGGATCATGCGGTTGAGATGAACGTAGGTTTTGTTCCTGTCTGCTGTTTTAGGGACCCAGCCTAACGCCTTTGCAATCTCAAACACCTGTTTCAGTCGGTTTTGTATCTCATTTTCCATCCGCTTGATCCAAAGGAAAACACAATACTAAACACCAAGAATTACGAGAAACACTCACATGGGTGTCTACTGGGAAATCATTGTGCTGGAGATTGAACATCAGAACACAAGAAACCTGTCAATCATCAAAATACACCTCCCACGTCAGTTTCCAAAATTTAGCATAAGAAGGTTCTGAAAATTGTTTCTACCAAGTCAAAAGAAAGAGAGGGGGCTTTCACCGTTTTAGGTCCTACTCCTTTAAACTGAGAGAGCTCAGTTTTCACTTCATCTACTGATAAACTGCGAAGATACTCCAAGCACAATACGCCTTTTTCGTTCTGTAAACGGTTCAATATGTTCTTGATACACACAGCCTTTTTAGGGGCCAATCCTCCACAACGTATAGCATTCTCAATTGATTTTGACTCCGCAGCCAAAACCTACAATGGAGGCACAAAGAAGTAAACACATATCTTTACCAACGATGTCAATTTACATTTTCTCAAAACTTTTAACCAAAATCTTAAGGAGAATTAAACTCACAGATTCCCCAAATTTCCCAATAACATTCTTTAAATGAACAAGAGAAATATAAAAAGAAGAGTGATTAAACTATGCTGTCTATGTATATGCATTGCTCCAAGATTAGAGCTTAACCAAAACTCATAACTAAATCAAAATCATAAAACTTCACAAACCTAAACTATGTATATGCATTGATCCAATATTATAGCTTAGCCTAAACTCATGACTATATCAACATCACAAAATCACAAAACTTCACAAACCAATAACTTTGAATTCCCAAAATATTCAGTTAAGAGAACTTACATCTTCCCATTTCGGGAATGCAGCTTTGAGAGAAGCGAAAGCCCTTAGTGAATTGCTCTCAGTTGTATTCTGGGAGAGAAGAATTTTAACCAGACCATCAAGCACGCTCTCTTCCTCCGCTTCATCCAATGGCTCAGGTTTCACCGTACATTGTGTATCGTGATCATCGACGGCGGAGAGTGATCGGAGTCTCTTACGGCGGTAACTGGCGAATTCGGGAGGGAAACCATGGAGAGACAACAAAGCATCTCTCACGTCTCGGCATTCTTTAGCGGTAGGTCTGAGAAGTGCGGGGTAAGGATTGTCGCCCTCGACGGTGGATTTATTGGCCGGGGTTTTTGATTCGCCGTCGTTTTGGTTTAGGCGTTTCCTCTTCTGGGCGGCTTTGCTCATCTGATCTCGAAGGAAACTTTTGCCGGCCCGGTGTAAAATTCGGATCGGTTTACTCTTTTCTTTTGTTCTGCGCTTAATTTAACCCACAAGCGTAGTGGAAATTGGGTCGGTTTAGTAAAAATTACGTCCGGTTACCTAAATATCATGCATATTTATAAGATTCCGGTATTTGGGTTTCGCTTTGTTTACATTTGATTCCGGTTCTTTCAGTTCTATATTCTATAGATTCCGGTTCTTTCAGTTCTATATTCTATAGATGGCCCTCATTGGTACAAAACTTTTAAGACTTAAAAAAAAATTAAAGTCTTAACAGTCATTTATTAGCCAATCATACTTTTTCACTTTTATTTTTTTTTTTAAGTTTTGTAAGTCATTTTTAATTTTTTCTTCTTTGTTTTATCTAGGCCTGGGCATTCGGGTACTCGGGTCGGGTTCGGGTAGGAACCGTTCGGGTTCGGGTTTTCGGGTAGAGGAGTTTAGGACCCATTCGGGTAAATGTAAAAATTCGGTTCGGTTTCGGTTTGGGTCTTTTCGGGTTCGGGTCGGATCGGGTATGGATTTCCAGAACCGCAAAAAACCCGATTATTTTCGGATACATAAAAACCCGGAATTTTACCCGAATACCCGAAAATTTTCGGGTAAATTCTCGGGTTTTTGGATAAATACCCGAATTTTCGGGTAAATACCCGGAATTTCGGGTATAATTTTGAAATTTCGGGTATAATTTCGGGTATTCTAGTTAAAAATCGGGTATTCGGGTCCTAAATTATTAATATCTATTTTTATTTCGGGTATTTTTGGATTCGGGTTCGGTTCGGATTCGGGTTCGGGTTTTCGGGTAGGGGAGTTTAAGACCCAATAGGGTAAATCCTAGATTCCGGGTTCGGATTCGGGTCCAAATTTTCGGTTCGGTTTCGGTTCGGTTTTTCGGTTCCGGTTTTTTTGCCCAGGGCTAGTTTTATCAGATTTTTTAAAGCCTCAAAACCAGGCTTTAAAAATAAAATATAAAACTTTATTTTATTCTCTCTCCATTATACTTAAAAACTCTCCAAAAGTTTATATATAAATTTAACATAAATAATTTTTACACATTAATTATTCTTATTTTTTCTCATTTTTTTAAGATCCATTTCAATAATAATTATTTTTATTTTCATTATCATCATTAATATCATCATTTTAATATATTTCAATAATAAAAATAACAACTTTCGAGGATCCTATTGATTATGGAGTTTCATATATTTTAGAGTATGTTAAAATATTAACGAATAGTTTTTTTGATATATATATATATATACTAGAAGTTTCTCAATCCTTCCTCATTCTCCTATAATTTGTAATGCCAAAGCGTGTATCACAACCTAAAAGAGGTAACAACAAGTGATGTTGCTCAGATCAAATTGATGAAACTCTCACAAACTTGGGTGGAGCAAACATATGTACAGAGGTATAACCATTCAAAGAGTTGTGCCCTATGTTTACTTTCACAGTTTGGAACATGTACCAGGTGAGTTAGATAGATTTCTACAAAAAGATCCAAGTTATTGATTGATTGTGATGTTCTCCATTGTCATGCTAATGTTGTGTTATTTCAGGATTCTAAAAGATGGGAAAGACAACCTGAAGAATGACACCATGAGATGTGCAAGACAAAGGTAGAGAATTGAAACACCAAACTTAGTACGTTTACAAGTTTTAAAGGACACACACCAAATTTAGTACAGTAGAACCTCTATAAATTAATACTCAGTAAATTAATAATCTCTATAAACTAATAAATTTTTCCGGTCCCAAGTTAGGACTAGTGTAATTTTGGACACTATTCGATAATATAATAATTTTTTTGAAACTCTCTTGTAAATATATGGTCCCATCAATAATATAAATTAATAATTATATAAAATTATCTAAATATATGTATATGTCTACGCATTAATTTTTATTAGAATTATATTTTAATATTTTTATTATATAAAAATATTTGAGTGCTATCTTCAAAACATGAGAATTGTTATTTTCATTGTAATTGATTTTATAAAAAATATTAGTTATAAAGATAAAATCTTATTTTTAATATTTTTTTACAAATTAGAAAAATCTCTCTATAAATTAATAATTTATCGATAAATTAAAATCTCTATAAATTAATAAAATGTCATGGTCCCGACTTTATTAATTTATAGAGATTTTACTGTACATTTACAAGTTTTTAAAGGACACTAATGCCTTGCTGTTATAAAATGTCTAGAGGCATGAAAGGTCTGATAGAAAGCATCATATAGAAAGCTCTCCATAATTAGATCTTAAAGCTCAAAACTGAATCCACCTAAGGATTTAGAAGTGTACGTAATTTCAGTGTCTAACAAAAAAAAGTTCGAAACAAAGATTCCTACATTGATCTTCAGTGAATGATAATCTGATCAAAATCTAATTAACATAACCGATTCCAACTAAAAAAAAATTTATAATAAAGGATTTACTTCTCCTCATCGCTGTCGGTGCCATAGGTGTGACACAGAGATTCGAGTCCCTCCGTTACAGTCTTCTTCGACATTATGCAAACAGAAGAGATTTGACTGGGATAATTACCGCAATCACGTCTCTTTTTATTAGCCTTCTTCTTCTTATTCTCATCAAGCGCCTCATAGTTTTTGTTTCTCTCTTCATCAATCCTTCTAGTCCGCTTACCAAATTTTATCGACTTGATGAGCAATTCTTCCTCCACGTTCTCTTCTTCTTGCTTTTTTCTTCTACTCAAAGCCTCAAGCATGGAGTCTACGCTCACGGAGGCTCGTCTAGACTTCATAGACTTAACCTCATCAAGTGCAGCCATAACTTCAATCTCTCGTTTAGATACCACAGTTCTCCTCTCTAAGGACTCCAATGCGTTTTCAGTTTCCTCACGCTTCTTCTCCTTCTCCTCGACTCCGTTATACAGGCAAGTTGCACCTGATTCGACAGTATAACTACTGTTCTTTGGATCGGTCTTAATTATCACCTCTGCCAAGCATTTTGTGCACTTGATGTAGAACCTAAGGATTTTAATGCCTAGGTACGTCTCGTTGATGACGTCTTCTTGACGGCAATTGACTTTGGTGCCTTCCGACATGTAATTACCACATGTGTTGCATCGAACACGTACTGGAAGCATAGATCGAATCTTCTTCTGCTGATTTTTCGGTTTCTGGAGGCGAGGTATCTTCTTCGGATTGAAATCTGGCGAATAATACTTGTTTAGGCTTTTGCGTTCTCCCATAACTTCAGAGCACACGATCGATTAAACAAAAAAAAAAAAAAAAAAAAAAAGGCAAATCAGGCAATAAATAACAAAAGAAGGAGATCGCAAAACACACCCGAAGAAGAAGAACAGTCCAACAAAGAAGGAGATCTCTCTTTGCTCTTTCTCTATTTCTCTCTTGTAATTTCTTGTTTTAGATGATCCTTAAACGTTAGGGCCTCCTTATATAGCCAAAGATGAGCGCTTCTCTGTTTCCTTTTGCACTTGAAATTGTTCTTTTCTTTTGTTTCCTTTTGGTTTGCAAGCCGACTAATAGATTATTTAAATTTTAAAATTATATATTATGAAATCATTTAAATGTAATAAAATAGTTTGAATACATAAAAATTAAACATAAAATGTTACTAAAAACACAACTATCAAAATGAAAACTTATAACAAAAAATATAATAAATTTTATGAAGAATTATGGTAAATAGTTACAATTAAAAAAATCATTACGACAAAGTGATCCTAACTGAGAATATTGAACTAATTGTTATAATGAGTAAATGTAACTTTCTATTAAGTAATAATAATTAAAAATATATTTAATAATGATTGAGACTGTATCAACGGAAAATTCAAATTAAAATACACAACTTTTAAAAACAAAATAAATTAAATTTTTAATATTAAAATAGTTTTTAACGAAAATTGAAATAAATAGAAGCAATTGTAAATTTTATATTAAGTTTTATTAAATTTATATATTGTTATAACGTTGAATATTAGATATTAATATTTAAATTATTTAGATTCAACATAAAACAGAAATTTGTTTCAACGAACAATGATTTGTTACTTATTCAGGACGAGACAAATATATAGAAATTTCAAAAGAGATGGCTATTTAAATAGACACATCTATTAGAACGAAAACTTGTGATAAAAAAAAAGAATAAATTATAATGAAAAGACACAACTCTACAATGAACATATACAACTGTTTGAGTTTACAAAATAACAAATAAAAACAAATTTTTTTACAAAAAAGTACTACAAAAAATCGCAACTGTTGTTCGCATTTATTCAGATTGTTATTTTTAACTTTTAATATTAAAAATTTTTCTAACAAAATTTACGATAATTAAATGCAACTGTAATTCTATATTAAGTTGTATTAAATTTTTCTATTGCTATAATTATTTCTAAAATTTTAGTTAGATTATAGAGTAACGTTGAATATTAGATATTAATATTCAATTATTTAGGTTCAACATAAAATGAAAAATTTGTTTCAACAAACTTGTTAGTTATAGATGAAGAGACAAATATAAAGAGAGTTCAAAAGACATGACCATTTAAATAAATACATCTATTAGAACAAAAAATTGTGATGAAACAAACATAAATAAAATATAGTGAAATGACATAACTCTACAATGAACAAATACAACCGTTTGAATTAAAAAAAAAAACAAAATTTTTATGAAAAAGTACTACGAAAAATTGCAATTGTTGTGTCTACACTTGATTATACCTAATAACTCATATAAACTGTTTTTAAATAGAAGGCATATTTATTATCATATTGAAAAGTCAAATCGAAAAACTCACTATATAATCCATCTAACTCTTGGAAAAAAACTCTATGTATTTTCATTAAATTTTTATATTTAAAATTAACTAAAAGTTGTAAATTAGATTCATCATTTCAATAATCTTTTGTTAACTCAAGAATTAAATGATATTTTTTTACTTTTAAGAAAATGAATTCTAGAGAATAATTTAGAAAGCTGTAAAAACCGTTGAGATTGAAATTTTATATTATTTTGTGTCATGACAAAAAAATGAAAACAGTTCAAATAAACAAATGTATATAGTTTTCAAAAGATGTGAATATTCAAATAAACACAACTCTACAATAAACAATTATAACATTACAAAAAAATCGTTATAATGAACAATGGCAACTTTTTTAAAAACATACAATTTAAATTTTCTACATTTTTTTTTGGAAAATTATCTAAAAGGTATGATTGAAAGCACATAACTTTTGGTGATATTTATTCAGATTGCTATTATATATAGACATATATATATATATATATATTTTTTTTTCTTTTCAACAAACTCTCCAGCCAATTAAGTTACAAAGTTTTTTGTACTCCCTTATAAAGGAAACATGATACAACTAACTAATTTATATAAGAGGACAAAAAACTACGGTATGTTGCTTAAACAAACGCACAACATCTGGATCAAGCTACAACATAAGAAAAAGCAAGCTTGAAAGCCTAAGTACAAACAACTAAAATAAAGATATAGAGGTACTAAAACCATAAAAATAGTAAGATCCACCAAGTAAAAATGCCACATGAAGTAACGGGAAGCTGACCAAGACCAAATCACCGGTCGCAGAACGACACAATGATATATTTTTAGTATTTCGAGTATTTTCGGTTATTTGGTATAACTGATATTTTTGTCGAGTGTTTTTGGGTGTACGGAATATTTTGGTTCAATTCCAGTTCTTCGATTTTGATGTTTAGAATCCATTCTCATAAGTTTCCCTAGACTACTAAAAAACAGGATAACAAATGCAATCGATTATTTATTTATTTATTTATTTATTTATTTTTTTTTTTTTTCGGGCAGGAGACAAAGAGCTAGAGAGGTAAGTAAGGTTTTACAAAGGTTGCAACTTGCAATCAACAACATAACAATAATATTTCTTAGCACAGAGTTCTGAACCAACATCTTTCCTCATAATAAGAAGACTGCAAGTCAAGTATAAGTTATTTATATCCTGTGATGATAGTTTAGTTGTGATCTTTGGTTATCTTAGTACATTACGTTTATACACATCTCCATATCAATGATAGCGATGCTCAATAACGTGTTACACCATCAGTGCAAATATCTCTTTTTAAAAAAAATCTTGGAATGGTTTAAGTTATCATTCAAGACTGTTCGATAGAAACTTGTACATCATGAACCATGATTTCCAATTTTTATAACATTTTTTTTTTCTTTTCAATTTTATCCTTTTAGCATTTAGGCGTAGAATAGAATGTATCACAACGTCACAAGCTCAGCTATTCTCGTAAACATATAATTATATAAATAGGGAATGTATGGTTTATGTCGGTATGACGTGTTCGCATGACGAATCGCGCATGTTGGTGACTGGATCACATGACTTCAGGGAGAACGACTTGTAGATGATTCAAACTCGTCTAACTTGTAACGTACGTACCATATAATTATAAATTACATGACCAACAACTAAATCTACGTTCCAAATCTTGCATTTTACATTTTTTTTTAATATCCGAAAAAACTGAAGTTTTGATATATCAATAAACACTTCATTTTTCTTACAGATAAATAAATAGTTTTGAGATTTTTTTCCAAAATAATATATATTAGGTTTTCATCCGCGCTGCACCGCGGAACTAAATTATAAACTAATATATTTTAAATAATAATTTTAAATTTATTTAGTTTTCAAATTTCCAATTAATTAAATTTTATCTAATTAATTTATAATTTTATTTAGAATGTTTTTCTTCTTCTTATGTTTTTTTTTCCAACCAAACTATAATAATTAAAATAAAACTCCCAGATTGGTTGCCCAAACAGGAGGATACGAGTTTACAAATGTAGATTCTGAAGGTAGAGGTCGTGAAGAGCGAGCTAGGCAATCGGCTCTGACGTTGGCATCTCGTGGAATCTTGGTGAGGGAAAAGGAGGGATATGAACTCTGAAGTAGAGAGAAATCCTCCAACAGAGTAGAAAAAGCCGGCCAATCTTCCGGCGTCTGCACCATTGCCAACAACTCTACACTGTCCGTCTCGAAAGCTTGACAATCGACTCCAGCCACCAGTAAAGACTCCATAGCCCAGATCAGCGCTTGTTGTTCTGCATGTAGTGGGGATATACTCCGATAATGACTCCGTGCACCCAACAGGATCGTTGTAAGCTCTCCACTGCAACACCACCAACCCAAACCCTGGAAGGGGTCTGTAATGCCCCGCACCAAGACTATGCCCGGACAATCAAACTGGTGCGGTAATGCTCGATCCAACTTCAGTACAGTTTAGCGCCAAGGAGTCTTCCAAGCGTGACGGGTGACTTAGGCATCCATAGGGATCCATAGGTAATTAGAATTAGATTTTTGACCGTTAGATGTAGGATCAGTTCCTTAAGGATCGGAAAGGTATGGTCAATGGTCGGAAAATTTTTCGGTACGGTCGTGTATCGCGTGTGGGCAGGACGGACGGCCAAGGGACGGCCAAGTAAGCTGCTTAAGGGGATAAACCGCCCTACCTTGTGGATAAGGACGCCCCTTTTGCTGTGTCTTACCGTGATTGGTCCTTACCTTGAAGCTTATCCATCCACCCATGCTTATCTAACCATTGTCCTTATCTTATCCCTTTGCCCAACCTTATCCTCTTCCAAACCGACCCTATATATACCCCTCTCCCTCGTCCCTCATTCTTCATTCCTCACCCAAAAACCTCTAGAGCCCTTAGGAGCATTAGCCCGCGAAGGAAGCTCTCGGAGAAACCTTCAGCCGCCCGCCTTAGCTCTGTGAGTTCGGTCGCGTGTGGGTAGCACGCGAATAGGTTTTAGTTTATTGTTTTAGTATTTTATTATTTAGTTTATTAGTTGTTTATTTATTTATTTATTTATTTTTTTATTTAGTTTATCTATTTATTTTAGTAGTTATTAGTTAGTTAATTATTTTATTTAAGTAATTAATTAGCTTGAGGTTAGGAAGTATTACTTAGAATTATTTAGTAATGCTCTTAGGATGGTTAGTTGCTATATTGTTTGGTTGTGTTGCTTGTTGCTTGTTGTGATTGCTTGTTGCATTACTGTTATGCTGTCTGCATTATTGTTATAGCGTCGTGATGATATAACCGTGATGCTAGACGTGTAGTCGCATTGCCGTTATGCCGTCCGATTGCTTGCTTGCATTGTTATGTTGCTTGTGTGATTGGTTGATATAGCGTCGCGATAGTATAGCCGTGATGCTGGACGGTTAGTCGCATTGCCGTTATGCTGTCCGATTGCTATTGTTTGATGCATGGTAGTTAGTATCATGTAGTTAGTTGCATTAGGCGAATCATGAGGATCCCATTGTCTGGGGCGGATCATGACCGGCCAGACACTACATGACGATGTAGTATAAAGGAATGTATATCCTTGTAGACTTTGTGTCTAGGGTGGGGGCATTACCTTTGAGGAATGTATATCCTTGTAGACTTTGTGTCTAAGGTGGGGGCATTGCCTCGGGGAGATCATGTATTCGATAGGGGCCCAAGTTAGGAGATTAGAATGGCATATTTAATTTTCTTGTTGAGTATACTCGTTGTAGTATACTTTGTTTGCATTGATTGCTGTGTGTTGATTGTTATTTTGGGATTTTGGGGTTGGGGCATACTAACATTAGAGATCCGGACTCATTGAGTAATCTTAGATTACTCATGATGCTACCCTATTTGTTTTGCAGGTAACCAGTAGTGGGTTATTTTAGAGGGAAGCGGGACGTTAGGAAAGCCAGTGTAGGTTTTTCTGCCTTTTTGTAAAATATGTTTTCAAGTATATGTATGAATAATGTTTTGGAGATTAGCTCCGGCCAAATAAATGTATACCTTTTGGTAACCTGTTTCCGCTGTACTGGATATATTATGTATAATAAAGATGTTTTATATTCGGGGTTGGCTCTTAATGATTATGGTCTAGTCCGGACCGCCCAAACATTCGTTCATGGTAAGGGTTGGCAAGCCTAGACCCATGTCCGAGTGGGATGGCCTTGTGGTATGGATGACTAGGGAGACTGAATTCGTTTCGGTAGCCTCGGTTGTCCGTCTGCGAGCGTCATCACGTAGCATCTTTGGCCGTCCTATCTATAGAACGGTTCGGGGGTGTTACAAGCGTGGTATCAGAGCCAGGTTATGATGCTCACGGGAACCAACCGTTTTCAATCTTTTTATCGAGTAAATGGTCGCAAGAAGGCATTAGGAAACTGGCCACGTCCAAGCTTATTAGGATTAGTGGGGATTAGGTTAGTGGGGATTAGGACTTACCCTTTTATCTTCTGCAGATGTCGGGTCAAGGATTAAGCGGAGGCCGGTCGTGGGGATTGCCACCTGGATATGGGAATTTGAACATTGGGTATCCTGATGGTAGCGCTGGTAGCACTAGTGATCGCAATGGTACTGAACGGAAGTCTGTAGACCTTTCACTTTCTATGGGATCAATGGCTAGGAGGCATGCTGATATGCCTGGGATGGAGGAGTATATGTCGCCAAGACCTGAACCTGTTCAGCCGCGCAGTTCAATGTCTTATTCCAACAGGAATAATGATCCGATGGATGAGCAGCAGGAGGAGCCTCGGATGAATCAGTATCCCCGAGGGATGGATCGAAATGATAACTTGCCAAGAGCTGAGTTCGAGAGACAAGGCCTAGCACTAGAGTACCAACAGCCAAGGACGCAAGAAGAGACCCCGATGATGAAGCTGATGTATGATATGATGGAGCAGATGAAGCAGCAACAACAGATGATAGCCACAACACGATCAGAATCCTCGTCGCCGCCGAAGTTTTTGGACATGGTAATGATGATGAAGAATATCGGCACTTACAAGTTTCCAGGGAGTACCAACCCGTATGAAGCAGACGCATGGCTGCAAAACATTGGGAGGAATTTCAATGCAACCCGGTGTCCGGATAGCTACAAGAAGGATATCGCAGTTCACTACTTAGAGATAGACGCTCTAACCTGGTGGACCAATGTGGAGGGATGTTACGTAACAGCACCAACTTGGATGGATTTCCAGCGAGAGTTTGAAAGGAAGTACTTTCCTCCAGAGGAGAGAGATCGTCTAGAGACGCGGTTTTTGCAACTTGAACAAGGTGGGAGAACTGTTCGAGAATACGAAGCTGAGTTTGCTCGACTCCGGAGGTACATCAACTATGGCAATGGAGATGAGCAGGCTGTCATACGCAAGTTTCTTCGTGGACTACGTCCATCTATCCGAAGCCGACTTATGGTGGTCGAGTTTAAAAGTTACTTCGAGCTGGTGGAGAGAGCTGTGAATGTAGAGGAAGGACTGTTAGCCGAGAGAGACGAGATGCTGCCAATCGTCACTGCAAGGGAGAAAGTTCAGAAGCCTAAGTTTGGTCAAGGACAGGCCAAGAATCCGACTAAGAATAAAGAGAAAGTTCCAAAGGAGAGAGTTGTTACTTCTGCACCGTTATGCTTCAACTGTAATCAGCCAGGACACTATGCACGAGGCTGCCCTAACACTGAAGGTTTGAGGGGAAACCAAGATGTGGTGTGTTTTTCTTGCAACATGAAAGGACACTACGCCAATCAGTGCCCAGCTAAAGGTCCCATTTCCGGAAGGAATCCAGGCAAGGCAATTAACCACCCAGCACCGACTCGCCCTGCTTATGAGCCCGCATCTAAGAAGCAAGCGACTGGAGTTAGGATTAATGCTATAGAATTAGATGAAACCGATCTTCCAGAACCTACTAGAGGTCTCATCGCAGGTACGTATGGGTTCTAACCTCCTCATTTTTTATTGTGTTTTTGCGTGTGCTTGTTGCGTGTTTTCTGGTTAGTTTTATTTTGCTTGCGTAATTTGGTAAGCAGGAACTTTACGTGTTGGTGGAAGTCCCACTCACGTATTGTTTGACTCGGGAGCGACCGATAGTTTCGTAACTCCCGAGACTGCTTCCAAATTTGAAGGAACTTTTACCCGTAGAAAGGTAAACGTTTCTGTTCGAACCCCTCGTAGCCTTATCCTTAAAGCCAAAGATCTAGTATTAGGCGTACCCATAGAGATCTTGCCGAAAACCTTTTTAGCCAATCTTATGGTATTACCCTTAGAACGTTTTGAGGTTATCCTAGGTATGGACTGGTTATCTTCGTACCAGGCCCATATAGATTGTGCTAGAGGTAGGATTTCTTTTGAAGAAAGCCAAAACCCGATAGTTTATCAGGGAATTAGTCCCAGCCCAATAGCAACCTTTGTTTCCGCTCTAAGAGTAGAAAAAGAGTTAGAAACCGGAGAAGCCTATTTAGTCACCGTGACCGTTATCGGAAACGACTCGGAAGATGAAGTGGAGATCAAAGACATTCCCATTGTTCAAGAGTTCGAAGAGGTTTTCAAGACATTAGAAGGATTACCACCACCCCGAAGCAATCAGTTTTCCATCAATCTTGAACCTGGAGCGACACCAATAGCGAAGGCACCATATCGAATGGCCCCTGCAGAACTATCTGAGCTGAAGAAGCAATTAGAAGACTTATTGGAGAAGGGATTTATACGACCTAGTTCTTCACCATGGGGAGCTCCAGTCCTGTTTGTGAAAAAGAAGGATGGGAGCATGAGGCTATGTATTGATTATCGAGGGATCAATAATATCACCATAAAGGATAAGTATCCTTTACCGCGAATCGATGAATTGTTGGACCAGCTACGAGGAGCTGCATGGTTCTCCAAGATCGATTTAGCATCAGGTTATCACCAAATTCCGATCTCAGATGCTGACATTATGAAGACGGCGTTCCGAACAAGATATGGACAGTATGAGTTCGTGGTTATGCCGTTTGGACTTACTAACGCCCCGGCGGCATTCATGAGACTTATGAACGAGGTATTCCATGATTACCTTGATTCATTTGTTATCATTTTTATAGATGATATCCTCATCTATTCTCGGAGTAAAGAAGAGCACGAAGAACACCTTCGGAAGGTATTGGAGCGACTAAGAAATCATCGATTATTTGCTAAGTTTAGTAAATGTCGATTTTGGAAGCAAGAAATAGGATTTCTCGGACATCGAATATCAGCACAAGGAGTATCCGCAGAACCTGAGAAGATTCGTGTAATTCAAGACTGGCCGCAACCTACTACTGCAACTGAAGTACGAAGTTTCCTCGGTTTAGCGGGATACTATCGGAAATTCGTGAAAGGGTTTTCTTCTATTGCAAAGCCCTTAACACGATTGACTGGTAAAGGAGTCCCATTTATTTGGAGTGAAGACACGGAAAAGGCATTTAGTAAACTCAAAGAAGCCCTGACGACAGCACCGATTCTAGCCTTACCAGAACCAGGACGACCATACACGGTGTACACAGACGCTTCGCGTGTTGGCCTAGGATGTGTACTAATGCAAGAAAACAAGGTCATTGCCTATGCTTCAAGACAGCTTAGGAAACATGAAGAGAACTACCCGACTCATGATCTTGAGATGGCTGCCGTGGTCTTTGCACTCAAGATATGGAGGTCTTACTTATATGGAGAGACTATTGAGGTATTTACGGATCACAAAAGCCTTAAATACTTGTTTACTCAGCCCGACTTGAATCTACGACAAAGACGATGGATGGAGTTCATAGCTGACTACGATATGAAGATTCAATATCACCCGGGAAAGGCCAACGTAGTAGCTGATGCTTTAAGCCGTCGAAAGTTAGAAGTAGACGCTGAGAAAGATCTCGAGATTCTAACAGAACAGTTGAGGAATGTTAGCTTAGCAGCAATAGACGGAGAAGCTAGTGCACCACTAGGATTACAAGCAGTGCGCCAAGCCGGATTACTGCAACGAATCCGAGAAGAACAAGGAAAGGACGAAAACTTACAAAAGATTTCTGAAGATGTGCGAACCCAAGGAGGAAGAAATGCTAGTGGGTATCACTTAGCTGACGACGGAACACTTTTACACAATGGGAGGATCACAGTACCTGATAGTGAAGGCTTACGGGAAGAAATTTTAGGACTTGCGCATCATACTCGATTCAGCATTCACCCTGGGAGTGTCAAGATGTATAAAGACTTGAAGAAGTACTACCACTGGCCAGGAATGAAGCGCGCAGTAGGAAGATGGGTAGCTCAATGTCAGACATGTCAACAAGTTAAAGCAGAACATCAAGTTCCAGCCGGACTATTAAGAAACCTTCCTATACCCGAATGGAAGTGGGAGTCTGTAGCGATGGACTTCATAGTAGGAATGCCAACATCCAAGGGAGACTACGACGCAATTTGGGTAATTGTAGATCGACTAACCAAAGTAGCACACCTACTACCCGTCAAGCATGATACAGGCTCGGAGCAGTTAGCCACGTTGTACGTGAACAAGATTGTACCACTCCATGGCGTACCCGCAAACATTGTATCAGATCGAGACCCAAGATTTTCTGCCTCATTTTGGAGAGAGTTACAACGAGCTCTAGGAACCAATGTATTCATGAGCACAGCTTATCACCCGGAGACAGACGGCCAGACGGAGCGAACCATTCGTACTATTGAAGATATGATACGAATGTGCGTATTAGATTGGTCAAAAGGATGGAAGTCTCATCTGCCCTTAGTTGAGTTTTCCTACAACAATAGTTACCATGCTAGTATTGGCATGGCACCTTTTGAAGCTCTTTACGGAAGACCCTGTCGAACACCTTTGTGTTGGACCGAAGTTTGGCGAGAAGAAGGAATTCAGAACCATATGATTGAGGAGACAATGGAGAAAGTCAAGATAATTCAGAAAAATATGAAGAAGGCTCAGGATCGCCAGAAGAAGTACGCAGATCAAAACAGGCGAGAAGTTGAATTCGCAGTAGGAGATATGGTCTACCTAAAGGTCATAGCTATCAAGGGAAAAGGGAATGATCACTTTGGCAAGACCGAGAAACTAGGAAAGAGATATGAAGGACCGTTTCCTATTATTGCCAGAGTCGGAGAAGTCGCTTATCGCTTAGCATTACCCAGGACCATGGGAATTCATCCTGTATTCCATGTGTCTATGCTAAGGAAGCACGTACGAGACCCTCGAGAAGTAGAGACGCCATTAGCCGAAGAACCGCAACCTAACGTCATATATCCCCAAGGACCATTGAGAATTGGAGCGAGACGTATAAAGAAGCTCAGAAATAAGCAAATTCCTCAGATTCAAGTAACATGGGGTAAGCAACAACGAGAAGTAGTTACATGGGAAGATGAAGCTGCATTCCGGAGGAAGCACCCAGAATTTTTCGAAGAAGAAAATCTTGATGAAGCAGGACCATCAGAACCATTTAGAATTCGGGACGAATTCTAATAAGGGGGGGGGAGAATGTAATGCCCCGCACCAAGACTATGCCCGGACAATCAAACTGGTGCGGTAATGCTCGATCCAACTTCAGTACAGTTTAGCGCCAAGGAGTCTTCCAAGCGTGACGGGTGACTTAGGCATCCATAGGGATCCATAGGTAATTAGAATTAGATTTTTGACCGTTAGATGTAGGATCAGTTCCTTAAGGATCGGAAAGGTATGGTCAATGGTCGGAAAATTTTTCGGTACGGTCGTGTATCGCGTGTGGGCAGGACGGACGGCCAAGAGACGGCCAAGTAAGCTGCTTAAGGGGATAAACCGCCCTACCTTGTGGATAAGGACGCCCCTTTTGCTGTGTCTTACCGTGATTGGTCCTTACCTTGAAGCTTATCCATCCACCCATGCTTATCTAACCATTGTCCTTATCTTATCCCTTTGCCCAACCTTATCCTCTTCCAAACCGACCCTATATATACCCCTCTTCCTCGTCCCTCATTCTTCATTCCTCACCCAAAAACCTCTAGAGCCCTTAGGAGCATTAGCCCGCGAAGGAAGCTCTCGGAGAAACCTTCAGCCGCCCGCCTTAGCTCTGTGAGTTCGGTCGCGTGTGGGTAGCACGCGAATAGGTTTTAGTTTATTGTTTTAGTATTTTATTATTTAGTTTATTAGTTGTTTATTTATTTATTTATTTATTTTTTTATTTAGTTTATCTATTTATTTTAGTAGTTATTAGTTAGTTAATTATTTTATTTAAGTAATTAATTAGCTTGAGGTTAGGAAGTATTACTTAGAATTATTTAGTAATGCTCTTAGGATGGTTAGTTGCTATATTGTTTGGTTGTGTTGCTTGTTGCTTGTTGTGATTGCTTGTTGCATTACTGTTATGCTGTCTGCATTATTGTTATAGCGTCTTGATGATATAACCGTGATGCTAGACGTGTAGTCGCATTGCCGTTATGCCGTCCGATTGCTTGCTTGCATTGTTATGTTGCTTGTGTGATTGGTTGATATAGCGTCGCGATAGTATAGCCGTGATGCTGGACGGTTAGTCGCATTGCCGTTATGCTGTCCGATTGCTATTGTTTGATGCATGGTAGTTAGTATCATGTAGTTAGTTGCATTAGGCGAATCATGAGGATCCCATTGTCTGGGGCGGATCATGACCGGCCAGACACTACATGACGATGTAGTATAAAGGAATGTATATCCTTGTAGACTTTGTGTAGGGTGGGGGCATTACCTTTGAGGAATGTATATCCTTGTAGACTTTGTGTCTAAGGTGGGGGCATTGCCTCGGGGAGATCATGTATTCGATAGGGGCCCAAGTTAGGAGATTAGAATGGCATATTTAATTTTCTTGTTGAATATACTCGTTGTAGTATACTTTGTTTGCATTGATTGCTGTGTGTTGATTGTTATTTTGGGATTTTGGGGTTGGGGCATACTAACATTAGAGATCCCGGACTCATTGAGTAATCTTAGATTACTCATGATGCTACCCTATTTGTTTTGCAGGTAACCAGTAGTGGGTTATTTTAGAGGGAAGCGGGACGTTAGGAAAGCCAGTGTAGGTTTTTCTGCCTTTTTGTAAAATATGTTTTTCAAGTATATGTATGAATAATGTTTTGGAGATTAGCTCCGGCCAAATAAATGTATACCTTTTGGTAACCTGTTTCCGCTGTACTGGATATATTATGTATAATAAAGATGTTTTATATTCGGGGTTGGCTCTTAATGATTATGGTCTAGTCCGGACCGCCCAAACATTCGTTCATGGTAAGGGTTGGCAAGCCTAGACCCATGTCCGAGTGGGATGGCCTTGTGGTATGGATGACTAGGGAGACTGAATTCGTTTCGGTAGCCTCGGTTGTCCGTCTGCGAGCGTCATCACGTAGCATCTTTGGCCGTCCTATCTATAGAACGGTTCGGGGGTGTTACAGGGTCTGTACCTTTCCATGAACCATCAATTTGGCATAGGAGAGAGGATTCCCTATCCTCCGCAAAAGTCGGAGGTTCCAGATAATTCGCTGAGTAAGACTTGGCCTCCTCCCACAATAATTTATCAGTAGCTGCTTGATTCAAAATCTCAAGAGGCTCTACCTCAAAACCCTAGAAAACCTTTTTATTCCTATCTTTCCAGATTGACCAAATAATCCAAGGTAGTTGAATGCCTATATCCGAGACCCCGGATTGCGAAGACGCCCGCCAAAAAATAAAGTCTAAATTCGCATAAATCGATGTGTATGGAAAACCCCCTGGTCCATCCGGATAGAGGACAACTCCCAAACACCTCGAGACCTAGGGCACTCAAAGAGCGCATGGTTTATAGTTTCCACTCCAGAATTACATCTCTTACACATGGTATCACAACGAACACCCCGATGTGCGAGACGTTCTAGCACTGGTAGAGTACCCGATCCAATCTGCCAAAAAAAGTGTTGGATCTTGGAGGGTACATCAAGTTTCCAAGATTGAGCCCGCAAAGCCGTACACGTCGGCCCATACTCTACATCTATATTCAATTCCCGAGCTAACCGGTAACCCGATTTGACGGAATATTTCCCCGATTTAGTAAAATGCCATATTTATCTATCCGGTTGGTAAGTTTTACTAACCGGCATACTCCGAATAAGTTGTATATCCCCCGGATCAAAAAACTCCTCCAAAGTAGGTAGATGCCAATCCTTAGTTACCGGATTAATTAAATGATTAACCATTAGACTCGGAAGCCACTGCCTCCCTCGACCATTTGCCGGCCTAGGACGAATATCCGGAATCCATGGATCACGCCACACCGAAATGGAATTACCAGAGCCTACTACCCAACGCGCCCCCTGCACCACCAATTCCTTAGTGGAATAAATACTTCTCCAAGCAAAAGACGGATTATATGGTTTTTTTGCCATAAGAGGATGATTGTTCCTGAAATACCGGCTTTTCATCACCCTAGCCATTAAAGACGTTGGATAGTGAATTAGACGCCAAAACTGTTTGGCCAACATAGCCTCATTAAATTGTTACAAAGCTCGGAAGCCAAGACCCCCTTTAGCTTTATCTTTGCATAATTTATCCCACGCAACCCAATGCATACCACGAGCTTTGTCATTGGATTTCCACCAGAAGGTGAAAATTGCACTTGTCAATTTAGATGTTAGTTCCTGAGGTAGTTTATAACACGACATTACATGGGTAGGTAATGCCAATGCCACTGATTTAATCATAATTTCCTTGCCGCCCTTGGACAAGCACTTTGCAGACCAGCCATTTACACGATCATCCAGACGGTCCTTAACGTAACTAAAAACCGTAGTTTTCGAACCGTGAAGATTCTCGGGGATCCCCAAGTAAGAACCCATACCACCCTCCTGAGAAATCCCAATAACTGATTTCAACTGGGTTCGAATATCCTGAATTAACTTTTTGCCAAACATAATAGATGATTTAGCCAAATTTACCTCTTGACCTGAGGCTCTGCCATAGGTATCAATTATATCCATTACTGTACGGCATTCCTGCGTAGTTGCTTTGCAAAAGAACAGGCTATCATCCGCAAATAGCAAATGCGAGACAGTAGGACTACCACGGGCGATGGTAATACCCGTCAATCTTCCCTCCCTTTCAGCCTTCTTAATATTAGCTATCAAGACCTCTGTACAAAGAATAAATAAATATGGTGAAAGGGGATCCCCTTGTCGTAACCCCCTCTGAGGTCTAATAAAACCTCTGGGCTGACCATTCAGAAGAACTTGGTACGACACTGACGATACACACCACATAATCCACGAAATCCATTTCCTATCAAATCCTAACTTGACCATAACCGCCTTTAGAAAATCCCACTCTACCCGATCATATGCCTTACTCATATCCGTTTTAAATGCCAAAAAATCCGAGTTACACCTATTATTAGTATTTAATCCGCGGAAGATTTCCTGAGCCACCAGGATGTTATCAGTAATTAACCGTCCAGAGACAAATGCTGATTGTGTTTATGAAACCAAACGAGGCAAAATACGCTTCAGACGGAAACACAACACTTTTGAAATAATCTTATAGCTCACATTACATAGGCTTATAGGCCTAAACTCCGCCATCCGCTGAGGCCGATCCACTTTAGGAATGAGACAAATATTGGTCTCATTTAATAGCGGATCAAAGCTGCCAGTACGAAAAAACTCTTTAATTAAAGCCACTAAATCCCCTTTGAGAGAAGACCAGAATCTTTGAAAAAACAAGGCTGTCATCCCATCCGGACCTGGAGTTTTCTCCGGATACATAGCAAACAAAGCTTGTCTGACTTCCCTTTCCGAGATATCTCGGACAAGATCTCTGTTCATCCCTGCCGTAACAATCGGATTCAACACTTGTAACATCTCAGAAATACCACCACCGTCGGATTTCTTAAACAAATTCTCAAAATATGTTGTAGCTATAGTTCCATACCCAACGCTGATTCATCCCAAACGTTATTTGCCCCAAATAAACCAATTATCCTATTCCGAACCCGCCGTTTTTAGTGGATGCATGAAAATATGAAGTGTTTTTATCCCCAACCCTTAACCAAAATTTTCTGCTCTTTTGTTGCCAATAAATCTCCTCATCCCGATATGCCTCTTTCAATTTCCTCTCAATTCCCCGAATTTCTTCCAGAGAAACCGAATCATCCATCTTCGCGTCATGCAGAGCAGTCTTCAAAGAAGAAATAATTGATGGACCAGTACAAACATTATTTTTCCTCCACCAGGAAATCGAATTCCTACAGTTCCTTAATTTATCAACAAAACCCGGAACTCTAAAATTCCGTGTCCGATTCCACCCAGACTCAACCGCTCCAGCTAAACCCTCCTTACCCAACCATCGCTTGTCAAACCGAAATTGTCTCTGTCTCCTCCGGACCGCCGTTAAGCAAGTTGGTAAAATAGGACTATGGTCAGATCCAATCATCTCCAAATACTCTACCTTTGAATTTGGAAAAAGGGCATGCCAGTCTTCATTACCTAAAGCCCGGTCAAGCCGGCAACGAATCACTTGATTATTACACCGATTCCCACGCCAGGATAATTGATCCCCATAACATGGAAATTCAAGCATCCCACAATCCTTAATCACTGAGAAACAGGGCGGTGCCTTGCGGTTCTTCTTATGTTTTATACCGTTTATAATCTAATTACATTAAATTTCTTATTAAATAGAATATAAAATTTTAAAATACTTAGTTTTGTTTTCTATAATTAAATAGAGGTATATGTCTATATGGTATGTTAGTGTATATTTTTGTGTATATTTTCATGTGTATACAATTTTTTTTGTTTGGAACATTAAGAATATGTTGTAGTATGTGTAATATTTTGTAGTTCATATACTAAATAATTTGTAAGTTAATTTTCCAAACTATGACTACAAATCTATAGTATATAAAATAAACTAATAGTTTTAGTGTTGGTTCTATAGTCAAAATCCGCCATGCTAGGCGGATCACACAACATGTTCAAAACATTTTAATCCGCAAAAAATCATCATACAAAACCGTGAAAGTTAATTATAATATGTAAGACTAAAAATTACTTTTTATCAAATCAGTTTTTCAAATTTTTAAAAAGCAATACATCTTCATTCACCTTCTTATAAAATAATAAAAAGAAAATCCGTAGAAGTACATTATGTTTATTTCCTTTTAAAATACTTAATTTATATAAAAAAAATCAAATACCAATAATATGCCTGTAAATAAGTGCTAATTTTAAAATTTATTTTATAGATGTTATAAATAGTACATAGTTTTGAGATGATACACATAATTGACAATATACACACCACCCCTTCTTGAGACGACTTTATTTGTCAACGGCCTTACACAAGTCAACCACCCATGAAACACGAGTAACTCTAATACAAAACATTGTAATTGTTTGTCGTTTCATTGGAAAGGACAAGTCAAAGTCTCAAAGGAGACTAGAATACAAATTCACTCCCAAAATTATAGTCACAAACAAAAAAAAACATTACAAAGAGTGAAAAAACAAAAAATAAAAAAACCTTTGAGAAATTGTTTTTACTTTTCAAGAGCAAGAAAATAAAATAAAATAATTGAATAGAGCTAAAACTGAGAGGAATAAGCGAAACCCCCTTTTTGCCCTCCTTGTTGAAACTGAGACCGGCTTAGCCCACTCGCTTCCAACATCTTGTTCCACTCACGCGCCTCCGCACCTTCACCGAACTCCCTATCTCCGCCTCTCATTGTCTGCAGAATCTTCGCCGCTTTCTCCTTCAACCTCCCGCTTCCGCTTTCGCTCTCCACAATCTCCGTCAAAACCTCCTCCAAACCCGCCTCACTCGCCAATCCTCTAAACCTCATATTCCCAACACACAACGTCAACAAAGCCCCCACGCAATTCTCACGCGTCGCCGCCGTCTCCGCCTCAACTCCACCACCACTTTCTCGCAATTTCCCGACCAATATCGCCACCGCATTCCCGTCAAGCATAGCTCCTTTCCCTTCCGGACAAGCCGCTATGTTACAAAGCAACAAAAGTATCCTACTCGCCGATTCACCGGTTCTAATCATAGACAACATAACCGGCACCGCACCGGCTTTAACCAGCCTATTCCGGTTATTAGGAATCAACGACAGATGATAAAGCGCGAGCGCCGCGTCTTGACGCGCTCTCTCACTCTCCGACGTTCGAAGCGCGTGAAGAAGAGGCTCAACCGCACCGAGAACTCCAATCACCATCTTGTTCTCTTCCTCAACAGCTAAACTAAACAAAGCTCCGATCACATGCTCTTGCGCCTCCGTCGATCCCGATTTCAAAACATCGATCAGCAAAGGAACGAATCCTGACCTTACGATTTTCAATTTGTTAGGTTTCTCCAGCGAGAGGTTGACCAATGACGCGGCGGCGTTCGTCTGCACGACGTTGTACCGTGAAACTATCAAAGATCGGAGTAACGAGAGGATCCGATCAGTACATAGCGAGATTCTCGTGCTCTCGTTTGATCTCGTCGTCTTCCTTAGCTGAATCAGACCTTGCTCGTGATCGATTGTGTCTACACTGCTTAATTTGATGTAGATCTCTTCTTCTTCCGGTGACATCGGAGGAAACGATGAGTAATCCGATGAAGAGAACGAGGTGGGATTCCGGGTCGTCGAGTGATTAACGGGTCGGGTTTGGTGAAATGGAAGAGAATTGCTTGAAGATATTGCGTTTCTTGAACGAGATCGAATCGCTCCCATCGCAGAATCGTAATCCGAATTCGAATTTGAATTGGAATTGAAATTCTCAGCAAGCGGAGGTAAGATTTCGGATTTAGAGACCCGATGACCCGGACCCGAACCCGAAACCGTATCCATACGGGTACGAACAACACCTTCAACGTAAGCGTAATCAGGAGGACGAGGGTGATTCATTTTGTTTCTATCGCACCAGCTGAGAATCGTTGATCTCATGGCGAGGTTTGGGATTACGGTTGATAAATCGGGTTGAGTCCCGTCGTGAAGCTTCGGAGCAAACCCAAGGTTACGGCAAACTTGGACGGAGACACGCTCGAATGTTTGACCCGAGGCGACGACTACTGGATCCGACATTAAAAACCCGGTGATGGGACAGAGGAACTCCGTCGGGGTTTCGCCGGGGTCGTTTTGCTGAGGCATAGACGTGGCGGAGGCAGAACGGTGGTGGTGAAATGAGAACCATTTGTGTCTACCGGTCTCACCCATTTTGGAGATAGAGAGACAGAACTTGAAGATGAGAAGAAACAACGAAACTAAGCGAATCTGAGAAGTTATGTAAGAGATTTTTGACTTCAACGTTTTGAGGTTTTTGATCGAGTCCAAAAGATTCTCTCGTTGATACTACTAACCAGACTCTTAATTACTCGTTTTTTTCTTCTTAATAACAAAACATAGTTAATATATTTAATGATTGCGATAAATTGATAATGATTGGATTTTTTTGTCGTATAAAAATAATATAGGATATTCGATAATAATTTCAATAACTGATGTCATAACTATTTTATCTAAACAGCTTTTTTTTTTTTTTTTTTTTTCTGTGGCTTGATTAAACAAATTTGAAAATTGGATAATGACCATCTGTGTCGTTACATTTCTAGAAGACATTGACAGTTTATAGTTTCCACAATAAAATTGTAGACCATTGAATAAATCTTGTAGTGGACAAAAAAATAAGGGTTACGGAGGGGGAGGAAATATAAAACTCTATAGATTATGTGCAATTTGTGGTTTAGTAAGTCAGAATGATTGTAAGATATAAGTAAATTGTCGTTGACGAATATAAACAAACTGAATTGATTCATGCGCAGCATCATGATCAGGTGATGACAGTTCAAGGCGTGTTTACAAGTTCTCTACCCCGTTAGACAAGAGAAAAGTTTTGAATTTAAGATTTTTTTCCTCATGGTTCCGTTGTGTTGACTATATTGTTATGAAATAAATGATATATAAGCTTTTGTTTGTCGTCGTCTCTGAGAGAAATCATTCAAACACAAGGGGAATAGAGAAACCAATACCCGAAGAAGAAAGCAATCACGTCTCACGAAGCAAAGAAATTAAATAGAGATTTGGACGTGGAGACCATCTTGGACCTCCTCCCACGGACCACGGTATATAACAATTGATTTACGATTGTCTCTCACATAGCGGTTTGAGCAATAAACAAGGCACATCTATATGTTAATAACATGTTCAAATCAAGAGACTTCACCGACAAAGTAGCTGCCATTGCCAACAACACATATTCTTGGAAATGTTGGACAGATTGCCATTCTTTTGAGTGTCTAACACCATTCTTAAAAAAAGAAAACTGCAAAGACACTTACAAAATGTAACATAAGAGATTGACCTTGATCCTATGCGGATTGTGAACTTCAAATCTCAATCACCGAAATGGTTTAGACAACTTCAAACCTCAAAAATCAATTTTAGTAAGAAAATGATAGAAAATGAAGATACAACTTTTTTTAAAAAAATACTTATTAAATAATAAAATCTTATAATAAAATATTGCATGTTGCTGTAAAATTACGTGCCAAAGAAATATGCTACAAATTAAATGTTTCATCTGTTTCATGTTTCATGCCATATTCTGTTTGTCTTGTTTCATGTTGACGACCTAGGGGGCAATTGTGTGTTTTTTTTTTTTTTTTTTAGTTTCTTGCCGATAGTGGGAAAATATTATCTATTATAACTTGAAGCTTTCCTGATAATTTTGTATTACTGTTTTAAGTGTGAGCTAGTATATTTGTGACAACATATCTAACAATTAGAAAGATCGATCATGGCCACCACAAATCGAGTTTTCTCTTTTTTATTTAATACTAGCAATAGATCCGCGCTACGCGCGGTAGTTAGATTAAAGTGTATTACCAGTTTTGTTGTATATACTATTATGTTGGTCTAGTAATTTCATTTTTTTCTTCTCTTTTTCTTGTTTGATCTTGCTTCCTTATGTTTTTTTTGTTGGCCTTTTTCTTTTAAAAAAAAGGTCTTGCAGAAAGTTTAGTTTTTAGTTTGTTGTTTATATTTAAACAATTAAGTTCTTCTTCTTTGTTTTTAAATGTATTTTATAAAATATTTCATTTGAAATTAACATTTGCTAGTTGATGTTGTTGTTTTTCTTTTGTTGTTAGCTGTGATTACTTAATTATTATTTGTCATTTTGTGGTTGGAAATGTTTATTAATATTTTCATATGTATTTTGTAAACTGTTGGACACTATGAGGATTTAAATTATGTGTTTCATTCGCGTAATTGTTTTTTGGTCATCTAAAGGTAAATGTGAATTGGGTTGCAACTTTGTTTATACGAAAATGTGTTGGCTTCTTTAGGGTTCCTAACTATCTTCTGAGTTGTTTTTGTGTTTAGTTGTAATTGTTTTTTTTCCGGCTGAGTGATTTTTTTGGATTCAATGTGAGTTGTGTTTTATGGTTTTCTTATGTTGTCCTTATCATTAGTATTTATTAATATCTTTAGTTGAGTAAAGGTGTGTTCATCTATGTCCTTTAATATTGGCGACTTTATTTTTGAGATCGATTGTCAGAAGTTTGTTCATTATAAGACTTGAAGACTCTCTTGAAGGAGATATTAAAGGACATAACTTTTGTTATTATTAATACAAATCATCAAATATAATTATAGTTATTCAATATAAAATATAATTCTATATATATGTCAAATTTATTGTATTAAGTGATATATAACTTATCTGTTTCTTTTAATATTTTTTCAAAATTAATTATTTTTTATTTTCCGATATACATTCGTCATTTCTTACATCTACTTCTTTGCACGTTCTATTATCTCACTTATAATATATTGATTATGAAGTCATATCATAACTACTTTCATCTTCCAATACCTTTTTACCGGTGGAGTGATCATTACTTACTAACCTACACATATAAGATTTTAGAGAATATACCCATTCTTTGTCGTAAAGTCTCTTTAGTAGTGTTATATACTACATATAAGTTTTGTTTCCTAGTAATAAAACTCGTAACTGGAATCATTTTCATCAATAAACATCATCTTATAACATCAAATATTATATTTTATCTTAACTATTTGACAACAGAAAAATTATGTTCACATATACAATTTTTTTACTTTAAAATATGTATAGTCTATTATGGTCTATATAGTGTTCTTTTATTTTGATTCTCCTAAATTTACAAACTCATAGGATAACTCTAACTTTTAAATATATGCATTTATCAAAAGTAGATTTCTTTTTAATTTGTAATTAAAATTCTACAATCTACCACTACTATTGTAATTTTTTTTATTACAAATAGCCTTTTCAAATTATTTCTTAGTCTTTTTCACTGTTTTTTTGGTGTGTGTGATGTTCATCATAAGTTTTCTTTAACATATTTTATTTCAAATAACCTTCTATATTTCTCTTAAATATATACATTATTTTAATTTTTGAGCACTTGATTGATACTTTCTTATATATATATATATATATATATATATATATCTTTGTTTATGTAATCTCTATTCATATTTTATTTTGATATTTTTTTTGTATTTTTTAGTTTTTTAGTTTGTATTTTAGTTTAAATTATTTGAAATGATTGTTTTTAATAATAATAAAAATATAACACAAATAATTGAATTAATTGATGCATTAAATTTAGATTTTATGTTCTTTAATGATGTGAATTAATTTATTAAAATTGAAAATAAGAATTGATGAGGTGGAGGAAGGAGAAGTTTTATTTTCCGATATACATTCGTCATCTCTTACATCTACTTCTTTTCACGTTCTATTATCTCACTTGTAATATAATGATTATGAAGTCATATCATAACTACTTTCATCTTCCAATACCTTTTTTTTACCGGTTGAGTGATCATTACTTACTAACCTACACATATAAGATTTTAGAGAATATACCCACTCTTTGTCGTAAAGTCTCTTTAGTAGTGTTATATACTACACATAAGTTTTGTTTCCTAGTAATAAAACTCGTAAATAGAATCATTTACATCCATAAACATCATATTATAATATCAAATATTACATTTTATCTTAACTGTTTGACAACAGAAAAATTATGTTCACATATACAATTTTTTACTTTAAAATATGTATAGTCTATTATGGTCTATATAGTGTTCTTTTATTTTGATTCTCCTAAATTTACAAACTCATAAGATTATTCTAACTTTTAAATATATGTATTTATCAAAAAGTAGAATTCTTTTTAATTTATAGTTAAAATTCTACAATCTACCACTACTATTGTAATTGTTTTTATTACAAGTAGCCTTTTCAAATTCTTTCTTAGTCTTTTTCACTGTTTTTTTTGGTGTGTGTTATGTTCATAATAAGTTTTCTTTAATATATTTTATTTTAAGTAACCTTCTATATTTCTCTTAAATATATACATTATTTTAATTTTTGAACACTTGATTAATATTTTCTATATATATATATATATATATATCTTTGTTTATGTAATCTCTATTCATATTTTATTTTGATATTTTTTTGTATTGTTTTTATTTTTAGTTTTTATTTTAGTTTAAATTATTTGAAATGAATCTTTTTAATAATAATAAAAATATTACACAAATAATTGAAATAATTGATGCATTAAATGTTCTTTAATGATGTGAATTAATTTATTAAACTTGAAAATAAGAATTGATGAGGTGGAGGAAGGAGAAGAGAGAAAAGCCAACTTTATATATATAGATAATGAAATAAGAAAAAAATCTATATATAATAATAAACCTTTTGGTGTCAATTTTAATCCAATAGATGACATTATTTCTATTATCTCATTTACCGGTTTAGAATTATTAATGATCCCAACAGCCGCAAGTTTTTTACCAATAATCGTGTTTCTTCGTCGTACCCCCATCTTTCAAAAACCTTGCACCTATTAATTTTTACACATTTTTGTTTTACACCTCTATATTTAACACATTTATATTTTACACCTCTTTATTTATTATATATAAATTTTTATGGACTAATAAGACAAGTTTCAAATTTATTGTTTTCTGAGTACTTTTTAAAATTACAAACCAATAAATAAAATCAAAAAACTGTTTTATTGGAGTGTTTTTTAATTAACCTGCATCAATCTTCAATTCAAGGTGTTGTTCTACTTATTAACCTGCATCAATCTTCAATTCAAGGTATTTTTGTATTTGCGTTGCGTTATAATAGATTTATATAGATTTATTTGTGTTGCATTGTAATAATAGATTTATTTGTGTCCATTCGGTTAATAACGAATAAAGTTAACTTCTTCTCTGTTAGATTATTATTATACGTGTTATTATATGGTTCAGAAAGAGTATAACATTAATGATCTATAAAGATCTGAACCTTCGGGCGTACAAAGTTTATTTTATTCTTTCGTTGTATTGTTATATTGCAGGATATTTTTTGTTGGATTACTTAAACAAGTCCGGTTTATATTTTATTTTAAACCAATCAGCCATGATGACATGTAGTGAATGATAGAGATACGAAGTTGCCAAACTTTTTTTAACAAACAAGGTATAAATTTTATTTATGTTCTATTATCGTCTTATTTAACATATTTAATTTTTTCAACAAACATGCTATAAATGTAATAATTTTTTTATGAAGGATGTCCATTGGATATAAGTGATCCATGTTAGTTTTTTCATTTTTTTGTAAATAAAGTTCATTTGAAATTTTAGTTGTAATTTTAATTTCTTCTACTTTTATCAAATATTTTTTTCATATATAGAAGCATTCCAAATGGGCATGGAAATAGAGAGTGCTAAAGAAAAAGCCAGACATACTTATGACAACACAAAATCAAATTCTAGAAAGTGTAAGCAGGACCAAATGACAAATCAAGTTAGAAAGAAAAAAATCCTATTAAGGAAACTTATTTGTTCTTTATATCTATGCTAACAAGCGATAAATGTAACAACGTATGAATTCAGCAGGATTGAAGAATCAATGGAAAAGGTTCGTGGTGGCACAATCATAGTTGAGGTAAAGATTTAGGTAAAGATTTACCAAAACTTCACAACTTTACCAACACTAGGATCAATCTCTTTCGAATATCCTAAATTTATACATGAAGAAGAATCAGAAGACAAAGAAGAGTTTTATGGATGTTTGATAGATGATGGTGTTGAAGTCGATGATATAACTTCATTGTTGATGGATCTTATTCTACGTGTTGATGAGATTACATCTTCTCCTACTTACTCAATTTTGAGTAATATTATTTTAAATTTATCACTTCACATATATGAAGTCATTGATAATATGGATGTTATTGAAGAACCAATTATTGAGGAGTCGTTTGATTCAGCTGTTGTCGTCCGTAGACCAGCTTCTCAAGATTCCATCAACTCGTTACAAAGAAAGACCTTTAAGTTTAGTGAAAGTTCTGCAAATGAGGAAAGTTCTGCAAATGAGAAAGATATTTTATGTAGAATATGTCTAAAAGCATATAAAGAGCACCAGAGTATTATATGGATGTCGTATGGTTATATCTTCTGTGATGGTCGACAAAATTATTCATCAAAAGAACATCAAATACGTATATCATTCCATATATATATATATTTTGTGTTATTGACCTCACAATCAATCTATATCATAATCAAATAATATGCATAATGTTCATCAGAAATGTCATAAAATTATGGAAAAGTGCAATTTTCTCCAGCTAAGGAACAAGAATTTAAATAGTGCGTCATGGACCATGAAGTGGCTGTAGAAGTTAAGCGTTACATGAGAGCAAAGAAGAAACGATTAGATGAAGTAGAATATAATAGTGATAGCTCATAAATTGATTATATTTACTTATTACTTCATTTACTTAAAGACTCAATTGTAATTATTTAATTAAACAACTTAAACAGTCTAGAGAAGATGTAACATTAACAACATAAAATTAATGACTTAAGTCCAAAAACGCCTAAATATGAATACATTTGTTATTCGCCCATCTGGATTGTTGTAAATCGGAGAAAGTAATTCTTTTTTGTCATAAATCTTTAAGTGTTTAGTCTATTAGAGCTTTAGAGAACAGATTTCATCACAATGTAATCCGACTATAAAGTGTTTAGAGAACAGATTTGTGTTTTACCATATGTTGGTTTGTTGGTGATAGTTGGCGTCTAGGTGTAGAATATTTATAGGGTCCTCAATTTACAAAAATGAAAATTATGCTGAAGTAACAATATATTATACTTCTTCATAAATCAACTAACTGAATTTGTTCTTTAATGAATCATTTCTTCTGTTTTATTAAAATATTTTCCATAGCAATTTATATTACATAATTGTAATATTGAAACAATAAGATATAGTTATATATAAAATACTAAGAAGTATAAAAAAAATGTAATTGTATTTTAAAGAATGTATTTTTGGTATTTTAATGTAAAGATATGAGTATTTTTACTTATTAAATTAGACATTAGATTTTATATGTTAGTTTTGAAATATTTATAAAAATATGTTACGAAAAGAGGTGGACATCGTTTAATTTGGAAAATAAGAAATTGTTTTAATTTACTTTTTCATGAAATATATAATGGTATGATTTGTAAATAACATTAACTAATGAAAACAAATTGTAAAAAATGTGTCTCAAACTCTCTAGCGGCGACACATCAACTTTTCACAAAATGCTTCTCTATTAATAGATAGGGGAAACTAGGAATTACATATTATTACGTATTTTACTTTGTTTTTTTAAATTTTATTTTTGTACAGATATTGGAGGGGGAGATCTTTGAGATGGAATTTTGAAATTGAATGCCTAGAGTACATGTGAATCTTAATTAGGTTGTTTCTAAAAATCGGCTTAGTTAGAGATATTACGGAGAGTAATAACGCAAATGTTGGTTGTGATAATTTGTTATTTTGGGAAAAAAAAATTTTATGTAGAGTATTTATTGATTAGTTGTTAGGTTATTTCCAAGAGAGAAGGTAGAGATTTGTGAGAAAGGAATATAGCAAATCTCAGCTGAGTTTTTGTTTTGTAATATTTTGTAAATACAATGAAATGCATGTAAATAGTTTACAACTCCAAAATAATTTTCTAAAATATACTTTTATAATGTATATATTGATGACTTTATTTTGAATCAATATATATAAATAAAATTATTGCGATTCAGATACTCGACTATGAATAGATTCTGCCATGGAAGTGTGCTGTCAGACGCATAGAATGGTCGAGTCCATACTAGTATCTTTGGCACTAGCAGTGGGATGGTTGGAGTTATTGCTTCACTACCTAGAAAGCAGTTTGTCTACCTTCAGAAGATGCAGCGTAGAATGAGTGTGAGAATTGACGGTATTGGTGGTCTGAACTATAGTTTGTGGAGGTCATTCTGCTTTGGGAGAGGAGCGAAAATGTCTTTCATACTACGTTTTACTATGGCACGAAGAGGAAGGAGAATCTGCTGCATGCTAGTAGTAACTTCATTGATGGGAATCTACTTGAGTCGTTCTTGGATCTGAGCCAGGAAAAAAAGGAAAAGATTATATATTTTGATTATTTTTGTGGTTTAAATTGATTAAAATATGTAAACTTATGTTACAAAATAAACATAGTTGATAAAGAAATAATGTCAATCAATTCGTTGTTTACAAATACTATTACCAATTACTTCAAATTAATCATTCATCAAAATTAAAAGCAGTTATCTTATGAAGATAAAAAAATTCGTTTCACTTTATCACAAAACATTATATATCGGGTTTGTTTCCTAGTTATAATAGTAATGAAAAATATATATAATTATATATTAAAAGTATAGCATTAATGTTGTAAAAACGACGGCGAATTAGGGTTTCTTGTCCTAGCAAAGATCTGGAGGCGATTTGGGTCTCGTTTTGGGGAGGATTTGGGATCTTTCCGATTCCTCTGGCGATTTGTTCTGATTTTGTGGGGTGTCGATGGTGTAGTTTTGGATATGGCTTCCTTTTTTTCTCGATTTGGAGTGATGGGGGCTTAATATGGTCATTAATTTGGGGGATTTTTGTGGGTGTCTCGAGGTTCAATCTGGAGATTTGGGTTCTATTTCGCTATAGCAGGGATTTGGTTAGATCAGAGGTTTACGCGGATGAACACAAATTAAGGGATTGTATTCCATTGCTGGTGAGAAGGGGGATTTGCAAGGCTGGTCATTTGCGGTTTGTGGGTTCAATTTTGATATATTTTGGGTCTGCGAATCTGATGTTTGAGGTTGTATCTCTGATTGATTGGCTCTTTATGGGCGAATCTGTTACGGTTCTGTCTATTTCTTATGGTGTTCTTGATGGGGGATTTCGGAGATTGGAATTTCATGATCTGCGATTAGTGTCAGATACGAAATCCGATATGGGTTGTTATAACTCCGTGAGAAGGGTGTATGGGAATTTCTTCAGATTTGGTCGATCTTCGAAGTTACAGTTTGTGGTGCAGAGTGGGGGTGTCGTATCAATCTTGATGCGAATCTTTCCATTTGTTGTCTTAAGGTATCAATCTTCTTCATTACAGATCCTTCTTCAGTATTCTCCAGATCGGGTTTTAATTGTTCGCGGGATTGGTTGGTGGTCTTTTCACTATAAAAGAAGCTTGAGAATCATTCGGTCTAGGCACTGCTTTTTCGTTTATCTTCTCTTCTTCTTGGTCTTGGTTTTTTTGGGTCACAAAGCCGTGTGTTTGAGAGTTTTGGTTTGGGTTGAGATGTCGCAAGTTAGTCTGATGGGTAAGGGGTTAGCGGGTCAGAAAGAGGGGGAGGTGTTGCCAAGGCATAGAATCAAGATCTCATATTTTGATAATTCGGCTATTGTTTCGGGTTATTCAAAAACTGTGGTCGGGAGGTACTTTAACCCACAAATGCAAGACATGAAATCGTTGTTGATCATGTTGCCTCGCATTTGGCAAGTTGAAGGGCGGGTTGCTGGGGCTGATCTAGGCTCAGGCAAATTCCAGTTCGACTTCGACGGGGAGGCGGACATTGTTGAGGTTTTGTCAAAGGAGCCTTATCATTTTGATTCATGGATGGTGTCTTTGGTGAGGTGGACACCAGTGGTGGATCCCAACTATCCTTCATCACTAAAATTTTGGGTCCGGATCTCTGATATTCCAATCCAGTTTTGGGCGGAACCCCTTTTTAGGGACATTGGTTCTGATTTGGGGGTAGTGGAGGAGGTCGATATTGACAGAGGCAGAGTGCGCGTGACTATCGACGGTCTTAAGCCCCTATACTTCGAAACGGATATTGAATTTTTCAATGGGGAAGTCACGGTGGTCAAGCTGTTCTATGAGAGATTGCATGGGTGGTGTAAGAAGTGTAGCAGTATTTGTCACGCTGAGGATGTCTGTCCCCTTGTGAAAGGTAAGGGATTGTCCTCTCGACTTCCCCTCTCGGAAGAGAAGCATGATGAGGGTCAGCTTATGAGCTATAAAGGGGCGGTTCTGGCAGATGTGAGAAGGAGTTCTTCTCATGGGGGTGGTGCTTCTTATGGTGGTGCTTCCAAGGGGCATCATAATGGGTCTCATCACGGTGGTGATAAACCTAGAGTAGAGGCTCGTTCAGGCTCGTCGTCTCGCAGAAAGGGGTTGTCCAAGGGAGCTTCTGGTTCGGGTTCCACACAGGTGGTCCGGGGAAGGCAGGGTCTTCCTAGGGGTCAGGCTCGACACCAAGTTGCTCCAGTCTTGCCACCAGTTTTGGAGGAGATGGGGGAGGTAGAGGTGGGGCAGTCAAAACCAAAATCTGCTAAGAAGGCTCTTTTTCAGGATACTATAGTTGAGGAAGGGTCTAACAGCAATATTGGTTTGGTGGAGAGCCCTCGTGAGGAAGGTCAGATTCTAGATGTTTCGCCTGGTGTTGTGGGTACTGCGTCGCTCGGGTCTTTGTCGGGTATTCCTCCTATGGATACAGTTGGTGTTAAGGAGGTTAACAAAAAAGCGGGAGAGGAGCAAGAGGGGATTTTACTTGGTGGTTCTTGTGCTGTCACGGTCGTAGCGGCAGGTTCGAGTGCCCCTAGTGTTGAGGTTCCAATGAGCGAGGTTTTGGCTGAGGATATTTCAATTGAGGATTTTTCAATTGTGGAGGAGCTTGCTATTGGAGACTTGGGGTTACACGCTTCTGGTGTTGCTGACAAGGATCCTATGGGGGTGGAAAAGACTATTGGGGAGTTTTTTTAACATGGAGGAAGATGATCTGTTGGCGGAAGAGGGGGCTGAAAAAGATCTGGTGGAGTCGGATGGTGTAGGGGATGTTTTCGCGGCACCAACTAGTGAGGACATTCAGGTGGCTCAAGGGGAGAAGGGGAAGAAAGGAAAAGGACATTTAGTTCTTAGGGGGGTCAGCACGAAGAAGCGGAACGCTAATCTGCTGTTGTCACCAAGGCGACGACCTCCTCCGACTGTTCCAGCTCTTGGGGAAAGCGAGCATACTCTTAAGGCCCAGGAAGGGCCTAAGGGAGGTCACGGTGGGCACAAACCACCAAAGCCAATGGTTTTTAAATGAATATTATGAGTTGGAATTGTCAAGGTCTCGGAAATAAGGCTACTATCGGGAATCTCCGGGATCTTTGGAATAAGCATCGGCAAGATTTTTTATTTCTATTGGAAACAAAACAATCTTTTTCTTTTTTGGAACAATTTGTAGGCCATTTTGGCTATAAAAATTTAAAAACTGTGGAACCTATTGGTTGTAGTGGAGGGTTGGCTCTCTTTTATAATAAAGATGTTTTTGATGTGTCAATTTTATTTGAGTCAAATCATATAATTGATGTTGAGGCTGTCTATAACGGGCGAGTGATTCACCTCACTTTTATTTATGGGGACCCTGTCCCTAAAAATCGAGATTTAGTATGGGAACGGTTATTGAGAATAAGCTCAACTCGGTCGACTCCTTGGTTTATTATTGGGGATCTCAATGAATTAACAGGAAATCATGAGAAGCGAGGGGGTAAACTTCGTCATGCTTCTTCATTTCTTTCCTTTAATGGAATGATTCGGGACTGTGATTTTTTGGAATTTCCATATCTCGGAGATTGTTTGTCGTGGAGGGGTTGGCGGGATAAAAAATCAATCCGTTGTCGTTTGGATAGGGCTTTGGGTAACGAGGACTGGCATGATTTGTTTCCGGACACGGTTACAGAATATTTGCCAAGGATTGCTTCGGATCATGCCCCGCTTATTGTCAATATAGGCGCCAAGAGATCGCGTGGGAAACGAACCTTTATGTTCGATCGTCGGTGGATTGGTAAGGCGGGTCTGATGGAGTCTATTTCACAGGGCTGGAATGGGGGACATCATGAGGGTCCGACATCAGTTGTGGACAAAATTGTGAATTTCCGACGAGCTATATCTCATTGGCGCAAGGAGCAGGTCCCGTTTGGCCGAGACATTATTGAGGATCTCAAACGCCAGTTGGCAGTGGCCCAAGCGGATGATGCGGTTTCTTCGGGGGTTATCACTGATTTAACCATGCGTCTGCGGGACGCCTATAATGATGAGGAGATTTATTGGTATAAAAAAAGTCGTAATAGATGGATGCGGGTGGGGGATAAAAATACGAAGTATTTTCAAGCTCAAACAAACCAGCGACGGGCTCGGATCAGGATCACTGGGCTTTATGATAGGAATAATGTTTGGTCAACTAAGGATGATGATATTTGTACGGTGGCGGTCTCGTATTTTGAGGACTTGTTAGTCTAATTTTGAGGATGTTTGAAGCGAGGTGAAGAGGGTAATAACGGAGGACGTAAACGAACGTTTAACAGCTCCAGCAACAGAGGCGGAGTTCCGTAAGGCCTTATTCCTGATGTCTCCGGATAAGGCCCCCGGACCAGATGGAATGACAGCATTGTTTTTCCAGAAGGCTTGGAGAGTGGTCAAAGAGGATCTTGTGGCTATGGTAAATCGGATTTTTGAAGAGGGTGTTTTTGATAAAAGTCTGAATAGGACGCATATTTGCTTAATTCCGAAGGTGGCTAAACCAACCCGGATGGCGGAAATGCTGCCCATTAGCTTGTGTAACGTGGGGTATAAGCTTATTTCAAAAAATTTGTGTCAACGGATAAAAGGAGTGTTACCTGAGCTTATCTCGGAAACACAATCTGCTTTTGTCCCAGGACGATTGATTTCGGATAACATTCTCATCGCCCAGGAGATGTTCCATGGTTTACGAACAAATCCATCGTGTAAAGGAAAGTTTATGGCGATCAAAACGGATATGAGTAAGGCGTATGATAGAGTTGAATGGGGTTTTATTGAGGCTTTGTTACGGAAGATGGGCTTTGGGGAGATCTGGATTTCTCGGATTATGTTTTGTGTCACTTCTGTAGAATATAAGGTTCTTTTAAATGGCCAACCCAATGGTAGGATTGTTCCCGAACGGGGTTTACGGCAGGGAGACCCTTTGTCTCCTTATCTGTTTATTTTGTGCACGGAGGTCTTAGTTGCTAATATTAAGCGGGCGGAACGGGAAAAACAAATAACAGGGATTAAGGTAGCAAACAAGTGTCCGCCAATCACGCGTCTGCTTTTTGCGGATGATAGTCTTTTTTTCTGCAAAGCGGAAAAGGCTCAATGTGAGGTTATTTTGGGTATTTTAAACCAGTATGAGGCTGTATCGGGTTAGCAAATAAATTTTGCCAAATCTTCGGTTCAATTTGGTTATAAGGTGGATGACACTGTGCGGTCAGAGATGCAGGGGGTTTTGGGGATTTTGAATTTGGGTGGGATGGGATCTTACCTCGGGCTACCGGAGAGTCTGGGAGGGTCCAAGACAAAAGTATTCTCTTTTGTTTGGGACCGCCTTCAGGGACGCACGACGGGTTGGTCAGCGAAACTTCTCTCCAAAGGGGGAAAAGAGGTGATGATCAAGTCCGTTGCCACGGCGGTTCCCACTTTTGTGATGTCTTGTTTCCGGATACCGAAAACAATAACGTCAAAACTTACGAGTGCAGTGGCAAATTTTTGGTGGAGTACTTCAGGACAGTCTGGGGGGTTGCACTGGTTAGCTTGGGATAAACTCTGCTGCAGTAAGCAGTTGGGGGGTTTGGGTTTCAGGAACGTTGATGCCTTCAATACGGCATTGCTGGCAAAACAATTGTGGAGGCTGATTGAGGCCCCGGATACATTGTTTGCTCGGGTTTTCAAGGGCAGGTATTATCGCAATTCCAACCCTATGGATCCGATAGGCTCTTACTCTCCATCTTACGGGTGGAGAAGTATTACTTCTGCTAGATCTTTGGTTAATAAAGGCCTTATTATACGGGTCGGTTCGGGGGAGTCCATTTCCATATGAACGGATCCCTGGGTACCGGCTCAATCCCCAAGACCAGCATTCAGCAAGGGTCCCCATAAGGATCCTTCTCTTAAAATCTCTCATTTAATTGATTGTCACACTAATACTTGGCGTATGGATAGACTCAAGGAGTTTTTTGCCCCGGAAGATGTTGATCTGATAGGGGCTATTCCTTTAGGAAGTCGTCGTCTTGACGATTCCATGGGTTGGCATTATACGAAATCAGGAAAGTATGCTGTTAAATCTGGTTATGAAGTGGAACGTCGTTTTGCTCCACAGCTTACGATGGTCCCTCGAGTGGGCCCAGAGATAACTCCTCTGTTGGCTGCTGTTTGGGATGTCTCTTGCCCACCAAAAATTAAGCATTTTATGTGGCAGGTTTTGTCAGGATGTATTTCCGTTTCGGCAAACCTGCGGCGGAGGGGTATTCCCTGTGACTCCGCGTGTGTACGGTGTGGGGCTTAAGAGGAAACATTAATCATGCTATTTTCAGATGCCCACCGGCTCGGCAGGTGTGGGCATTAGCCCAGGTTCCTGTAGGTCCTGGCTCCTTCCCGACGGAGTCCATTTATGCTAATGTAGACCATTTTTTAGGTTCTTCTAATCCGGCCTCTCAGGTAGCCGCGTTCCCGTGGCTTATGTGGTATATTTGGAAAGCGCGGAATGCTCGTGTTTTTTAGAATGTGATGGAAAATCCAATGGATGTAGTTCGGTTTGCGGAGGGGGAGGCAAATGTCTGGTTACAGGCTCAGGTGGAGGTGGAGGATGAGGATCAACCCCATTCTCCACTTGTCCCCTCTACTAGACAAAGGGGGCCAATCCCTTTTCTTCCTACCTCTTTTACAGGATATCGGTGTTTTGTTGATGGCTCTTGGAAAGCGATAGATGCTCTTGCAGGTGCAGGTTGGTTTTGTTCTTCCATTGAAGATTCGAGGTCAGATATGGGAGCTACCAATTTCCGTAGAAGTTTGTCTCCACTCCATGCTGAAGTGGAAGCTCTCATTTGGGCGATGCGTTGCATGATTGGACATGATTATCGGGACGTGGTTTTTTATACGGACTGTTCTGATTTGGTGAAGATGGTGTCTTCTCCTCATGAATGGCCGGCTTTCACACCCTACCTCGACGACATCAAGATAGATCAAGCGGAGTTCTCTTCCTTCTCTCTATCTCTAGTTCCACGTAATGCGAATGTCAAAGCGGGTTCTCTGGCACGCCAAGCGCGACTGTCACCGCAGCATGTTTTGTTTGTAAACTCTTTTCCTCCAAATTGACTCGTTTGAGTTGATTCTATTGTTGTCAAAAAAAAAATAAATAAATAAAATAAAACCTTATAGGCATAGTTTTTTTGTAGGCCAAATATGGCAAGTCTTTGACAGAATGTATCAAGGCAAGTGGTGTACATAATGTTTTTTAAAATCACGTGGAGAATTAAAAAATAAAAACCAGTTTGTAGCAAAAGAAAATAATAATAGAAATTGTCAACTGAATCTCGTAACTAACTTAATAATTAATATACATATAGCATTCATCCATTTCTGTCACAAATATAAAATTACTTTCCTGTACTGAGATTCTTTAGACATTAATTCAAATATTTACCAAAAAAGAGTTCCTATAGTTTATACCAAAAAAAACATCCATTTCAGTTGGACATTAACTATGAAAGAAAACTTAATGTGTTCTAAAGAAATGAAGGATAATTGCACAGTTAATTACTAATCCTAAAAATAATTGTATGTAATAATATATTCCTAGAAGAGTTAAACACTTACAAAAATATATTTACCAATCTTAAAAAGAATTGTATGATAACCCTAAGAGTATGGGTATTGGTGTAGGACAAATTTTGGTCCCTCAAATATATTAATCTTATTTTCAGAGTTTTTTAAGTTTGGTATGAGCATTGGTGTCCCTCACATTTGGTCCCCTGGAAAAAATAATCAGTAGTCTGTGAAAGCGTTTGAGAGAGAATTGGGAACAAACCGCGACTTTGGTTACTACTCCTTGTTGCTCATTGACATCAGCTTCTTCAATTGCAGCAGCTGAATTCCATTCTATGTTGAGTCTCTTGGCTGCTTCTTTTGGTATCCCGGTGTCTGTGGATTTAGCATACATTGATTTTCCTAGCTGCTTCTTTGACACCTCAACCTTTTACGATAGAGAAGATAAACCTTAAAACAGAGTTCTGCTAAGCTAATTAACTAAATGTATATTAGCAGCCACCGAGTTACACAAACAAAAAGGGATCTCTTCCATCATATTTACACACCTATATAGGATTCACCACAATAAAATGAAATGAAGATACAATCGGAAAAGTTTTCTATCGAAGCTCAGATCTTAGAAAGCCAGCACAATGTTCCACTTAAACCAGAAATGTAACAGATTAAGCATGAATGCAACTCAAGAAATGTTGGTTGAGCAGAACTTGCAAGTAACTGCTGTAATTAGCTATACATCAGCCTTGATGTACAACAAGAAGAAGAACAACAAAACAACCACACTACACACAGACCAAACCAACTGATTCACAATAGCATTCTATGAACACTCCTAGAACTGTACCATATATGTATTCCCTTGTCTTATATTATCTTAAGAACATGTATGAGGACCGATTCTATTTCACTAATGGTAAGGCAAAGGCAGATTCAAGATTGACGAGGCAATAGTATCAAAAGGTGCATTTTTGAGAAATCAAAAAAGTAACCTGCTCCAAGGCTTCAGCCAAATCATCCCTATTTGGGGTCTCTGAATCTTCAATTCCAAGCAGCCTCCTTCTTTCCACTTCCCTTGGATCCTCAATCATGATTGTCAACTTAACCTATGGTTTGTAACAAAAAATACAAAGCCCTGATTCAATATCTCATCCTAAACCAATCCTAAAAAACCAATACAGAACCATGAAAATGCAGCTTTGCAGCTTTACCTCACTGAAGATCATATCTTTATTCCTCCTGAGAAGCTCCAATACCTAATCACACACACACACACACAATTAATTCTGATTTCAACTATCTACAATTTCACTCAGCTAAATCTGCAAAGGGAATCACAAACCCGTTTGATCTCGTTAACATATTTGAGATCTTCAGGATCGACTTCTTCTCCTTCTTCGTATACATCTTCATATTCATCATCATCATCTCTGTTTTGTTTCTTCTTCTCTTTCTGCTCCAACGTTAACGGAACCGGAATACGAATCTCCGTAACATCTCCTTTCTCTTGCTTCGCTATCAAACTACCGAATCTCCGATTCTTCCTACTCCGCCTCACCCAAACAACACAAACAACGCAAAGGCTGCCACATGTAACGAAGGACGGAGGAAAATACGTCCCCTTTGAAGGAATGTATCTTTGATAATTGTCTCATTTCTATTTAAATTTTAAAATTTTTTACTGAAAGACGACCCAAATAGACGCCGATGCACATGGTCTAAGGAAATTATATAACTAATCACTAATTCTGAAAGAAAAACATAATTTTTCTTTTGTGAGATAGACATATTGTAAGAAGGAACCTATACAATTACTTACTAACTCCTAAGGGGAAAAGTATTATTATTACTCTGGGAAATGATAAAATTTGTTCTAAAGACTTTTTATGTCCGGTTTAAATGTGGGTTTGGTTTGGTTCTACAAATTTGCCTACGGATGTGATGAAACCGGGTATCATACCGCGTCGTGTAGTTTATGTTTCTTTTCCTGAGGAAAAAAAAACGCAGTCTTAAAGTCTAAAGAACGATCATCAGAGAGAGAGAGAGAGAGAAGAAGAAATAAAGGATCTTTTCCATGGGCGATCGCTGAGATCTCCCTGACGAACATAACACAAAAATTATCTTCAATCAGGAATCTTATTCGATCTTTATTTGAGCCCCTGATCTGGTAAAAGCTCGATCTTCTTAAGTTGCCGCTTATAACTTTCGGGCTTTGGGGGAAAGAAAAATCATTTACCTTTGTACTGTATTTTTTCTCTGGTAAGAATCAATTAACAAGCCTTTAGTCTCTTCAACGAAGCTAGTGGTGAAGTATTTGTGTTAAATCACATCTGGGTTTTGTCTTAATTGTGTCAAAACCATTTTTTTTTGTGGCTTTGCTTTGGCACTAAATCTAATTTAGGTTCGATTTTTGTGAAAGAAGAAAAACTAACAGTTGTAATCAAACTGAAACACGTTGGTGTAGTGGTTATTTTGGAAGGAATTTGGAAATTAGTTCCACAATTTTTATTGTTTGATCTCTCATTGACTTTGTTTGGTATTTGATATGCTTCTCTACCCAGATTCTTTATGCTTTAGTGTCACAAAGTGATAATTTTGATCTTTGATTGGTTTTTGTTTTTATTGAAGGTTTATAATTTCTAGTGGAATTAGTTTGAAATGGTGTTGGTATTGGCATTGGGGGATCTCCATGTACCCCATAGAGCAGCTGATCTACCTCCTAAGTTCAAATCAATGCTTGTCCCTGGGAAGATTCAACACATCATCTGCACTGGCAATCTCTGCATCAAAGTAGGGTTTTCTCAAATTTTTAATCTTTACATCTCTATCATGCTTTGTTTTGATCATAAATTTTGGTTAAGAGTCTATGTTCGTTCTGAATACTACAAGTTTATCTTGTTTGTGCGTTGTTTCGAACTACATTCTTACTTGTTAGTGTGAGATTTTGGTTGGATCAGTGTTAGTTTTAGATTTGCTTGAGCAATGGAATTGTGAAGGGATTAACTCAGCATCGATTTAGTCGTTTATGAGAATTCAATGATGTTCTTTTAGTTGGAAGATGTGTTAAGAAATTTGTGAGGCGTTTAGTTGATAACCCATCTTAGAGAAGTTGCAGACCTGTTTTGTTCTTATGCTGTGAAATCTTTTCTGGGTCATCTGTTTGTGGTAAGCTTAACATTTTGTGACTGTTTTAGGAAATCCATGACTACTTGAAGACTATTTGTCCTGATTTGCATATAGTTCGAGGGGAGTTTGATGAAGATGCACGATACCCTGAGAACAAAACCTTGACTATCGGGCAATTCAAGCTGGGACTGTGCCACGGTCACCAGGTTTAGTTTTTCTTCTCTTTCCCCATTTCATTGTCAGCTTTACGAGTTAGACACTAGCATTTTCGCAGCATATGAATAATCCCTAGTTGTATCATACACCATCTGTTTATCAAAATTTCGAAATAAAAACTAAATTTTGCTTGCCTTTACTTCATTGCTTTGTTGGTTTGTGTCCTTACCCAATGAGTTTCAGTTTTTGCTCGCTTATTGTTACATGCATGATAATGTAATCAGGCTCTGACTGTCACATCAAATAGTTTTTCTCTCTAGTCTTTACATTGTCATATGATAAACAATGAATACATTGTTTTTGTCTAGATGCCTCTAATCTACACTTGCCTATTCATGATAAAGAATGTGTTTAAGAATAGTAAACGGGAAAGTCAGTTTAAGCACCGTTGATTTTTCATGTCAATGTTTTAGACTAAAACTATGAAAGAGATGACTCGTTTAGGGTTTGTTTCTCTATGTACCAACGTCTTGTCATCATTAAATTTTGTTTTCTGGTTCTTCTATGTTCCTTAGGAAGCAATGGTTTATTTAACTTTAAGAACTTATTTGCAGTGGTATGAAAAAGAGCTTCTCTCTATTTTGTTGTATGTACAGGTGATCCCATGGGGTGATCTAGACTCACTCGCCATGCTTCAGAGACAACTCGGCGTTGACATACTTGTAACAGGCCATACCCACCAGTTCACAGCCTACAAACACGAAGGAGGAGTGGTGATCAACCCGGGATCTGCAACCGGAGCTTACAGCAGCATAAACCAAGACGTTAACCCAAGCTTTGTCCTTATGGACATCGACGGCTTCCGAGCTGTGGTTTACGTCTATGAGCTAATCGATGGAGAGGTTAAAGTCGACAAGATTGAGTTCAAGAAACCTCCCACCTCCAACTCTGCTCCTTAGTCCATAAAAAATGAAACCCAAAACCGTTTTATGTTTTCGTCTGTTGTACTCGCTCCTAAAAAAATTTTCTTGTGAAAAATAATCTGTTAATTTAACAATTTGGAATGGCCATTGATTCTATCTGTCCTAGATGTCGCCAAGAAGATGAAACAATACAACATGCTTTGTTTACATGTCCCTTTGCTCAGATGGCATGGAGGTCATCAAACACATCAATTCTAACACTACTCCAACCATCTATGGATGATGAGGACATCATCTAACAAATTATCACCTTTTTGTCACAACAGACCAATATCCTTCACCCACTCCTGCCTTTTAGGGTTTTATGGCGAATTTGGAAAGCACAAAACAATCTGGTTTTCAACAACTTTTGTGAAAGCGTAACAAAAACTATACTATTCAGATGTAAACTATTTTATTCGCCACATCTGAAAGAAAAGAGTGGATAGATACATTGCCGCCTAACACACATACTCCAAGTGACCCATCTAATACAAATGTGAGTTCTTGGTCGGCTCCATCATATCCCACAATGAAATGTAATTTTGGATGCTGGTTACGACATTCAAACCCGACAAGCAACTTGTAGGTGGATATTATGAATTATCATGGTGACCCGCTGGTGTGGGGAGCATCTAGATTGAACTACGCATGATCACCTTTGGAGAAAGAAACAAAAGGATTACTAGTAGCAATACAACAAGCATAGATCCAAGGATTTACATTTATTATTTTTGAGGGCGACTGCGAAACATTTATCAAAATGGTCAATGTATCACACACAAATGGCTCACTCACAAATCTTCTACAAGATATAAGATTTTGGGCTTCAAAGTTACACCATGCTTTAGCTAAAAAGAAATGTAACAGGGCTCATGCTTTAGCTAAATTTGGATGTAATGACAATCAATTCTATGTTGATTCTGATTTAAAGCCAACATGGCTCCTTCAAACACTTTGTAATGATTTACCTTAAATCCAATATATTTCAATTTTTGAAAAAAAAAAATTAACAATTATTATGAAAAATTTAATATTTCATTTGAAAAAAAGAAATAATAACTAATTACAGTAATTTGCTGCAAAAGTCGAATAATTTTATTTGTTATTACCATGAAGTTATCGAATTATTCATCAACAAGAGAGAAAAAAAAAAAAAAAGCATAATAAAATCGATCCCCAAATTTATTATTAATCGTGAAAATTAGAAACCTAAAACCCGACCCGATTCGATCTGACCCGACCCGATTAATGAGCGGTGAATCTGAAAAGCATAACATGCAAATAAGTCTCGCCGGGGTTAACAATCTGCGTCGGAAAATTCTTGTGATTGACGGAATCAGGGAAGCCTTGCGTCTCCAAACACAAACCTCCGTATTTACCATACACCGCTTTACCTTTTCCGACGACGCGTTTCAACATGTTACTCGTGTAAAACTGAACACCAGGCTGGTTCGTCCACAGCTCCATCTTCCTCCCTGTGACATCCTCCGTCACAACCGCCGTTTTCCTCAGATGTTTCCCGATCGGTCCGTCGATGATGTAGTTGATGTCGTAGCCGCTGGGTAGCTCGTGGATCCGGCTCCCGATCTCGCGTGGCTCGAGGAAATCGTAAGGTGTTCCGGTTATGGAGGTGATTTCGCCGGTTGGGATGAGTGTGTCGTCGACGGGAGTGATTTTATCGGCGAGGAGTTGGATTTTGTGGGAGAGGATGTCGCCGGAGTTGTGGCCGTGGAGGTTCCAGTATGTGTGGAGGGCTAAGTTGATTGGTGTTGGTTTGTTTAGTGGCTTTGCTTCCATTTTAACTCCAAGTATGTTTTTACCGATCATGTACGTCACTTTCACCGTCACGTTCCCGGGGAAACCTTTTAAAAAATAACAAAAAATTAAATTACATTTCAATCAATATTCGAATGATAAATAAGTTGGAGAGATATTTTATGGGTTAGATTTAGAATAAGGATGACAATGATGTTAGTTTTGGATTTTTTACCTTCTTCACCGTCGAAGCTGTCGTATTTGAAAGTAATGTGGCTAGTGGGAACGTAGCTTTGGACTGACCAAATCACATCACTAAATCCCTTTGTACCACCTGATTTTTGTAAAAAAATTGATTAGTGATAACATTTTTAAAGATAAATGAAATTTCCAACAAAGTAATAATACCATGGAGAGTGTTATAGCCGTCGTTGGGACTGGTTTTGTACAATTGACCATTTAACTTGAACTGAGCACCTCCTATTCTATTAGCCACTCTTCCCACTATTGCTCCAAAATAAGTTGTATCATTCTACAATAAAATAATATCCAAAACCGAGAAAATTATTAGTATTACTAAATTTGTTATTTCTAACAGTAACGCCTAATATCATCAACGTGGGTTGTGAGTCATTGGTTTTGGATTAATTATATAAGTGGAGGATATCGAATAACGTGACAATGCTTTTTGAGCCGAACATCTAGTTCTATCTAAAACCCAAAGTTTTGACCAAAAATGTGATAACAACTAAAAGATCAGGAAAAAGTAATTAATTTACCTTGTAACTATCAAGACTATCAAATCCAAGAACAACATCATCTTGCTTTCCTGTGAATCATCATAAGAAATATCAGATTTAAAACAGAACAAAAAAAAATCAGAAGAGACAGAGAGGAAGAAAGAGAGAGAGAGACCATGTCTGTCAGGGAGGAGAAGAGAGGTCATGACAGCACCATAGTTAGTGAAGGTAACACTAAAGTTTCCTCTGGTGAGCTTATAGGTTTTGATCTTCTTTTCACAGAGACTGTAATCAACACAACAACATAACAACACCATCAAAACATATACACCCATAACGTGTAATGACGACGATGTCTTCTTCACCATTTTTTCAGATCAATCAAGATCTACTATTGAGTGATGAGAGAGAGAGAGAGAGAGAGAGAGAGAATGGAAAAAGAAAGAGAGATAATTTTGGATTTTTCTTCTTGTAATGTGTGTGTATCCTATTTATGTTTGGAAAGAGAGATAATTTTGGATTTTCAACGAATGGTTTGGAAATGGTTTGGGAGACTATTATCCCAAAACTTCGATTTTTTTTTTGTAATCTTCTTTGTAATTAAGATTTGTTTAGATTAGAAGATATTTTAGTTGACAAAAAAAAGAATTTAGTCTTGAATAATTTTATAACTGGACATTTAAAAAACAACTGTTCCATAATATATATCTTTTTGTTTCTTACAAATAAATATACAAAAATTTAAACCATTCTAGTGTTTTTAATTGTTCTATATCATTTTGTATAAAAATAATTTTAAGATGTATGTGTGCGTGCTCGTCTCACTGTATAATTCTCTCACTGTATAGTTTGAATATTTCTATTTATTTATTTTATTTATCACGAATAAATTTATTCTATTTTAGTATATACGAATTTTCTCTCTTTTTGAATGTTTCTTTCGTTTTTACTTTTTTTTTTTTTATTGAGTTTTAGTATGTGTGCGTGCTCGTCGTCGTGGTCACGAACAAAGTCCCCCATTCATAAATGCCTCCCACGGAGGCACGGACCACTTGCCTAAATGGTAAAATTTCTAGAATTTTGATTTGTACTAATTCTCTGGTTTGAAAAGTATATCCTAAATGAATTTGTAGTTTTTGGCGACCAGAGTAAGATTTCATTTCCAAACCATTCGTTGAAAATTTTAAGCACTTAGTTAATTATAAATTACCATTTAGACATAACTCATAAGAGAGTTATGCAGCTTATGCCCCTAAATAGTTGGTGAAGGTTTTGTTTTGTATATTTTATACCAAACGTTTTTGAACTTAGCTCCTGCAATCGTATAGGATTCCTCAACGTTTGTCTCCTTATTTTTCAGAAAGAAAAAAAAAAAAAAAGAAGATTTGACAGAGTAAATTTTATTTTGATAGATAAAGGAAGAATAGACCAAGCATAGGAATAGGCCAATAGGGACAAATGAGAGTTAAGAAAGCGATAACAAAGGGATAAGATGAAGAGACTCGTTTATTATTCGTGGAATAAATTACGTCTAAAATGAAGACTATCATGATCATGAGTTCCCTTTTTAGAATAGAACGTATTAACTATTTACGAAAATAAATGATGCTAATGCGTAAGATATAACTATTAAGAAAAATGTCATTAAAATCATGAACTTTCAAATTATGGCCATTTAAAACATGAACTTTGTTGTAGGCCATTTAAAACATCAACTTTCATTAGTCAACTTCCAGAAGAACCCGTTCTGCCATTTCCCGAAGAAACCGTTCTTCCATTTCCTGAAGAACCCGTTCTACCATTTCCTGAAGAACCCGTTCTGCCAACAATGATACACAAACCTATGACAAGGCTGGGAGCAAGAACCTTTAGGGAACAATTCAACAAGTCTATTGCAAGTCTAATTACTCTCGTTGAACTAGAAGATTCCAAAGAGAAGACTCCACAAGCATCATTCTTGCCAGTTCTACAAGGAATTAAAGAACCCGTTCTTTTCATCATTTCCGAAGCAATCAATGAAGGGCTGGAGCGTGCATGAGAGCTACTTCCAGGTAAGTGTTTGAATTCAAATAATAAATGTTGGTTCTTCTTGTTTTGCAGGATTCGACCGTTGGGTCTTTATGAGTCTTTTTATTTATTTAATTCTTAAAATCGAGTCTGTTGTTTTTTGCAAGTTTAGTCCTTTTATTTGTAATAAATTTCGACCCTAGAAGGTCCCCGCTGCTGGACCATTATATAAGGTCCCTTCTCATTGTAACCTTTGAAGTTTTAATGAAATAAAATGAGAGTTTTCTTAGGTTTTCTTCGAGATAGAAGCAACCACCCTTTCTCCTTCTTCTTGTGTGTGAATCCTTGAAGACTGAGATTTGACTTATCATAGATCCTTTCACAGATCTGTGTGGCGTCCCTCAATCCACCCATCTATCCTTTCATCTTCCACTGCTACCGAATAGACAGAACAATGTTATCAACCATTTGTCTATTCACCATCTCTCCACTGCACTCCATCTATCATCCACCGAATAGGCAGAACAGTGTTATCAACCATTTGCCTATTTCCATCTATCCACTTGGGTTCCCTCATCTGGGTTCCTATATCATCTGGTATCAGAGCTAAACGCTCCAAATCAGGTGTTATCTATCCCTTTTGTTTCAGTTTGTTTTCCTTTGTTTATTTCAGTTTGTGTCTGTTTCAGTTTGTGTTTGTTTCAATTCGTTTTTGCACTTTTAGATCTGTTGTTTTCGTGTGTTTTTGCTCTATTTTGACTGCTTATCTTCTAAAAAGAAAACCCTAAAAAAAAAAAAAAAATTCGTTCAGATCTGTTTATTTGATTGCCCAAATCCTAGATCTATCAGTTTTTGGAAGTTTCCATATTTGGACCTTTCGACTTCCTTTGCACTTGATCTCTTTTTCTTACTTTTTACAGGAACATTTTGAACCATGGGAGAACAAGGAGGAGAGGTGAACATGGCTGAGATACTTGCAGCTATTCAAACCCAACTCCAAACGCTTGGTGATCGCATGACACGAATTGAACAACCCCCACCTGCACCAAGAGCACCAGTTCGTAACTTGCCAAGAGGAAACCATGAGGTTGATAATGGAGATCAGTCTGATTCAGAGGAAGAATATCAAGATCTTAATCAACACCAAAGGCCAAGGAGACACTACCAACAAGGTAGAGGACGAGATGAAGGCAACATAAGAGAAGGAGGCTATGATCTTAAGCTCAATCCGCTGACATTTGCTGGAAAGGTTAATCCTGAAGCTTACATTGACTGGGAAAGACGTATGGAGCATATCTTTGGCTACTACAACTATTCTGAACAGAGAAAGGTATCCCTAGCTGCTGCTCAACTTACCGACAATGCCTTAGCTTGGTGGGATAGAGATGTATCTGAGAGGAGGAGGCATAGACATATACCAATCACTACTTGGGATGATATGAGGTTTCAGCTAAGAAAGAGATATATCCCAGCTTATTACCACCGGGAGCTACAAAAGAGGTTCCGCAAGCTCTCACAAGGAAGCAAATCTGTTGAGGAATACTTTGAAGAGTTTGAATCTCTTAAAAACAGATTGGAGGTAGAAGAGTCTGAGGAGAACTTGATGGCGCAGTTTCTAGATGGTCTTCATGATCGGATTGCTAGAAAGGTGGAAAGACAAACATATCATGATCTTGAAGAGTTATTGCACCTAGCAGTCCAAGCTGAACAACACATCAAAAGGAAGACAACTTCTACTAACCGCAGTAAGACTCCATGGACACCACCACCTCAAAAACCTTTAGACAAGGGAAAATCTCTTGATGTGGACCAGAGATTTAAAAGAGCTGCACCTGAGGCATCAAAAGTCACCAAACCAGAGCAAGGTAAGCCTACTAACCAAAGAGCTCTTGATATTACTTGTTTTAAATGTCAAGGAAAAGGACACTATGCAAGGGAGTGCCCAAACCAGCGAGTAATGATCCTTAAAGCCAATGGAGAGTATGAATCACAAGATGAGGAAGAAGAACGTGCTGAATCTGAGGAGGATATTGTGGACTATCCAGAGATGGGAGAGCTTCTAGTCATAAGGAGGGTTCTTAGCGCTCTTTTTGATCCTGAAACAATTCAAAGAGAAAATATCTTCCACTCTCGCTGCTCCATAAACTCTAAGGTATGTAGCTTAATCATTGATGGTGGTTCATGTACTAATGTAGCCAGCAAGTATTTGGTTGATAAGCTAGGTCTCCAAAAGACAAAGCATCCCCATCCATATCGACTTAAGTGGCTCAATGATGAGGCTGAGCTAAGGATCTCCGAGCAAGTCACCATACCATTCACCATAGGCATATATTCAGATCAAGTTGTGTGTGATGTGGTTCCTATGCAAGCTGGACACCTTCTTCTAGGACGGCCATGGAAATTGATAAGGAGACTTTACACAATGGCCGAACAAACTACTACACCTTCTCACACAACAACAAGAAGCACACTCTAGCTCCACTCACCCCTCAAGAAGTGCATGAAATGCAACAAACCATGTCAAAGGGAGCTAAGTCAAACAAAACCAATCTTTACATAACACCTTCTACTGTTTTGAAATCAATTAATTCACAGGACAAGGTGCTACTAATGATCTTTAAGGAAGGTTTGTTTTCAGGTCAAGAGGAGAAAGATTTACCACCAGAAGTGCTTGAATTACTAGGAAGGTTTAAAGAGGTCTTTCCTGAGGAGATACCACCTGGACTACCGCCTATAAGAGGAATCGAACATCAATTGATCTAGTTCCAGGAGCACCATTGCCTAACAGACCAGCCTACCGCGTAAACCCTGAAGAAGCAAAGGAGCTGGAGAAGCAAGTTCGTGATCTAATGTCAAAAGGCTACATTCGTGAAAGTCTAAGCCCTTGTGCTGTACCGGTTCTTCTAGTGCCTAAGAAAGATGGAACTTGGAGAATGTGTGTAGACTGCAGAGCAATCAACAACATCACTGTCAAATATAGACATCCTATTCCAAGGCTTGATGACATGCTAGATGAGCTTAATGGAGCTACTATCTTTTCTAAAATTGATCTAAGGAGTGGTTATCATCAAGTCAGAATGAAAGAAGGTGATGAATGGAAAACGGCTTTCAAGACAAAACAAGGATTATATGAGTGGTTAGTCATGCCATTTGGACTCACCAATGCTCCAAGCACCTTCATGAGGTTAATGAACCAGGTCCTAAGGGAGTACATCTGTAAGTTTGTGGTTGTTTATTTTGATAATATCTTGATTTATAGCACAAGTCTTGCAGATCATGTGAAACATCTTGAAATGGTGATAAAAGCGCTTAAGGCTGAACATCTCTATGCTAATCTTAAGAAATGCACATTTTGCACTGATCAAGTCGTGTTTCTAGGATTTGTTGTGAGTTCTCAGGGACTAAAGGTCGATGAGGAAAAGATCAAGGCTATACAAGACTGGCCAACTCCAACAACCATTGGACATGTTAGGAGCTTCCATGGGCTGGCTAGTTTCTATAGGAGATTTGTGAAGGATTTTAGTACCATTGCTGCACCCTTGACATCAATGATTAAAAAGAATGTGGAATTCAAATGGGGTCAAGCACAAGAGGATGCATTCAAACTGCTCAAAGACAGCCTAAAAAATGCACCTGTTTTGGTACTTCCTAACATTGATAAAATGTTTGAAATTGAATGTGATGCTTCTGGTACAGGAATAGGTGCTGTTCTAACTCAAGGAGGAAAACCAGTAGCATACTTCAGCGAGAAACTCAGTGGAGCTGCACTTAATTATCCAACCTATGATAAAGAGCTCTATGCTTTGGTAAGGTCCCTAGAAACTTGGCAACATTATTTGTTATCCAAAGAGATTGTTATTCATACAGACCATGAGACAATCAAGCACCTAAGAGGACAAACTACACTTAAGAAAAGACATGCAAGGTGGCTTGAATTTGTGGAGACATTTCCATATGTGATCAAGTACAAGAAGGGCAAAGAGAACACTGTAGCTGATGCTTTATCAAGGAGACATGCTTTGATCACTACCATGGAGGCTAAAGTCATGGGATTTGATCATATCAAAGGTCTATATGAGGAGGATCCAGATTTCAAAGAAGCCTTTAAGGAAACAATCAAAGCCGCTTATGGGTCATACTACCAACATGATGGATTTCTCTTCAAGGACAAAAGACTGTGCATTCCTCAAGGATCCATGAGAGAGCTGCTAATAGGAGAAGCACATGGAGGAGGACTTATGGGACATTTTGGGCGTGATAAAACTCTAAGTGTTCTTATGGAACATTCTTTTGGCCGCATTTGAAAAGAGATGTGGAAAGGTTCTGTGCAAAGTGCATCACTTGCTTGAAAGCAAAATCCAGGTCACATCCTTATGGTTTATATATGCCTTTGCCTATTCCTAACCTACCTTGGGTAGATATTTCTATGGATTTTGTTTTAGGGCTACCTAAGATCAACAACCGAGATTGTATCTTCGTTGTGGTGGACCGGTTCTCTAAAATGGCGCATTTCATTCCATGTAACAAGACAAATGATGCTACTCAAACTGCTGAACTCTTTTTCAAAGAAGTTGTGCATTTACATGGAATCCCAAGGACCATTGTTTCAGATCGAGACACCAAATTTCTCAGCCACTTTTGGAAGACTTTGTGGAAAAAGCTAGGAACTAAGCTACTCTTCTCCACCACTTGTCATCCTCAAACTGATGGCCAAACTGAGGTAGTTAATCGTACTCTCTCCACTCTATTGAGAGCTACGGTGGGTAAGAATCTCCGAAACTGGCTATCTTGTTTACCCTACATTGAATTTGCTTATAATCATGCTAAACATTCTGGTACCAAATTCTCTCCATTTGAAGTTGTCTATGGTTTTAATCCTCTAACCCCATTAGACATCACACCTCTGCCCCAAGCTGTTTATTCTAGTGCAGAAGGAGTCACCAAAGCTGATTTTGTGAAGAAACTCCACCAGAAGGTTAAAGAGAATCTTGAGAAGAAGAGCGCAAAGAACAAAGAGCATGCGGATAAGCACCGCAAGGAGCTGACGTTTGAACCTGGAGATTGGGTCTGGTTACACATGAGAAAAGAGAGATTTTCCAAGGAGAGGAAGTCCAAGCTGTCACCAAGAGGAGATGGACCATTTCGGGTCTTAGAGAAAATCAATGACAATGCCTACAAGATTGAGCTACCAGGTGAGTTGAACATTTCTCCTACCTTTAATGTTGCTGATTTATCTCCTTTCCATGCAGATGAAATAGTTCTGCAGACAGAACTTTCTCAAGAGGGAGGGAATGATGAGGACATCAATAGTCAACTTCCAGAAGAACCCGTTCTGCCATTTCCCGAAGAAACCGTTCTTCCATTTCCTGAAGAACCCGTTCTACCATTTCCTGAAGAACCCGTTCTGCCAACAATGATACACAAACCTATGACAAGGCTGGGAGCAAGAACCTTTAGGGAACAATTCAACAAGTCTATTGCAAGTCTAATTACTCTCATTGAACTAGAAGATTCCAAAGAGAAGACTCCACAAGCATCATTCTTGCCAGTTCTACAAGGAATTAACGAACCCGTTCTTTTCATCATTTCCGAAGCAATCAATGAAGGGCTGGAGCGTGCATGAGAGCTACTTCCAGGTAAGTGTTTGAATTCAAATAATAAATGTTGGTTCTTCTTGTTTTGCAGGATTCGACCGTTGGGTCTTTATGAGTCTTTTTATTTATTTAAGTCTTAAAATCGAGTCTGTTGTTTTTTGCAAGTTTAGTCCTTTTATTTGTAATAAATTTCGACCCTAGAAGGTCCCCCGCTGCTGGACCATTATATAAGGTCCCTTCTCAGCATTGTAACCTTTGAAGTTTTAATGAAATAAAATGAGAGTTTTCTTAGGTTTTCTTCTGAGATAGAAGCAACCACCCTTTCTCCTTCTTCTTGTGTGTGAATCCTTGAAGACTGAGATTTGACTTATCATAGATCCTTTCACAGATCTGTGTGGCGTCCCTCAATCCACCCATCTATCCTTTCATCTTCCACTGCTACCGAATAGACAGAACAGTGTTATCAACCATTTGTCTATTCACCATCTCTCCACTGCACTCCATCTATCATCCACCGAATAGGCAGAACAGTGTTATCAACCATTTGCCTATTTCCATCTATCCACTTGGGTTCCCTCATCTGGGTTCCTATATCAACTAGCTTTTTTAAACATGAGTTTCGTTGACCAGGCCAAAAAAGACATGACGTTAAATCCGATAATTGACCTACTAACAGACGTTACTATGCAGTTAATCATTCCGTTACTAACAAAACGACGTCGTTTTAATGGAAGTTTTAATTCGAAAAGTGTCATTTAAACCATGAACTTTTAAATACAGGCCATTTAAACCATGAACTTGTAAATATATGTCATTTAAACCATGAACTTGTAAAGGTATGTCATTTAAACCATGAACTTTCAAATTTATGTTATGTAAACCATAATACATAAAAATGATGATCAATCTTTCAAACTCTAGTGCAGTATCCTAAAACAAGATGATCAATCTTTCAGAATCTAGTGTAGTGTCCTAATAAATGAAAAAGACTCAAGAAAAAAACAAAAAGACACAAAATACATGACAAAGATCGAAAAAGAATGATGAACTGATGTTCTTTTCTCTCTTTCTCAGAATCGCATCATGAGGCAGAGTCGAAGAAAGAAGAGATAAACTAAACTAGGGTTAAACGGGTTAGCCGATTAGGCTTATATACTTCTACAGTTTCTAATAAACCAATCGATTCGATTACCGAATCAAACCAAAATCCGGTTATTCAAATCAATTGCACCGAACGATTAAGCTTTCTCTCTTCGATTTGCTCCGATAACCAAAATTTTTAGGTTGTCTGGTTTTTACCGAATGCCCAGGGCGAGTTCATGGTTTAAATGACATAAATTAAAAGTTCATGGTTTAAATGACATACATTTACAAGCTCATGATTTAAATGGCCTATATTTAAAAGTTCATGGTTTAAATGACATTATTTCAAACTAAAACTTCAATTAAAACGATGTCGTTTTGTCAGTAACGGAGTGATTAACGGCATAGTAACATCTGTTAGTAGGTCAACTATCAAATTTAACGTCATGTCTATTTTGGCCTGGTCAACGAAACTTCATGTTTAAAAAAACTAGTCAACGAAAGTTGATGTTTTAAATGGCCTACAACAAAGTTCATGTTTTAAATGGTCAAAATTTGAAAGTTCATGATTTTAATGACATTTTTCCCTATAACTATTCTTGTTTTTTTTCTTTTTCGAAAAAGAAGTATTGTTGTTAGAAATAACAAATTTAGTAATAATAGTTTGGTATAAAATATTGTTGTTAGAACTATTGGGAGTGTGGAATATAGTTTAACAAATTTATTATCAGACAACTTTTGAGTTGAAAATCTTAGAAAGTGATAATAAATCAACTCAAAAGTTGCCTAATCGAACTAGTGATGAGAAATTTGTTAAACTATTCCACATTCACATATATTAAAATAAAATTATTGCATCAGTCACAAATTTGTTTAAAATTTGTAATGCATATATAATGCATTTTTGATTTATGGATTAGTCACTATATATATATATACGTATATACTATTTTATATGCCATATCTTTGAAGTGATGAAATTTTGTCGTATTACTGTAATTTTAATAACAAAATCATTTAGACAGCAAAAACGCAGGTGAGTAATATAAATTAATTGAGAATCTTAGAAGTGTCACGTCAATAATACCAAAAAACGACAAGATGAATTTAATAATTTGATTAAAAAAGAGTTGTTTTCTCTTAATCATAATCATAATCATAATAAAACTAGTTGACAAATTTTCTTAGTCCGGTACTCCGGTTGTGTATATGCAATTATGCATGCTTCCTTCGTATTAAGAGCATATAAGTGGCTAGAGACAGTTATATGAAACATAATTTGTGACTGTGATCTAGAGAAGACATTGAAAACGTTGTTAGTTAAGAAGTTGGATTTAAATCTCTCTAGCCCCTCTTCCTCCGGTTTCATTCTATTTAGCCCCCTAATAAAAAACATATATTTTAAATGTTTTTTTGTTCAGATAAGTAGTAAAAGACTAATAAATAGAGGATTTTTGATATATTTACAGATCCAACCTCATTTTGGATCTAGATCCATATTAGTTTTGGATATCCATATTAATTTCAGATCTTTTAATTCCCAAATCATTCGAAACCCTAATTTCATTCTCTATTTTTCTTTCTCGTCTTCTTCTTCTCCGACTTGGGTCGACGACTACAGGAGGATTGGATTCCAGTCTCGTGTCATCTTCTTTTCTTCTCTCTTCTCCCGAAACTCTTTCGTCTTATTCCTCTCTTTTCTCTCAATCTCCTTTCTTCTTCTCTTTGGTGAAATCCACCGTGAGAAATCGAATTCCGCCGTCCGTTTTCTCTCAGTTGCCGATTATTGTAAGCCATTCTTTTTGTTTCTTTCTTTTGATCCCTAATTTTGACTGATTGTTGGGTTTAGTTCTTTGTATTGTGTGAAAAAGGATATAAATTTTGTGAGTTTTTGGGAATGTGTTAAAAACGCATTATTTTTCTTATACAAGAACATGTGAGTTTGTGTTTGTGTTTGGATTGATTGTGTGAGTTTGAGTTTGTGTCGGATTGAGATTGTGAGATTGTGTGAGTTTGAGTTTGTGTCGGATTGAGTTTGTGAGATTTTGTGAGTTTGAGTTTGTGTCGGATTGAGTTTGTGAGATTGTGTGAGTTTGAGTTTGTGTTTATGTTCAGTTTGTTTTTGTATTTGGATTATATGAGTTTTTATCTCTTGTTGCTTTCGATAATGAGATTGTGTGAGTTTTATGTAGATAATGAGACTGTTTTTTAAATTTTGATTTTAATTTGTTGTTGCAGGTACCTATCCAAATGGTTAAAACTGTTAAATTTGGGCTTATCTTGGGCTTCTAACTAAAAACCAATTGGCAATTAGTAGATTGACCCTAACCCTTTATATATTAATGATAGTTCTTTCAAACTTCAGATGTGGGACTTGGATTGTATCCAACAATCTCCCCTTCAATCCAAGGACCACATGTGGGATATTAACACGCCTCCTCGAGATGATAACTCCATCTCGAACCGATCCCATTTGGACCGACAATAAACCTCTTCTTGGGCCCCCATTACTCGGGTTAACAAGAGGCATGTCCGTATCCACTTTTCTAGGTCCACCAGAATTTTTAACCTTGGGCTCTGATACCATGTTAAATTCGGGCTTTACTGTGGGCTTCCAACTCAAAACCAATTGGCAATGAGTGGAGAGGCCCTAACCCTTTATATATTACTCAAGTCCCTTCACATCTATCAGATGTGGGATCTTTTCTCCACACGCCCCCTCGAGATAATGGCTATTCTAGCCGTTAATCTCGACAGAATCCATCACGCCCCCTCGAGATAATGCTCTTTATTTAGCTATCTCGATGGAATTGGGCCTTACTTTGGGCCATCAATTAATGGGGTGATCGGGCCTCTTTCCGGGCCGGATTAATTAACGGGCCAGCGTGTGTAGCCTCTGATACCATGTTAAATTCGGGCTTTACTGTGGGCTTCCAACTCAAAACCAATTGGCAATGAGTGGAGAGGCCCTAACCCTTTATATATTACTCAAGTCCCTTCACATCTATCAGATGTGGGATCTTTTCTCCACAAAAACCAAAGGAGGATCTAATGCAAGAGGTACTGCAAATGTTCCACAAGTTAGATATTGCTTCTCGAGGATATGGAGAGGCAAATGTTCCACAAGTCGAACATTTGGAGGAGCAGCAACAAGAAAACGTGTCAGCAGCTGAACATATGGAGGAGCACCAACAACAAAGAAATCTGACTAGTTTGAAGGAGCTTGAGGAGAGGTTGATGAAAGCCATGGAAAATGGAAAAAGAAGGAGAAGGAGAATATGAAGCTGCAAGAGAACCAACTGGTGATTGTGAAGGAGAACATGAAGCTCCGAGAGAGAAGAGGAAGCTCCGTCCATCAAAGTTCGTCACTACTCCTTTCACGGCTGCGAAAAAAAAGAAGAAGTGATATTTGTTTGTGTGGATCCTGTTTGTGTAGTTTTCAAAACTTGTCTGGATATCCAACTTGTCTTTTGTGTTTATTATGCAACTGATTTTAGGTACAACTGGTGTTTCTAGGGATAACTATGTTCTTGGGTTATTTTGTTTTGTGTTTATTATGCAACTGATTTTAGGTACAACTGGTGTTTCTAGGGACAACTATGTTCTTGGGTTATTTTGTTTTGTGTTTATTATGCAACTGATTTTAGGTACAACTGGTTTTTCTAGGGACAACTATGTTCTTGTTTTTTTTTTGTTTTTTTTTACTATTATTATGGTACAACTGCGTAAAGTTAATTACAAATACGTATCTGGTACAACTAAGATTTTGTCCTTTTGCGCCGTCAAAAGTCTACATTGTGACACCTGGCGCCGTCAATGAACCTCACATGTATAAAAATTAATTGTTTTGCGCCGTCAAAAATTCATATAGTTGTCCAGTTGTACACAGTTGTACTTAAATTAACATAGTTGTTCTTTGTTCCAATAACCACAAAAATTAGTTGTTCTCCACTCTAGATCAATTTTTTCTAGTTGTACTTATGATATTACATAATTAGAATAGAGTCCCTATGTCATCTTGTATATAAATGTTTGAAATCACCATTATTTCTTGACTCTCATAATTTGTGGTCATTATATACAAAGAAACTCTAAAATACTAAGGTTGGTTATTGAAGAATTTGGATTTCTATGGTTTAGATTTGTTTTTTACATGTGAAGTGGATTATGTTAAAATTTTGTGGTTGTTACATACAAAGTAACCTTAAAAGACCAAATTTTATATTTTGGTTCTAAGTTTTCTAATTTAATTTTATATTTTGGTAATAGACTATAGTTGTACCGGTTGTACTTAGTTGTACCAAGACAGGACAACTCACTCAGAAACAGAACAAATACAAACATCAACGTTCCTAAAATCAATTTTGGTCACCATCTTTGTCAAACCACTCACTCGTACCAGTCGGCTTCTTCGACTTCTTCTTACCTCCTTTTCCTCTATGTTCTCCAACAGATGCGAACCTTTTTTCTTGTCTTCTTCTTTGAACCAAGTGAATGAGAGCTTTTGGAGTTGGCGTGGCAATTTCACCCGGATAATCTGCAGCCAATAAAGAAGCAACCATATTTGGTGTATCTTTCCTTCTAATTCGCCATGTACTTGTTTTTGACCGAGAGCATGTATGAATATTTCTATGAGTTCTTATAGAGAATGGTAGTGGTTTCCTTCTACATCTCTATCTTCATTCTCGACCACCACCAGATTTTGTAGTGATGGTTCTCTTACGTACATATCGACAATACCACCACCACCACTACCATTCGTTCCACCAACTAGAGCAATCTCTTTATTCACTCCATCAATTAGAGCAATCTCTTTATTCGCTCCACCAGTATCATTTGCTCCACCACTATCATTCGCTCCACCAATTAGAGCAATCTCTTCATTATTTGGAAGATTTCTTGTTGCCAAATCCTTTATTAAAACTTGATCAAACCCCTCATTTTCATCGATCCCCTGATTTTGTTATTCATTATTGGTAACTTCGACATGCAAAACACTTCTAAACCCTTCTTTAGACACATCCTTTAAATAACACACAACATCTTCATCATCTCGAATATAATTTGGTATTCCCTTATAGTTTGGGAATGAGAAGGGAAAGTAACTAACTCTCAGATTTTTCATAGCCACATCTACCTTTATCTTGCTGCATATCTTCTCAACCAAGTTAGCATATGATACGTCACTAGATGATGTCTTCATAAGAAAAGAATACACTTCCTTATCTTCTCTTGAAATCCATCGTACATCTTCTCCAATACTTGAATAGTATCCATCATAAAGAAAGCGTGTCTTTGGCATTGTCACCTGAAAAAGAAAGAGAAAGAAAACAGTCAATTTCCATTTTTTAGTAGCAGTTCATAAACATAGTTGTACCCATGTGTCTCAGTTGTACCAAATTTCTGGATCCTTAATTTCCTACATAGTTGTACCCATGTGTCTCAGTTGTACCAAATTTCTGGATACTTAATTTCCTACATAGTTGTACCCATTTGTCTCAGTTGCACCAAATTTTTGTCCCAGATCTGAAATCCCCAAAATTATTGGTTATTTATTTTTTATTTTTTTCTTTTGTGATTCAAATTTATTATATAATATAAGAAGGGAGAAGGGTAGAGATGGATTTTGAAAATATTGGAAAAGATAAGGAGTAGTAAGAATAAGTAGGGGTTTTTCAAATTAAAAATGAAGCAAAAGAGGTTATATAGATTAAAATCCTAAGAAGTTTGGGCAACCTTTACAAAGACATCTTCAAAAGTTGTCTCGTCTGCAAGTTCCCAAGCCACCACCGGAAACATCATCTTTACCCTCTCCAATGCATGAAAAAAATTGGTTTCCATAAATCATCCACAAACAAACAGGCTATGAAAAATCTCATCGAAATTCACAACCCTGCATCCTATTGTCATTTGCCAACAATGTACATATATAAATGACCAAACCTATGCATGACCAGTATTATAAAACATGAACAATCAAATTTTGACGTTGAACATGTAAAAATTATAATCATGCAGCCTAGTGTCATTTGCCGACAATGTACATATATTAAATGATCAAACCTATGCATGGCCAATTTTATCAAACATGTGAACAATCAAATATTGACATTGAACATGTAAAAAATGCTAATCTTCGGAGGATTCAAGAGAAGACATTAAATGCCTGAGAAGTTCTAGCAACTTTAATGAAAACATACAAGTTCTGAAAATTATTTTAGAAAAGGTCGAGAGAAGTCGCGTGAGTTTCACTCGCGGCGATTTCTCTCTCAAAGTCGAGAGTCTTCTGAGCACAACCTCGTGCGCCGTCGGCAGGTCCTCAGTCAACTCCAGTGATGATGAGGATCCTACGGTCCATGGTTCTTCATCCGCGACTCCGCATCTTTCTCGGCGACACCATTGGATCAAGATCAAGGGAGCAGTGGAAGGGAGAAGCATCTGCGAGACTCCTACGGTAAGAGCTCTACCGGCGGTGTAGCGACGCAGAGTGGAAGAAGGAGTTTCACGGCGAGGGACGGGCGATGAAGATAGTTAGATCTGGGGATCGGAGATCTTGGAGGTTTCACGGGTTTGGTCTTGATAGGGAAGGTAGGTTCCGATCCAGCGAAGCTAAGCCACCGTCGAAGGTCTCTTCATCTACTCTGATACAAGACTCGGTGGTGAGTCTTATACCGGGATAGAGTTGATGGCTTCACAAGCTGGCGGTCGCTTCTCTCTTGTGAAGGAAAGATGATCGATGGTGAAGATCTGACACGATGGCGGTCGCTTCTCTCGTGTGGGATCGGTAGAGGGGGAAGTGCTGGTGGATTGAAGTACACCACAGAGATGTGATTGGTCTCTGATACATTACACGAACTCAGCCTTGTGGAATCTCACACACAAGACAGAGAGCAAGCTTAATTCTCTTAAGAACACTTAAAGAGAAAATAAGAAAAATTCAGTATTTTATTGATAATCAAAGGTGAGATTCGTACAACTGCTGCAGGGGGACTTTATAAGAGTCCTTCAGCTAGCCTTAAGGCCGAAAAATAAATGCAGAAAATGGAACAAGGAAAGAAAATAAAATCAAACACAAACCTTTGTCTTTTTGGAAAGTAAATAAGCTAATAAAAGAAAACGCTAATTAGACTTGATCTCTCTTGATGAGGAAGTCTTCTAGCCGTTGCTGGGGCTGGTGGGACCTGCAAGGATCAAAAATATTGAATAAGACTTACCTGGATGCGATCTAGGCCCAGTTGATGTTCTCTGAACCACTTCTTGTACTCGCTGAACTACTTCAGGCGTCTTGTCTTGTACTTGTCTCTTGAAGTAGGGGTCTTCTTGGGATCCTTCTAGAATATCTTGTTCAGTCTCTTGATGCTCGTCCATGCCCTCTACGTCTTGGTCTTGATCTTTGCTATCTTGATCGCTTTCAGAGGTGTAGCTTGTATCACACGTCTCTTGCAGCTCTGATGTCTTCTCTTGGCTTCTTGAGGTTCCTTGACCTGAAAAAGGAGGTTTCTTACCTGGGGAACTGGTTTGATCAAGGCTCATTTGGGTGAAGGCTTCAGCAAGCTCTTCCTCGGCAATGTGATCATATATGTTGTGGCGGCATGATGGTGGTACAGACCAATTGACGTCCTTCAGCTCTAGGGAGCTTATGATGTCTTGAACGGCTAGGTTAAACCTCTTCCTTAGCTGTTTAGCCTTTGATCGTGTCACAGGGCCTTCTCGTACTTCTGGTACAGGATGTGGTACAGGATTTGGTTCAACGGTTTGGTTGGTAGAATCGATGTCCGCATCATTCCCTCCCTCTTCAGAAGGTTTTGTCCTCAAAACTGAATCTCCTGGATCATAAGCAGACAAGTCAGCTACATTAAAAGTGTGAGAAATTTTTACCTCATTTGGCAGCTCTAAACGGTAAGCGTTATCATTGATCTTCTCAAGAACTTTAAATGGACCGTCGCCTCTTGGTGATAACTTAGAGGCTCGTTGTGTTGGAAATCTTTCAGGCCTCATATGCAGCCAAACCCAATCTCATGGTTTGAACAACATCTCCTTTCTTCCCCGATAAGCCTTGCGTTTGTTGTCGGCATACTTCTTTTCCAAATTTGCTTTGGCCTTGTCATGTAACTTCTTGATGACTTCTCCTCTTCTGAGTCCATCTTGGCAAACCTGTTCTATCTGAGGCAATGGTACTAAATCTAATGGAGACAAAGGGTTAATTCCATAGACTATCTCGAAAGGAGATAGTTTTGTAGCCGAGTGGACAGCACGATTATAAGCAAACTCGATAAAAGGAATACAATCAACCCATGTTGCCATATTTTTACCAAGAGTGGCTCTAAGTAAAGTAGAGAGAGTTCGGTTTACCACTTCAGTTTGTCCATCCGTTTGGGGATGACAAGTTGTTGAGAATAGAAGCTTGGTACCTAACTTTCTCCAAAGTGTCTTCCAAAAGTGGCTCAAAAACTTGGTGTCACGATCAGAGACTATAGTCCTTGGAATTCCATGGAGGCGCACCACTTCCTTGAAGAACAAATTTGCGGTTTGAGTCGCGTCATTGGTCTTGTCACACGGAATGAAGTGTGCCATCGTGGAGAACCGGTCCACAACAACAAAGATTGAATCCTTGTGTTTGATCTTTGGCAATCCTAAGACAAAGTCCATAGAAATATCTACCCAAGGGGCGTTAGGAATAGGCAATGGTAAGTAAAGACCATGAGGATGTAACCTGGATTTGGCTTTGTGACAAACAATGCATCGAGCACAAAATCTCTCAACATCTTTCTTGACATGGGGCCAAAAGAAATGTTCCATGACCACGGCCAAGGTCTTGTTGACTCCAAAGTGACCCATCAAACCTCCACCATGTGCTTCGGTAAGTATCAATTCTCGCATGGAACCTTGAGGAATACACAACCGCTTGTCTCTAAATAGAAACCCATCTTGCAAGTAGAATGCTTGATATGCTCCTTTGCCATACTCCTTGTAGCACTCTCCTAGTTCTGGATCATCTTTGTACAGCTCCTTGATATGCTCAAAACCCATTACTTTAGCCTCCATAGTAGCTATAAGAGCATGCCTCCTTGACAAAGTATCAGCAACCACATTCTCCTTGCCTTTCTTATACTTTATCACATATGGGAACGTCTCAATGAACTCCAACCACTTAGCATGTCTTCTCTTAAGTGAAGTCTGACCCTTGAGATGCTTGAGGGTTTCATGATCGGTGTGAATGATGAATTCCTTGGATAACAAGTAATGTTGCCACGTTTCAAGTGCTCGAACTAAGGCATAAAGGTCCTTGTCGTAGGTCGGATAGTTCAATGTAGCTCCACTCAACTTTTCACTGAAGAAAGCCACGGGTCTTTTCCTCTGATGTAGTACAGCTCCAATTCCCAAACCTGATGCATCACACTCTACTTCAAACATAACTTCAAAATCTGGAAGGGCTAAGACTGGTGCTTGCGTGAGCCTCTCCTTCAAGGTGTTGAAGGACTTTTCTTGAGCTTCTCCCCATGAGAAAGGCACGTTTTTCTTGATCACGGCAGTCATTGGTGCAGCCACTGTACTGAAATCCCTGACAAACCTCCTGTAGAAGCTTGCGAGACCATGAAAGCTGCGAACATGTCCAATCGAAGTAGGAGTAGGCCATTCTCTTATTGCCTTGATTTTCTCCTCATCCACCTGTAGGCCCTGTTTACTCACTACAAAACCTAGGAACACACACTGATCAGTACAAAAGGAGCACTTCTTTAGGTTAGCATAAAGGCCTTCCTTCCGAAGCGTTTTTAAAATTAACCCAAGGTGTTTAATGTGATCAGAATGGCACTTACTGTAAATAAGTATGTCATCAAAATAAACAACAACAAATTTACCAATAAATGACCTTAGAACTTGGTTCATTAGTCGCATGAAAGTGCTTGGGGCATTGGTTAACCCAAATGGCATGACAAGCCACTCATAGAGACCTTGCTTGGTTTTGAACGCGGTTTTCCACTCATCTCCTTCCGTCATTCGGAACTGGTGATAGCCGCTTCTCAAGTCAATTTTGGAGAAGACGATTGCACCACTTAACTCGTCCAACATGTCATCTAGCCTTGGAATGGGATGTCGATACTTGATAGTTATGTTGTTGATTGCTCGACAGTCTACACACATCCTCCATGTTCCATCCTTCTTTGGAACTAACAGAACTGGTACTGCACACGGGCTGAGGCTCTCTCTGATGTACCCTTTGTCCATGGGATCACGCACTTGTTTCTCTACCTCCTTAGATTCCTCTGGATTCATTCTGTAAGCTGGTTTGTTAGGTAAAGCAGAACCTGGTACAAGATCGATCTGGTGCTCAATGCCACGAATAGGAGGTAATCCTGGGGGTATCTCCTCTGGAAACACGTCTTTGTATTGATCTAGTACAGCTTGTACTTCAGCGGGTAGTTCAAGCTCACTTGTACCTGTACTTAAGCATTCTTTGAACAACATTAGTAGCACGGTGCCCTGGGCACTCATGGTTTTACAAATCTCATTGGATCTCAAATAAAGGTTAGAAGTCCTTACCTCGAACTCTTTGTTCATGTGTTTTTGCAACTCATGAAATTCAGAAGGACTTAAAGGGGCAAGGTTGAACTTACGGTCATTGTGCGTGAAAGTGTAATGGTTTGTTCGACCGTCGTGAGTTGTAGCTCGATCAAACTGCCATGGTCTTCCAAGAAGAAGATGTCCGGCCCTCATTGGAACTACATCACAAACGACTTGATCCTGGTATTTCCCAACGCTGAATGATACAGTGACTTGTTCAGCAATTTTCAGCTCGGTGTCATCATTAAGCCACCTAAGTTTGTATGGCCTCGGGTGCTTTGTTTTCTGAAGACCTAACCTGTCCACCATATACTTGCTAGCAACATTAGTACAAGAACCTCTATCAATAATCAAATTACATACCTTGTTCTTGATTGTGCATCGAGTGTGGAATATATTTTCTCTTTGAACTTTTTCCTCGGGGTCGACAAGCACGCTCAGCATACGCCGGATCACAAGGAGTTCTCCTACATCGGGATACTCCACGTCATTCTCCAGATCAGTCTGGTCATCGTCTTGCTCATCTTGAGACTCATAATCTCCACTAGGTGTGACAATCATCACCCTTTGGTTCGGACATTCTCTCGCCATGTGTCCCCTGCCTTGACATTTAAAACAAGTAATGTCACGGGTACGGGATTGACTAGTGTTAGGGAACTTACCTGGTTCGGGCTTGGAGGTTTTAGGTGCCTCACTAGACTTGTTCTTGAACCTAGAGTCGTTGTCTACGGTTTTGCCTTTGTCCATGCTCCGGTTGTTGCTTGCATTCTAAGGTGTATTGTTTCTGGTACGGTTCCTTAAAGACATCTTACGCTGGATTTGCTGCTCCACTTGTACAGCCTTGTGAAGTAATTCATGCAGGCTGCTGTAGTTCGATGTCTCCACCTTTCGGGCTATACGCTCTTGTAAGCCATCAATGAATTGAGCCATTAGGGACTCACTCGATTCTTCCAGCTCCAAAGAGTTCATGAGCTTCTCAAACTCCTTAAAATACTCATCCACGGTCCTTGTTCCCTGAGACAATTTTCTAAAACGTTTTTGTAAGTCTCGTTGATAATGATCAGGGACATACCTCAACCTCAAGAGATACTTCATATCTCCCCAACTGCTGATGGTAGCAAACCGCTGCCTCCTCCTATCAGCTACCGTCCTATCCCACCATGACAAGGCATTGTCGGTGAGCTGCACCGATGCAAGGGCTACCTTTCGAGCTTCTCCATAGCCATAACATTGGAATATGTACTCCATTCGTCTCTCCCAGTCCATGTAGACCTCCGGATTAGATTTTCCTGCAAAAGTAGGAGGTATTAGTTTGACATCTCGGTTTTGTTCTCGTGGTTCTACCTCTCTAGCGCGGTTCCGCATCAAAGGATCCTCTCTCCGCTGATGTTGTCGCCTTAATGGGTCTGGTGGTGGATCATCTTCATCATCCATGTCAATGGATTCGTTTTTCTCATCGCGGGCATTCCTTCTTTCTGGATCTGGTCCAACGTTAACCCTAGCCTGAGGTTGCTCCAAACGCCCGATTCTTTCGCCGAGTCCTCTCAACTGCTCTGTGAGGGTTCTCATCATTTGCATTATGGCGTCTTGGGGTATTTCTGCGTTTTCTCCCATATCGAGTGTCTAGAACGGTTCTGTACTTAGACAAAAACAACAAAGGATCAACGTACCACATAAGTTTAAAAGAAAGAAATTTCAAAGAAAATTAAAGGAAACTTTTTTTTTTTTTGAAATTTTACGAATGAATAGCAGTAATAAAGCAATGAAACAAAAGCTGAAAAGGATACAATTTTTTTTTTTTTTTTTTTTTTTTTTTTTAATTTTTTAAATGCGAGATGAACTAGTTCAAGAGCTAATGCAGAGACTTAAACAGTGAAACAGACGACTTATGGAAACAAACTTTTTTTTTTTTTTGATTTATGGTTTGTAAATAAAACTAAACAATCTAGAGACTAAGCTGCGACAAACTAGGGTTCTTAAATTTTTTTTTTATAAAGTAAAACAAAAGCTACAAATCAAATGAAAGTAAATGGAAAAGATAAACCTGGCAAGGGAACATCGTGAACTGTGCTCTGATACCAGATGATACAAGACTCGGTGGTGAGTCTTATACCGGGATAGAGTTGATGGCTTCACAAGCTGGCGGTCGCTTCTCTCTTGTGAAGGAAAGATGATCGATGGTGAAGATCTGACACGATGGCGGTCGCTTCTCTCGTGTGAAATCGGTAGAGGGGGAAGTGCTGGCGGATTGAAGTACACCACAGAGATGTGATTGGTCTCTGATACAGTACACGAACTCAGCCTTGTGGAATCTCACACACAAGACAGAGAGCAAGCTTAATTCTCTTAAGAACACTTAAAGAGAAAATAAGAAAAATTCAGTATTTTATTGATAATCAAAGGTGAAATTCGTACAACTGCTGCAGGGGGACTTTATAAGAGTCCTTCAGCTAGCCTTAAGGCCGAAAAATAAATGCAGAAAATGCAACAAGGAAAGAAAATAAAATCAAACACAAACCTTTGTCTTTTTGGAAAGTAAATAAGCTAATAAAAGAAAACGCTAATTAGACTTGATCTCTCTTGATGAGGAAGTCTTCTAGCCGTTTCTGGGGCTGGTGGGACCTGCAAGGATCAAAAATATTGAATAAGACTTACCTGGATGCGATCTAGGCACAGTTGATGTTCTCTGAACCACTTCTTGTACTCGCTGAACTACTTCAGGCGTCTTGTCTTGTACTTGTCTCTTGAAGTAGGGGTCTTCTTGGGATCCTTCTAGAATATCTTGTTCAGTCTCTTGATGCTCGTTCATGCCCTCTATGTCTTGGTCTTGATCTTTGCTATCTTGATCGCTTCCAGAGGTGTAGCTTGTATCACACGTCTCTTGCAGCTCTGATGTCTTCTCTTGGCTTCTTGAGGTTCCTTGACCTGAAAAAGGAGGTTTCTTACCTGGGGAAATGGTTTGATCAAGGCTCATTTGGGTGAAGGCTTCAGCAAGCTCTTCCTCGGCAATGTGATCATATATGTTGTGGCGGCATGATGGTGGTACAGACCAGTTGACGTCCTTCAGCTCTAGGGAGCTTATGATGTTTTGAATGGCTAGGTTAAACCTCTTCCTTAGCTGTTTAGCCTTTGATCGTGTCACAAGGCCTTCTCGTACTTCTGGTACAGGATGTGGTACAGGATTTGGTTCAACGGTTTGGTTGGTAGAATCGATGTCCGCATCATACTCCCTACTATCTTTCTCTCTCATGACCGAGCGAGAAGCTTCCTCGACGACGACGAGCTCGATTCTCTTCCTCCTCCTCAACACAGCTCTACGGTGGCGGGATGGAAACGGATCTTGGATCACCATCTCCGTTTGGCTAACGACATCCAGGCTTACTGGAGGTCCTGTTCCGGTAAGTATCCGCAGATCTGTTGGGCAGCGGCTACAACGAGTTTTTCGTTTGTAGATTAGGGTTTCAGCGACCGGTTTGGTTTGGTCTGTAAATCCGGTCGGTTTTGTATCTCAATGGTTTAGTCTGGTTTGATGTAAATGAGTCGGGCCTTTAGAGGATTTTGTATGGGCCTAAATCCGGAAATAGCTCATTGGGCATATATTATTAATCGAATACCCTATAAAAAAAAAAAAACTTTAATGAAAACATCTTCAAGAGTTGTGTCTGCAAGTCCCCAAGCAAACACTCTGAAATTTCCCTTTGCTTTCTCCGTCGCTTGAAGCACTTTTGAGATCCGAACTTCCTCTTTTGGGATCTCAAATTTTTGTGTCCCTGTGATGTGATATATCTTTTTAGCGTTTGGAGAAACATCTTGAACCAACATCTCCACATCTTTCTCATGTTCTAAAGATGTTGTCATTGTTAACACGTAAGATCCACCATACCTTCCCTTTAGCTCTTTTGGATTCCCTATGCATTGTAACCTCACGTCAACAAAAATCCCCACTCGTTCACAAAGAAACTCTGCTTCTTCCATTGAATGTGTAGTGAGGATTATTGCAGTTTTTTTTTTTTTTTTTTTTTTTTTTTTTTGCGGATTTGATGGCTGTCCATAGGCTTCTTCTTGAAGATGGATCAAGTCTGTTGATGTATGAAATCGACGATATTAATATAATACGAATCTTAGTGGGAATAAATTGGATCTAGTCCTTTTATTTAACGTAGAATTCAAGAAGGGTTTACAGAAAACGACAATTAAAGAGCTAAGCGCAGTTAATACAAAATAATAGCTCTTCTCTCTCTAATTGCCCAAAAAGTGGGTCCTCTGACGTGACAATGACATCAGGTATTTATAGTGGGACCTTGACCTAGGGTTTTTCTGTCTCCTGGCAAAATGACGATTTTGCCCCTGCGACCTGTTGAGCTAGATCCAAGACTTTAGGCCCAAAACTAATCTTCTGTCTGGGCTTCTGTAAATATTGGGGGCAAAGCCCATATCCAACAATGGTCCCCCCTAGTCCGATGTGCGATGGCTTGCTTGAGCCCGTCAGATCCAACTATGCGTTTACAGGTCTGTCTTGCGGGAAGAACATAATATTTCAGGAGTTTTGTCACCTTCCGGAGGGTTCCGGGATGAATAGTGTGTTGCACACGTTTTTCGAGATATCCGGGAGATTCCGGGATGAATAGTGCGTTGTGCACGTTTTTGAGGTGTGAGGGAATTTTCAGGATGAACAGTGCGCCGTGCATGTTTTTCGAGGTGTCCGAGATGAACAGTGCGCCGTGCACGTCTTTCGAGGTCTATTGGGCTTTAAACGAGAGTTTTGCGTGTTCTGCACGTTTCCCGAGGCACGGGAAGTGGACACAGCTTAAAAATTAGGGTTTTTCTTTTTACCTCGGTCAACGCGTTAGTCTCCTCCATATAAATATGTCCGCTTGACCTAATTTTTACTTCCATCTTTCTTCTTATCTCCAAAAGGTAAACTTCTTTCTATCTCTCTCCCTTATCTTCTTTTTACTTTAGATTTTTTTTTCTTTTGTGCTTGTTCGACCATGGTCTCGCCGCCGTGACTGTCTCGCCGTATTGCCTCGCCACCGTGAGAAACTCTGACGCCGATCGCCCCATTCCCACACCGGTGGTCAGCTCGCTTGCGTCGCGCTCCCTAGGGTTCTCTCGCCGCCGCCAGTTCCGACCAAGACCGTGAGGCGTCTTGGTTGCGCCGCCCTCGGGTTCTCTTGCCGCCGCCAAATCCGACCAAGACCGTGAGGCGTCTTGGTCGCGCCGTCCTCGGGTTCTCTCGCCGCCGCCAGATCCGACCAAGACCGTGAGGCGTTTTGGTCTTGCCACCTTTGCGCGTTACTTGCAGCCGCCGTTCGTCACCGTCTCGCCACTTTTCCGGACAAATTACAAGCGGTTGGTTAGGATGCTAGAAGCCGTCCTCTGTGTTTGCGGCGAGTCACTGCACGATGGAGGACTCCACGGATCTAGGTTCGTTGTCATTCGCGAGATCGGAGAACTAATGTTGGTGTCTTTGGTCTATGGCGTGCGTAGCAAGTTCGCGATCGAGAACAGCGGTGCTTCAAGCTAGTTTGTTAGTGTCATGGAGCTCATGGAGCGAGATTGTGAGATCTTAGAAGTGTTGGCGAGGTCCTTGTCCGAGGTCGAAGCTTAGAGAGGTCGAGATTCTTGGAGGCAAAGAGGTGAGGCCGGGATAGCGCTGCGAGATGGCGTGGTGGGTGGTTGGCGAGATTGATTGACGGGGATTATTCATACGGTGGCGTGCTCCAGGATTTGTTCTCGTTGTGAGTTTGAGTGAGCTGCGCTTGGGGTAGATCGTGTCCGCAGCTTGGCGAGCTGATGAGACCGAGACCACAGATAGGTCGAGATAGTGGTGAGGACGCGGCCATGATACGAGGGCATGTTGACGTGCGTGTGTGGAATCATGCTTGCGAAACTAGGCGAGGTCGTGTTGTGCAAGACTGAACGATACCGTGAGCGGGATCGTGTAGGCGAGACTTGGCGAGATGCGAGTTCGAGAGTTGGTTTATTCATCGCTAAGTATTTGGCAAGGTGAGGCACTGGCGAGGTGTTGACGAGGGTTGGCATGCTCGGCATTTGTATACGAGGTTGCTGCGTATGAAACCTGGACGAGCTCAATTTCGTGACGTTGTCGTGTCCTGGCGAGATACGCGTAACGGAGCTGTGTTAGCGAGATGGGGAGATGGACTCGATAGCGAGATGGATGTAGTACGGGGCAAGATGGCGAGATCGACGATCTCCGTGTTTCCGATCCAAGTGACGAGTATGGGTGACGTCCTCATACGAGATTATTGGCGAGGCCAAAACTTGTGTACGGGATTGCCGCGTATGAGATCTAGACGAGTTTAATGTTGGGGAGGTCAGGAACTTCAAAGCTAATGACGTGCTCAGTTCGGCTATGTGCTCAGTTTGATGTTCATCTGATCGGTGAGATTGTGGGCGCGAAATCGAGGCTTTTTCCTATGAAAACTTTGCGAGATGGCTTGTTCGCGAGAGAAGGCAGTTCGTAAGACACGAGACTTTGTGCAGTGCGCAGTATGCAATACGCGGTGCGCAGCATGCACTTCGTGATGCGCAGTATGCAGTACGTGGTTCATTCGGGTGTGATCGTTCTATCCGGATTTTGTGGTGCTTTCAAGATGTCTTTACTCCCATACTGACCGGTTGCTTCGTTGGTTTTGCCAGGTCTCGCGCCATGGCTTCGGGAGATGATGTCTTTGGTGATGTTCCGGAGGAATTTGAAGATGATCAGTATCGTGCACTTGAGAGAGGTTTTGACGAAACTGGAACGGGCTGTTCTTCCTGGTGGGACCTTTTTCTTCTATTCGGAACGCGGTGGGACTTGCAGTAACTTGTGCTGCGAGGAGAATTTTGATAAGCTGTGACCTCTTCGAACTTGTTACGCTGTTCATGCACGACCGTACGAGACTTTGCACTGCTTGCTGCATACCAGGTCTCACAATTACGCGCGGCCAGAAAAGCAACATCCATGGCTGGCGGAGACAGTTCTTCTTCGTGGAAATAAACAAGATTTCAGTTGAAGACCCGTTCACGGCTTATCCTCATGCTTGGAACTTGACTCCCGGTAGCCGTGGTTGGGTTGGATTTGTACTCCGCGATTTTCTATTCTGTTTGCTGACCGTTTTTGTTTTGTATTTGCAGGCAATCCTCCAGCTTTTGCAGCGTGTGACTTCGACGTCGTTGTTAAAGCTTCTTCTTTTATTAAGGGTGCAACTTTGCGGTGGCCGAAAGTTCTTTCACATTTCAAGACTTGTGCATTTTGCTGACTTATCTTCATCTTCGAGATTCTTGTGCTTTTGTATCTAAGGCTCGTATTAATTTTGCAGGTTCGCGGACTGGATTGCAAATGGGAGGCTGCCCGATGCCATGTTATGCTGACTTGTTCGATGCTGAGGAGGTGCCAGCTGTTGCCACCGAGGTTGCTGCGCCAAACGCCGAGACTGGCGTGGAGATCGTTGCTGTGGAGCCAGAGGATGGCGAGTTGCTTGTTCTCGAGGGTGAGTCCGACCGTAGGTCTCGTTCTGCTGATGTTGCTGCAGCTCATGCTGCGAAGAAACCTTCTCGTGGTCTCGTAGGTGTGCTTCAGCAGCTTGTGGTGATCATTCCCGGAAGAGATCATCTCGCTCGAGTCCTCGGAGTGATGCTGGAGGGAGTTCTAGGCGTCCTCATCACACGGAGGATGGTCGCGGGAGAGTTGACCATTACGCGGAGGATGGTCGTGCGGGGGTTGACTACTCCTTTTCCTTTCGCTACGATGTGAAAGACCAAGCGATTACTGGCGATTCACGAGCTTGCGCTGACCTTGCTAGCAAGATTCACGGTGATTTTGTTCCGCTTCCTGCTCCTGGTGATTTGGCTTGTCCAACTACGTACGAGGAAGCCGTTCGTCGACAGTTTCAGCTTTGGATCCAATCCTTCAGCTCGCCTTAATATGGATTTTACTTGGTTGTAATCGGACTATTTTGCTTGATTTCTTAGGCAATGAGCTGGATGAACCGTCTCGCTGGCCACTACGAGGACAAGGTGCGTTCTGCTAGGAGGGAGGCTGCGCTTGCTCAGGATGCGTTTCTCCAAGCTGATCAATCGAGCAAGGAAAATGCAGCGATGGTGAAGGAGTTCACAACTTCACTCAAACAATCCCAGCGAAAGCTCACTTGCGAATCAGAGCGACTTAGGAAAGAGGGATGAGCGCGGAGAGCATGAGCTCGCCAAGGCTGCTGTTGTGATTAGGGCGGACAAAGAGTGCATCAATCGTTTGAGGACACACGTTATTGCATCGCGCGAGAAACAACCTCATTTGCTCACTCTTAGCCAGGTGACGGGGACTAAAGAATGTCTTGAGAGGCTGATCAAGAGAGGTGTCGCCATTCCCGAAGATAGGATGGTGCGTCTTGCTGCTGGCGAAAAGGAGATCTAGGCAAAGTCGAACGGGGTTGTGGTGCCGCCGCTTCATGATGATGATCTCGAGCCGTTCCCGGGAGCTACTGGTGGAGGTGCTTATAATGCCGCAAACGAGTGATATGTCCTCGTATTATTGCTTGTTGTTCTTGCTTTTGATTTTCCCTTTAGCTATTGCAAACTAGATTGCCGATTGATTTCTGAATTTGGCTATTTGCTTCTTATTGCGCAAATGTTGATTATTGCCTATCTTTGGATTTGTCTTTTATCGTTGTGGGGCATATTTTGCGGTGCAGGACGTCTCCTGGTTTATCCTGGATATGTTATTCCCCGTAACGGCGAGAGTAGACAAAACAGACTTATCGTACTTGTTAGGTGCGTTCAGTCGTGATCGGCTTACCCTGTAGGTGCTGCAGGGGTCGCGAGAGTATGCGAGTCGGGGTCTTTGGCTTATTCACTCTGCGTCCTGCTAGCTTTGCGAGTCTGGGCTCGGCTTATATGTCCTTACCAAAGTAAGGACGTGGATTATTTCACCACGACACCCATGCGGAGCGCTTACGAGTATGGACCCGGCTTTTATTCTTTACCGGAGTAAAGTATGGATTATTTCACCATTACATTCATGCGGAACGTAGAACTGTGCACCTGGCCAGGGCGTCAGTGTGAAAACGAAGGATTTACTCAAAAATTTTATTTTTTTATTGAAGTTATAGTTGCACCTCGTGAAAGGCTGCCTACGTACCCTCGAGAGGGATCAAACCATTCGTAGTTCGTATTACATAAGAATGCTCGCGGAGTGTGTGGCGCCAGTGCGTCTTCATTCTGTTCGTGTCGAGGCTCATATTGTCGCCTTTGATGCTTTGCATGGTCGCTTTGCCCTTGAGATTCTATCTTCGCCGCTTGACCGCTCATCCGATTCAAGGTTCTTTGTACAGCTTCGTCGAGCGCAGCTTGACTGATTTTCACGTGTCTGGATGCTCGACGGGGGTGAATGTCGCGTGTAGTGTCCCTAGCTTTGCGGTTGTCCGGAGCGTCACCAGCAGCTACACGATCTGGAAGGATCGCACCATTGGTTAAGCCATTTGTCGGAGTGACGCGCGTAGCGCCTACGGCTTCGCGGTCGGTTGGATTGACACCAGTGGTTTCATGAGCAAGGGACGTAGCGCCTACGGCTGCGCCATTGGTTTGACCGACGCGCGTAGCGCCTACGGCTGCGCGGTCAGTGAGTGTTGCATCCTCGCCCGTTACTGCTTCGGTCTTGTTGACGCCTTGGGGCTGGTTAGTCCTCGCACGGGTGCGCCCCCATACGGTGCGCCTGGGAGACACGTCGTGGGCTGCGGATGAGTCAGCGCCTTCATTGCTGGAGAGATCGGTGTGAGACATGCTTCTGGTTTTCCGAAAACGCCTTGTCTTGAAACTCTTTTCGTCAAAATGAAAGAATTCCGTTCCGCCCTACGGTGGGCGCCAAATTGTTGATGTATGAAAAATATTAATATAATATGAATCTTAGTGGGAATAAATCGGATCTGGTTATTTTATTTAACGTAGAATTCAAGAAGGGTATACAGAAAATGACAATTAAAGAGCTAAGCGCAGTTAATACGAAAATAATAGCTCTTCTCTCTCTAATTGCCCAAAAAGTGGATCCTCTAACGTGAAAATGACATTAGGTATTTATAATGGGACCTTGATCGAGAGTTTCTTCTGTCTCCTGGCAAAATGACGATTTTGCCCCTGCGGCCTGTTGGGCTAGATCCAAGACTTTAGGCCCAAAACCTCATTAAATCTTCTGTCTGGCCTTCTGTAAATGTTTGGGGCAAAGCCCATATCCAACAAAGTCCAGTGCTTGGCTCATCCATATAAACCACCTTTTTAAAAATTAAATCAAATGTAAAAACTGAATTTGAATTTGTTAAATCTCTCAAGATCACATGTTATAACTTCAACAAATATATATATATATATATATATAACAGTGGCGGTTCATCTTCTTCAATCTAACCCCACATCTTCTTCCTCGTAGTAACCATGGGAACTATACCCAGAAATCAAACTGTTCCAAGACACAAGATCTCTCATAGGTGCTTTACCCCACAATCCCATTCTGGCATACATATCCACAAGTGCATTACCTACATACAAATCCGATTCAAAACCCATCTCCAACATCTAATCATAAACCAATTCTCCCATCTCGTTCCGCATTGAACAATCTCGCACAGGCTTTGATAACCGAAGGAAACCTATACTCATCAGGAGAAACTTTGCTTTCCCGGAGAGACTCGCCGGAAAACAGAGAGTGAAGAGGCAGGTTCACAAAAATGTGGATTGTGGGGTTAGAGAGAAGAAGATGAACCACCATTGTTATTATATATATAGATATTCATTGCAATTGTAATAATAGCTTATGTAGCTCAATGGTATTTAACTTTCCTTTGTATGTTGAAGATCTTGGGTTCGATGGTAGCTTTAGTCGATTAGCTTCAACTTTTAATTTTTCAACATATTCCAAAACGACGTCATTTTATTATTTCTGTACACGTGGATTCCACGCCATAGTGAATTAACGGAAAAACTAACTTAATTACTCATTAAACACGTTTATGTATATTTAGGCACAAAATCAAAAGTTTATGTATATTTAGGCATAAAATCAAAAGTTCATGTATGAAATTCAAATATTTTAAAATTACATGTATGTTTAAGCACAGTCAATAGTCCAATGTATAAATTCAACATATCGTAATTGTCTAGGTATGAAAAAGACGTTTTTCCTAAGATTTTCAGTAGATCAGTGGTGTACTTTTGGGCTCCCAATAAGTGAAATGGCTACACTTAGCCGCCTTTTCATGCCTCCACTATATTTTCCAGCTACACGATGCATATATTCGTTATTCATCATGAAGTTGCATTTTATTGAAACTAATTAAATTTTAAGTAATCTATGCATATTGATTTTAGACTTTATTTGGTATTTTTTTTTTTAAATTAAAGATTTAAATATCACTTATTTCATCTTGCAATACATTTTAAATTTATATTACATCATAAAAAATCATATTTAAATTATATATCAATCCTAATAGATAAAAGATATAATTTCATATAAAAATAATATGTGAATTTTTTCAAATATATATATCTTATTTATTATTAAATATTTATAAATCATAATTAATTACTAACATACAAATATCAAATCTGTAAAAAAAAAATGATTGTAGGATAAATGACAACCTAAATATGAAAGCTGAAATTGAGTATGGTCACAATTTTAATGCTCTGAAGGCTAAGGCTTGGGACCTCCCGGTTCGACCTAAAATCAAACACTTCTTTTAGCAGATCGCCTCGGGTTCGCTTCCGGTGACAGTCCGATTAGCCTCCTGGGGAGTTAATTGTGATGCGGTATGTAAGAGATGTGATATGGAGGAAGAGTCGATTAATCATACCTTATTTGAGTGCCCTCATTCTCGTCGGGTTTGGGAGAGGATTTTTGTTGGACCTAATACGGACAAGTTCCCATTTGGTTCAATCTATTCAAATTTAGATTTTATATATGGAAAAGGTTTAGCCCATATGGCTTTAGGCATTACACATAGTTCGATTCCGTGGCTGGTCTGGTTCTTTTGGAATGATAGGAATAATAAAGTTTTCCAAGGGTTACAATCAGAGCCAACAGATATCATCGATCAGTCTTTACGTGATCAATTATGGTGGGAGGAAGCCCAGGTAGCGGTAAGGGCGGGTCCCGTTTTAACAGAGTCTTCGATTATGCCGGAAATATCAATTTATTGTCAGGTTAATGGCTCGTGGAAAGCCACAGAACCACATTCAGGGTTAGGATGGTGGTGTGGTGATGGTGAACATCAGACCTTGGTAATGGGTGCCAGATGTCAACGCTGCAGTGCATCACCACTTCTTTCAGAGCTAGAAGCATTACTATGGGCGATGGAGTGTATCCGTTCCAGAGGGATTGATTGCCGAAGATTCGAGACGGATTCTGCAGATTTATTAGAGATGGTGCAAGCCCCGGAGGAGTGAACGATTTTCTCAACGCTTCTTGAGGAGTTCCAGGTGCTTAGTACCTCCTTGTCCCCCTTTTCCCTGATCAAGATCCCCGGGACGTCTAATGTGAAGGCAGATTGCTTAACTCGTTCTTCGAGAGTGCTTTTCTCAGAAACAACTTTTGTAAACAATTTTCCTTCAGTTTGGGCAACCAATCGAGGAGTTTTACTTTAATTTAATGTGAGGTTGAAAAAAAAAATGACAACCTAAATTTTATAGACAAAATAAATATATCTACATAACTAAATTCTACGGTATTGAAATTACAGCGACACTGCCTATTTAGTATTAGTTTTACAAGATATTTATCTAAAAGGAGATGTCATTGCAACCATTCATCTTAATTAATATTAAAATTATTTTTTAAAAAGGTTTAATTTTGGACTTTGGCATCTGTTAACATGTTGAGTCTTTGTTGACCCAAAAAAAACATGGTAAGTCTTATTACACAAGATAGCTAGTGATGAAATATGTTTAAAAATAGGTTTAATTAATTCTGTTTTGATTTTAGACAACAAAAAAAATGGTAATCTGAGTTTGTGGCATTGTTTTTTTTATGTTGAGTTTTATGTCTTGTGACACTCAAAGTGATGACATATATTGAAAAAATGGTTTAACTGACTTTTATATCTTTTAATAACCAAAACAAAAATAAATAAAGATGTCCAAAATTCTATAATGGAAAAGAAATTTTGTAATTGTAACTAGGGTGAATTAGCTGAGTAGCCAAAAAAAAAAACGAGAATATTATCAAATCTGCCATGTACAGTGACCAACATTGTCACCAATGCCATTTTCTCTTCACTCTTTTCCCGCCTGCCACACAACTATTATCAAATAACCATTATACCCTTTATCTTTTTTATTCAAAATTATTATTTTTTCTTTGTTTCTCAGACATAAGGAAACAAAGTCTCTCTCTTCATAACTCTCGATTTTTTCTCTTTTTGCCAACTTTTCATCTTCTTCTTCTTCAATATTAAACTGTCATCTGAATCCCTTATTTCTCTGAGTTCTCCTGCAGTCATGCAGTCAATTCTACTATGTTTGAATCCTCCGACTGCTCCACCTTCGTCTGTCATGACCGGCGAAACATCTGAGACGAGTTCCTGAGTTGAAACCTTCGTCTTGTCCGCTTGCCTCCTCCATAGCAGTCAAAACCGCTAGGTCTAGTTCCAGAGTTCTTCTATATGACAATAGGCAAGCAAAATCGTAGGTCTGCAGATCTGGTGGACCAAATCCAGCTGCCCAGATCCGGTGGACCAGATCTAGCCGCCCAGGTTGTTGTCTATCCCTATTATGTATTGCGTTCTCTTGAGTAGACTATATATGTTTGGTCATGATAACAATAGATCTTGTCCACACTACAGGTCTGCAGATCCCGTGTCCGGTGGACCAAATCCAGCCAACCATGTGTTTTGTCCACCACTATCAAATTTGTCCACACTGCAGGATCCGCTGTCTGATGGACCATGTCCAGCCTACCAGGTTTTTGTCCACCACTATCATGTCCTTTGTTCTCTTGAGTTGGATCATATCCGTTTGATCATGCGTTTTTTGTCCATCGCTAACAAAAAATGTGTCTACACTGCTGGTCTATAAATCCAAAGGACCACATCTATCAGCCAAAGTTTTTGTCCACCACTATTATGTCCTTCGCCTCTTGAGTTGACCATAGTTAAGGTTTGGTCTCACGATTCATGGACTATAAATACAGGCCAACAACAAAGGACAACAACAAATGCCAAATTGTGAACTAAAAATACAGGACATCAAATTGTGGACTAAAAATATATATGAGAAAAAGAATTATGTCCATAGTTAATGTTGTCCACCGTATAAACTGTAATATCTCATACCAAAAATAATTCATTCCTTGTAATTTGAGGGTAAAATTGTATTTTTCTTATATTGCACAAACAAAAAAATGGCATTTTTAAGAAGGAAACAATGAAACTGGCATTTTTCACAACTTTAATTTTGAAAATGGCATTTCTCATAAAATTCCCAAAAAAAACTATAGAATAATATAACCATCTATTCAAAAAATTTAGAAAAGTAGGATCAAGGGTAGGGTAAATTACTATTTTGGGTTTTTTGGTTTAAGGTAGGGGTGAAGGTGATGGCCGGCGGTGGTGGTTGACGGTGGTCCGGTGGCGGTCCGACGGTACTTCGGCGGCGGTCCGGTGACGGTCCGGCGGTTCTCCAGCGGTGTCCCGGCGGTTTTCCGGCGGTGGCCCGGCGGTTCTCCGGTGGTGGTCCGACGGTGGTCCGGCAGTTCTCCGGCGGTCTCCGGCGGTGGCCCGGTGGTAGTGGTTGGAGGAAATCTAAACCCTAAGGGATAGTACATTGAGAACCCTAGTGGTGTGATAATGGTAAAGAGGTGGTGGCCGCCGAAGAACCGCCGGAGGTGGTGGCCGGTGGTGGTGACGCCGGAGTTGGTGGCGATGGCCGGTGGTCAGAAGATGGTGGTGGTGATGAAAGATAGTGAAGGGGTAAAATTGGTATTATACATATAATATAGAGTATATAATCAATACATAGTTAGTATAGTTAGTTATTAAATTATAGAATTTTTTTTGGTCATACAATCCAATTCCCCTTGTAATTTTATTCCGGAAGATGCGGCTTTGATTGGGGCTATTCCCTTGGGCGTTTCTCAGATAGAGGACTCACTAGGCTGGCATTTCACGAAATCCGGAAAGTATACAGTTAAATCAGAGTATGATACGGAACGCTTGGAGAAGCAGCGTTTTTCTCAGGTTACTCGGTATGGGCCGGACATTAACCCTCTCCTAGTAGGAGTTTGGAAGGTGGCCTGTCCACCGAAAATTAAGCACTTTATGTGGCAGGTATTATCCGGGTGCATTTCAGTTTCGGCAAATCTGAAGAGGCGTGGCATTATTTGGGACTCAGGTTGTACTAGATGTGGGGCTGATGAGGAAACAGTTAATCATGCTATTTTCCGGTGTCCACCTGCCAGACAGGCTTGGGCTTTAGATCATGTGCCGGTTGGACCAATTTCCTTTCCCATAGAATCTTTGTATGCCAATGTGGATCATTTTCTGGGGTCATCTAATCCGGGTTCTCAAGCTACGGCTTTTCCCTGGATCATGTGGTATATTTGGAAAGCGAAGAATACCCATGTTTTTGAGAATATCATGGACAAGCCAGAAGATGTAGTTAGGTTAGCTGTGGGTGAGGCGTCTATTTGGCTGTAGGCTGAGGCAGAGGATGTAGATGAGGATTTATCCTCAACCCTCAATGTTCCAACTGTTCCGGAATCGAGGCATGTAGGAAACTTGCCTAGGGTTTTTTCAGGATATCGGTGTTTCGTAGATGGTTCGTGGAAAGCGGGTGACGCTTTTGCGGGTTCTGGATGGGTGTGTTAATCCTTTCAGGATGGCTCGACGATGAGGGGGGCAGCCAATTTCCGACGTAGTCTTTCCCCATTGCATGCTGAAGTAAAGGCTTATGTTTGGGCTTTGCGGTGCATGATTGGACATGACTATCGAGACGTGGCTTTTTACACAGATTGCTCAGACTTGGTGAAGATGGTGTCTTCTCCTCAGGACTGGCCGGCTTTCAAGATTTACCTCGACGATATCAAGATGGACATGGAGGAGTTTTCTTCTTTCTCTTTATCTTTAGTTTCAAGAAATGCTAATGTAGATGCGGATTCTTTGGCACGCCAAGCGCGTACAGCTTCGCATCATGTTTTATTTGTAAACGATTTTCCTTCCTATTGGTTCATATGAGCTAATCTTTTTGTTGTCAAAAAAAAAAAAAAAGTTTCGACCTCCCTGTGTTTGTAAAAGAGAAATTGGTATTCATGTAAATTATCAGAAAAAATAAAATTCAAACGGTCATATAAAGGGGAAGAATAAAATAAACAATACTGGACAAAGGAAATTTTCCTTACTATAAATATTGTATTTCTCTTATTTTTTTTTTTCTCACGCTCCTACTATACCAACAAAAAAAAAAAAGATGAGTTCGATGAAAAAAAATTGCCGTGAGATTTGGAGTTGGAATCGTGACGAAGAGATGAGTTCGATCAGAGATTGTCTAAGAAACTACCGTTGTATAGCGTTTGATACAGAGTTTCCTGGTAGTTTGAGGGATACACCACAACACGCTTTGGACGATCAACGATACACCGACATGAGCTTCAGCGTAAACAAGACAAAAGTGATCCAGTTAGGTCTAACTCTGTTCGACAGCAACGGAAGAGTCGGTGGAACTTGGGAGATCAACTTCTCCGATTTCAGAGATGCTGAAGACGCGAGAAACGAGAAATCCATCGAGTTCCTAAAACGCAACGGTCTAGATCTGAAGAAGATTAGGGCCCAAGGAATTGAAATCGACGGTTTTTTCAATGATCTCTCTTGGATTCTGAAGAGGACGAGGAACATCACTTGGGTGACGTTTCATGGGTTGTATGACATTGGATATTTGTTGAAGTGTCTCACCGGTGGAGAGTCTTTACCCGTGACTGCTGCGATGTTTGCGAAAGCCGTAGCTAGAACCCTCGGCGGCTCTGTTTTTGATCTGAAAGCTATCGCGGGTGGATACGAAGAGCTTGGTTGCCGTTTAGGTTTAGAACATCTCGCAGATGCGTTGGGACTTGACCGTGTTGGTACTGCTCACCACGCCGGTTCAGATAGCGAATTAACCGCTAGGGTTTTCGTTAAGATGACTAAGATCTTCCACGATGTGCACGAGGCTGAAGGCTTTGTTTATGGACTCGGCTGTAGAATCATCTCTGATCGTCTAAAGCACAGACAACAACACCTTGCCATGATGACTAGATGCTACGGTCCACCTCCACCACCACCACCACCGCCTCCTCCACCACCGTTTCCGCTACTCAATCCGATGTTTGTTCCTGGGTTTCCTCCTTTTGGTGATTTTGGCTATGGGCCTAGCTTATGTATGTATTAAAATTTCAAGGAAAACACTGCTTAATTAGTCCTCCTTACCTTTAACTTTGATGTGTTTAGTGTTAGTCAGCAACACATCTCTTCCTGTTAGTATTGTCTCAATGTATATGTTTGTATTCGATTTAATTTTGATGAAAAGTTGAGTTTTTTTTTTCATTGTTCCAATGTATATTTTTGTACCAGATTTTGATGAAAGAGATGAGTTTTTCTTTATTGTTTAGTTCCACACTTTTTTTCTTTCTTTCTTGACAAGTTTCTCAAAACCCGTGTCTGTTTTCCCTAGTAATCAAGTCTCTTTGAGAGCTAAAATTTTTATAATTATCTCAAGACATGTTTTGTGTAAGATGGTAGTGAAGCATATAACAAGACAAAGAAGTTTCTCTGCAACCAGATCACTCACTCAGGGTATGGTTTCTCCCAAAAATCAAGAATACAAATGTGGTATTGAGATTATGTGCTTACTCCACCACTTAAATTGAGTATTAGCTGCCCTACTTAGATCAAGATTAGACAAACCAATCAACCCATTTTATCTGATTTGGCAGACGAATCACAGAAACTGACAAAAGAAGCTTACAATTACCATCATAGTCTCCTATATACATAGATATATTTTATGTTCTTTAAAAGTTTATTAGGAGTAAGGATTAAGAAATAAAAAAATGTTTGCCTAAAACCATGGCCTCTCTGTAACTCTGTTCAGACCATACGCATGTTACCAGTTGTTTCTCTGCAAAACATGATTCCCTTGCTAGCTTCTAGGATTTACTCATAATCACTTGAATCAAATATTGCAGAAACTGAACCTTCTTTGCTTCACAACCTGAAACCCTTTTGATTCAACCTTGCAGTCAATCTCATCAGCTCCTGAGGCAAACTTAATACAAACTTACAAACTTCGCAACGCCAACTTTTAAGCTCCTGAGGCAAAACCCAGCCTTGCAACCACTCCAAGAAGTTAAATGGTTGTGGAACTTGCTTTTCCATCTGTGCCATGTAGAAAAAAAGGCTTTTTTTTGTGGACATACTAGATACTAAATGTCAAAGCTTGATTCAACAGCCTTCTGTTGCAGAATGTGTTGAACTGTTTGCAGATCGAATGTAAAATTTCAAGAGTTTAAACTCTTTTCCCTCTGCATCAGAAGAATTGATTTGGTATTATTCAACACATACACAACTTCAAGAATAGTCTCAGGAACTTCAAAATCTCATCGCTACTTTTAAACCATCCAGTTTTATGTAAAGAATCATAGTAGCTTCATCCATAGCCTCCAATGATTGGCTATTTGCATCCTTGTACTTCTAACAGTGCCACACTGAAAAGTATACATTCTTACCATCTGTAGGGATTGACACATGATGTGAGGCTTGGTCGAACAGCTCCCACAGTTCTCTGTTTGTATTTGAATTTCTAAGACTTAGAACACTTCTCTGGTTTCCTTGTGACAGTAGCTACAATTGATTTCTCTCCCCAAGATAAAACTTCACTTATAAATATGGAAACTGCCTTGCTTCACTTCTCAGGATGTTCGTATGGGTTTAGTTCTCCATTTATGCCAAAGCCGGTACAGTAAAATACCACAGAGAAACTGTGTCTGCTTGTCGCCTAACTGATTTTGGAACAGTCACAATTGGCAACAACTTCCCAGTGTATAGAGGAGTAGGATCGGAGCAACGAGTCTAGCGTCAGAAAGCCATGTACCTTTCTCGACATGCGGAGCACTCTGCATTTGCTTTCTCACTGAAAAAATATACACTCATGTCCACAAGTGGGAAGTACCATCTGTAGAGATAGACACATGATGTCCCATAAAGAACCATTCCATGTTTGAGTTATTCCTGCAACTTGTCATGCATATTTGTATAAGCTTCCCAAACACTGTCCCCTTGTAAAAACCTCTCTAACACAGCCTTTATCCCACAATCTGCAGCCAACTCTCTCCACTGTTATGCAGCATAAAATCAGCCCACACACATATAAGTCCCAGCCAACTCGCAGACGCAACAATGAAACCAGCAAATACCATAAAAAACCTTGCAGTAGAGACTACTCGCCAATCCATGTGAAGGAGGACAAGTAATAGAAGCTTGTCCAAAACAATAAAAGACATATTAAAGCTCTCTGCAAATTCAGCTCTAAGCATCATATTAGCGCCATCTAGAGCCACAAGTGTATGTAATCCTCCACAAAGAAGCTGTGGGATGCCTCGTGAATCCCATCTCAACATCCTTTTGAAACTCAACCTTGACATGTGTAACTTGTTACTCAGTCCCGTTATCATATTGTGTTGCAGATTTATGGTTTTGAACTTAAATATCCAGGTCTTGGGAACACAAATTTATGCTGAACAAAAAAACTCCAAAAATGGTATCCCTTGCATTGAGAATGTTTTGTTCCTGCAACATGTATAACTTGTCAATGATGACTAACTCTCCAGCTTCTACTCCACTATTAAACTTGAACCTCCAAGATTTGAAGCACGGCCTCTGCTTCCTTCTACTTGGTACTACTTGGTAGTCGTTTAGAGGCATTTGAGCAAACATTTGGTGTGCACAAGAAGGCTGAAAAACATCAGTATTGTTTGGAGACATGGTAGCAGCTTTTCTCCACTTGCAAACACATCAATGGATACATCTGATTACTCTGCTGTGAGAAAACCATGTTGGAACAGCAAGACGGTTGCAGGCTTGCAGCAAAGAAGACAGCAGTAGCAACAATTTGCTCATTAAGTTCTTCCACAACTAGCGACTGTGTCTGTGAATCTACTCTAGTTCTTGAGTCATCATAACATAGAAATGCATTTTCAAAATTAAAAACGTTGTTTCATAATACTTGTTGACTTTGTCCTACTGTTGTTAGATTTGAATTTGAGACCCTCCATGCTTTCAAACATCTCCTCTTCTTTCTTTCTTTCTTCCTGTGGAGTCGTTTTGTCGAACACCTTGTATGCAGAAACTTCTTTAGTGATACCAGCCAAAACTTTGAGACCCGAACCCTCTGGGCACTGGATGTTACTCTGAATCATTTCTGGCTCCAAATTCTCGTTCAATTTTGATTCTCCAACAATGACTTCACTTCCCTATGTTCAATGTTCATTCACAAACTCTGAATCACGATGAGGTAGCAAGGGATCACGATGAGCCTAACGTTACTCCATATGTTCCGTTTCTACACCAATAGCAATATGGATAGGGAATTTGGCTAAGAATGCCAGTTTTGTTCAAAAACTTGTTAAAAATGCCATTTTTTTTGTTTGTTTGTGAGAAATGCCCTTTTTTAATTCTGGTGAGGTGATTAAAGTCGACTTTACCCTTGTCTTAATAGAGAAAAGAGAAGGGAAACGCTTAGGCGGAGAATTCAAACGAAAGTTAATATTAATGGCGATTGGACATGAATTAATGGGAGCGAGGCTATGATTCATATGCTGGTGGACAAATTTACAAGAGAATGAGCTTTTGCGGACCGGTAGTTTAAAGAGATGACCAAACCAAGAAGCTTTCAGCCACTCAAACTCTGCAATGCTCTCGAAAACTTCAATGATTTTCAGCATATACTCTAGCTTTGAGTATGAGTTGATGCGGTTGGTTGCGAATAGCCTACGTGGAAGTAATGAAGCGTCAATAGCCTGAGTTGCTTCTTACAGGACCCGCCCTTGATCTGACCTGCAAAAGGGAGAAGTGTGTATGATGTCCATAGTGAAAGGAACAAGAAAGTAGACAAGTATATCAATAGGAAATAGCAAGTAGACAAAATCTTAACTTGAAGATGGACATATACCTAGGTAGTTCGTCCATCGGTGGGAAATCAGACCGAGTGTCTACATCGTCATCCGGCCTGCGATTAAGAGAGGTCAGTATGTTGTCCACAACGACTACACCACGAAATAGAAAAGGATACTCCACAAATGCAATAGTCTTGTAACCATTGTCCACCAGAAAATATAGACATGTACCCTGGAAATTGAATCTGGTCCACCAAATGAACAACCATCCCAAAAGGACCTGCTTCGTTATGAGACCTGCAACATGAAGAATTGTTGGTTGTTGATTCAGATGAGCCAACCATATGTGATCCAGTAAACAAAGGAAAACACAGGGGAATATGGTGGACATATATACCTTTGTATTTGGATCTAGTCCACTGGGAGGACAACATGTCTAGAGTTAAAACCTACATCAAACCTGCAAAGGGGAGTAGTTGGGATGTGGTTAGTACCAGAGCAATTGGATATGATCCCTAAAAAACGATTAGAGGACAAAATGCAGATGGACATAAACCTTAAATGTTTAAATTGTTGGTCAGCATTAGGAGGCACATCATCACCAGTCACTCCTTCTTCGTCAGACCTGTGCGGAACAATTAACAAGTTCTTCAACAATCTCAAATACATGGTCTGGAAGTTGGTTTTGTTAGCAATCACAAACAAGACAATCGACAATAGACAGAAAAAGAACTCAGTGATGGGTGGACAAGAACCTCGCATTTTGGATGTGGTCCATCAGAGGAGACGACCTGTATGATGGACAAGAACCTCGCATTTTTGATGTGGTCCATCACATGTCCTTCTGAATCAACAACCAACAATGATACTACACAAATGCAAAAGTCTTGTAACCATTGTCCACCAGACAAGATAGACATGTACCCTGAAATTGAATCTGGTCCACCAAATGATCAACCATCCCAGAAGGACCTGCTTTGTTATGAGACCTGCTTTGTTATGAGCCCTGCAACATGAAGAATTATTGGTTTTTGATTCAGATGAGCCAACCATATATGATCTAATAAACAAAGAAAAACACATGGGAATATGGTGGACATATATACCTTTGTATTTGGATCTGGTTCACAGGGAGGACAATATTTCTAGAGTTGGAACCTACATCAAACCTACAAGGGGAAGTAGTTGGAATGTGGTTAGTACTGGAGCAATTGGATATGATCCCTGAAAGACGATTGGAGGACAAAATGCAGACGGACATAAACCTACAGGTGGGACTAGTCTCCGGGGTTTCTGCTGTCGCGGCGGGTGGAGGCAAAGCTGGAGGATTAGACCGTAGAAGTTTGTGGATAAAGAAATTCATCACGCCCAGACTGTCAATTCGAATGGTTTTTTCAACCTCAACGATGACGGCTATCAGAAGATGGACTGTTGCGGTGGTGGAAATCAGAAGATGAAAGGTCGATACTGTTGAAGGATTCGAAAGGAGAGAGAGAGAGAGGCGAAATTATGAGAAGAGAGAAAGTTGGAGTTATGGAAATGAGAAGAGTTGCATTACCGAATGAAAAATTAACTGTTCTGATCACTTTATGTCATCTCTTCACAAATCTCTTATTTCTTTTATTTTTTCACACCATTAAAATGCAGAATTTTGGTCTTGTAAGAAATGAGGGCATAAAGGTATAATCACAAACCCTTTGTGGCAGGAGAGAAAAGAGAAAATCAGAAATGGCATTTGTGAGAAAAATTGTCACTGTTCATGGCATGATTGACAAATTTCTCATATGGATATTTAATTAGTATCAAAATATAATTACATTTTCACACAATGGATTTGGTATCAAGTAGCTAGCCTATAGGGCGGGCCTTACGTTAGAACATCGTCCGATCTCAAACGTAGTGTCCAAAGTTAAACAATGCTATGAGAAATAATATAATCCTAGATCATCTGTATTGGTAGAATCTATGACAGTTTCTCAATATATACTATTTTAGTAGTTTTAATATAATACTATCATTTATTTAAAATGTAAATCATAAAAAGGAAATTGAACCATTCAAATTTATGGATTGTGCCATAGTAGCAAAGTTTGTGGCCAATGCCACTTTCCATTAAGTCTTTTCTAAAATGGCATGGGACCCATTTCTAATCTACATAAAATAACAAAATTGTCCTTGACCAATCCTTTCACATTTATGTTCTCTCTTTTCTTGTTTCATTTTTCTCGATCCAGCCAAATTTTAGTTAAAAGACTTTTGTTTGTCTATTTTTTCTAGATGGACTAGATTCGGTGGACTGGAATTGGTACACCAAACTTGTCCATTTTACTCACTAATCTTGTTTATATGATGGACTAAATATGCTTCCTTGAAGGCTGAGCATGATATTTTTCAATAAGACTAGTACATGCGTTAGCAGGAATGCAGGGTGGAGAAAATGGTTTCATATTGAAGGACAAGTATCATCTACCAATCATATATTGTCCACTACGAGAGCGAAGGACATAATTGGGATGGACAAGTGTGTCAACAAAGCGGATCTGGTCTACTAAAGAGACCGTAGAACATAAACGTGGTGGACATCGGGCGTTTAATCTGGTCCACTGGAGGTACAATAAGATCAGTACATGCATCAGTAGACATGAATGTAAACAAGTTGAGTTCAACCAAGTGGATCTGGTCCACTTAAGAGATTTAAGGACAAATTTTGGATGGACTAATCTTGTAGGCATTAGATCTGGTCCACCCGAGGTTCACCATGTGTTTGTCTAGTTCCACAAAATTTGTCTCCGTTTTAAAACGCACGTCACTTGGTATTCTCCCACCTGTGTTTTCTCAGCTTTTTAAACAGGGATAATTTGGTCTTTTCACTCATTTCCCCAATTAAAAACTGGCATCTTGGAGAAGGAAAAGAAAAAATGACATTCTTGATAAATTTTTGTGGAAAAATGACATTCTTAGCCATATTCCCTTAATAATTTGTAAATTGTTGAAAAGCATTTTTAAAAGTTTGTCAAAAGAGAATGTTTCTCAATTTTTTTCATTCTCTCTCCTACTTTATCATTATTTATAATTATTTAATTGATGAGAATTTCTTTGAGATACCAACAATGCACATGACCTAACATTAAAAATCATAATTTATTCTTGTAGAAACAATTATACGTAAAGAAATGGTTATCATGTCTAAATAAAATTCTTCACAATTTTTTCATGAGAACTTTTAAAAATAACTTTTTTATCTGTCTTTCTAAAATAATATTCAAAAGTTTATAAATTTTTATAAGGTTTAGAAAGTATTTTCTTGATGAACTGATATTTGGAGACTTGTTCTAAGTATTTATAAGGTATTATAATATCTTACAAGATATTTATAAGGGTTTTATAAAATATTCATAAGGTATTTGTAAAATTTTATACACGTATAAAGATGTTTTGTATATACATTTAGAAGGTTACACACTTATTTGAGTGTATTTCAATACTTTAACATTTTTAATGAAGTTATATAGAAAGAGAGCATTTTTAAAAAAATATTATTGTGGGAAAAGTGACATTTTAAAAATTCTTCTTTTTCATGCAATTCGATACCATAACAAAAACATATATATATATGAAGAGATGAACTCTAACAAACATGCAAACTTTGACAAAATTACTTTTCTTTTTGTAAAGTTTTAGGAGTCAGAAAGTGTAGAACAAAACATTTGTAATAACAAAGTCGACAAGAATTGACATGTACATGTAGAACAAAATATTTGTAATAACAAAATTAATTGGAAATCAAATAATATAAGAAAAATTAGAAAATTAAAACACTGTAAGTAAATAATGTAATTTTGTTAAGTTATCAATTGGAGTAATAACATAAGATGAAAAGAAGATTGAGATTGATCAAGATATAGAAGACATTGAAGACGTTGTTAATTAGTTAAGAAGTTTGAGCAACCTTCACAAAGACATCTTCAAGAGTTGTGTCTGCGAGTCCCCAAGCGACCACCGGAAACATCATCTTTGCCTTCTCCAATGCTTGAAAGACCTCTGCGATCTTCACCTCTTGCTTTTGAAGCTCAAACTTTTGAGTCCCCGCCGTTCGATATATCTTCTTTGCATTCTCAGAAATAGTATCAACTAATTTCTCCACTTCTTGCTCGTGTTCCTCTGAAGTTGTCACAGTCAGTATATAGGATCCTCCATATCGACCCTTCAACTGTCATTAAGGTTTTAGTTAAAGACTGGCTCAAGTTCAGGTTACGAAATTTGTCGTTAATTCAGTTACTCTCTGTTTATAACGATTTTAAGTATATATATAAGATGTGTTTTAGTTTGTACCTCCTTTGGATTGCCTATGCATTGCAAACTACCATCAACGAAAAATCCAAGACGATCACATAAAACTTCAGCTTCTTCCATTGAATGTGCTGAAACATAAAACCAAAGGCTTTAGTCTTTTTGTTTGTTTGTATGATGACACTATATATGTGGCAAGCCAAAGAGAGATATGAAGCTTATTAGAACACTCTACTCGTGAGTATTATCGCCCCTTTTTGTTTAGCCCTTTTTACTACATCCCATAAACTCTTCCTCGAGGCTGGATCAAGCCCGGTGCTTGGCTCATCCATGTAAACAACCTTGACAAACCACAAAAGACATTACAGAAACGATTTGACATAATTTTAGATACCAAAAAGAGGTTTCAAGTTACTTTGGGGTTTCCTATGAGAGAAATGGCAACGCTGAGCCGTCTCTTCATCCCTCCACTGTATTTCCCAACTTGTTTCTCACCAATCCCTCCATGGAAAAGGTTGACACTGCGAAGCGACTCTTCGACAGCCTAGAACCGGAGAAAACTCATTAGTTTTTGCTTATATATCTTATATAATAAGAGAAGGTTTCTTCTAAACTTTGTTTGAGGCGATGACATTTGGCGCTTTATATAGTTGACACTTGTCAATTGCTAATTAAATATGGCCACAATTGTCAACTTAATCCTTTGGTAATTAAAAAATTTACCTTAACAAACAAACAAATAGGATCTGAACATGCAGCACCTGTGTTTCTCTTCCTCCCATACGGTATTTAAATTGAAGCTCGAATTTAGTTTTAGTTTTGCATTCTGCTTTTGAAAACGTAACGTCTTGCCATCAAAGTAAATTAAGTCATTTGATAATTGCTTTCTTATTTATTTCCAATTAAATATTAGTAATCTGTTTTCCATAAAATTATAATCTAATAGAATTCAATTTCTGATTACTTTTATTATTATTATAATCGCTCTCCCTCAATCTACTGGGAATTAACACCTCCACCCCACACACTAACTACGCTTTTAAAAATGTTACAACCTAAAAAAATTTCTCTCTACTCTACTCTAGAATTACTCTCTAACGATGACCACCAGTAATAATATGATTGTTTTTGGGAAGCTCCATACGTTAGAAGAAACAATCTCTTATTCAGCTTTAAACGTCTCTTTCTAGACGAAAATGTAAATCAACTACCTAATCCACACCACGCCTATCTCACATACTGTATATTAAAAACTTCCTCTCTAACTAATTTTTTACTTGCTTTCAGACATGCAACTCGCTTATCTAAGTTCGAAGATTTGTTGATTCGGGGAAAGCAATGTCTCTCTTTGGGAAAAACTTGCCATTGAAACACATGCCAAACTTCTTACACTCTGGGCAGACTATTTATATTTGAATGCAACATCGTCAACCCAATGTTTTTTAAACTCCAACAATTCCGCAAAAGATATTATATTTCATATACATTTGGTTAATTTTGTATTTGTTTTTTCCCATTCTCCAACATGTAATATATATTGCTTCCAATTAAATCAGTTTTTGTCTTACTTTTCACATCAGTTTTTCCCAATATTCGTACAATAATCTTTTTAAATGAACAACAATCTTATAGTCTTTACCCAGTAACTATTTCAAGGCAAGTCATGTCCCGTCAATTTTAGTTGGCAAAATTTATTAAGACCCAAAAGATTTGTACATGATTGAACAAATAGAAACTTACGTCAAATAACAAGGATGGAGGCCAGGTAATATGACCAATTTATATTTTATTTTTACTACTATTACTTAAAACATCGTCTTGATATTTTTAAGGAACATTTGTTTTTGGTGTTAAGCGAAAGTGGTTGAAGTTGTGTATTGCACAATAGGTGGCACTACATTTCATGCACTAACTATAATTTGAAAATGAAAAACTATGGTTTGACCTTGACACGTTACACTTTCTCTCCATCCGAAGCTGTGGGAATACTCCGGTGTGTTGTTTTCAATGAGTCCGTAGTGTGGCAATCCGTTGTTTCATAGTTCTTTTCATATGTTTTTATTTTATTTTATTTTGTGTACTAATTATTTGAAGGTACTATTCAAACTAAAATTGCCAACCCAAGTCACTTTTTTATTCTTAAGCCAACTTAGATGAATTGGACGACGAGGTGGCTTACCTCATCAAAGACTTAATAGGGAAGACATTCTATTCCAATGTCAAAGAGTCTACATACAATTTCACGGCTCTATGTACCAGAGTTTCACTGTCAGTCTGTCACATCTATCAAAGACGATCAACACCACTTACCCTTAGAACTTGAGACACACATGTGGAAAAATTTTCAACAAGGAATCATAAACAATTTACGCTTGAATTTTAACATTTTCAAGTTTACATTTTTCTCTTAGTTATTTTAACAGATAATTACTGATGATATAAACGAAAGCTTAAAACCGAGGTTGAAGTTTCTCCAAGACTTTGCAAGGGATAAAGGCATTGATTGGGGTTTTAACATTACTGGTCTATTGTTGACAGAAAATGCAACAACAAAAGTAAAACAACTTCTGATGTTGGGAGAAACTAACAGGAAAAGGGAATAAAATCACTTGTCGTTTCATCTGCGAAGCAAAGACAAATACAAGCCACATAAAAAGAAGACAGTACAAATTTCAAATTTCACCGTATATATATTACAAATTGGTAGCATCCCAAAACAACACATTCTAATTGTAAAACAGAGAGATATTTTAATCTTTTATACATTTTGTTATTTAATAAATTAAACAAGACTAATAAATTAAATTATACATCAAGGTTTGTTTTTAGTAATGGAGTGTCGGTTGGGGTTAGGTATGGATAAATTATTATTTATGCTATAGATTGTTCAAATCTCCTTGTGATGATGATGTCAAATATCGACAATTAGCCGATCTTTTCATCACAATTGAATGATTTTAGGTTTTTAGAAATTGATATGTTGAATTTGTATTAGACATATCTCTTAAGGATAATATATGTACCAAGTGAAATTTACAAGAACAGGAGGTTTCTATTTTTCTCACTTAAGCTTGTGGATAACTGCAGAGAGAAAGAGAAATGAGGTTTGATTGTAAAATAAAAGTAAAATTAAATCCGTGCGTAGCACGGAATAACTTCTAGTATATATATATATACTTAAAGTCATTCACAAACCAATCACGTTAAAACATAAGCTTACTTGTGTTAAGACAACCCCTTTGAGATTCTTGAGCCTTCCATAAAACAGTAGATGTTCCCTTCCAGTCAATTTCTCCCACAGGAGACTGCAGAAGATTCAAAGGAAATTGGACTAAGAAACAGGACAGCCTCAAAGTAAAGAAAAGTAACAGAGATTATATTTAGAGATTACTCATGTTGTGGACAGACTCCAATTGTTGTATATATCCGGTCCATATCCGTTAGTATGTCAAGACCTTGGACAAATGCTGTGCCAGACGATGGTTTGATGATTCCTGTCATCTACACAGAAACATTAGTATGCCAAAGAGGTTGACCAGAAGATGTGAGAGATTGCACTCATTAACAGTTGGAGTTTATTAGACAAAAGATCAATAGATATAATATTCAAACGGACCATGTTGAGGAAAGAAGTTTTGCCTGCTCCATTAGGACCAAGCATGCCAAAGCATTCTCCTTGATGTAAAGCCAGAGACAATCCTCTTACCGCAACTTTCTGAGGATTCCCGTCCTTACCCGAGTACACCTTCTTGAGATTATTGCATAAAACCGCACAGTTTCCAGTTGATTCAGGTAGATGCTGCTCTACTTTCTCCCTCTGACACCAAAAAAGATGCATATATACCAAATGTTACTCAGCCTTGTCAATGTCCAAACTGAACTTGAGATTATCTATCTTTACCTCTTCATACACATCTGGTTTTTCCATTTCAAGGACAACTTTTGAAGTTTGGTTGTCAGAGAAGTGATGTTGCTTCTTCTTTGAAGTGTTTTGTAGGAACAAGAAGAAGAATGGATGTTTCCTAGAGTAAGCGATTTGATCAATGTAATATGCTGAAACAAGAAGTAACAACCACTCAATGAGCATGATACAAGTAACTTGTTTCATTCCATTATTCTCAAAATCTCTCCATCTCATTCCATCAATTCCGCGGTAATCTCCCGCAAATGCAGACTGTGATAACTCATATAGCCCGCGGTATAAAGAAAAGCCAGGGTATAACTCCATTGCAATTATCCATCCTCCTAGAGAAACAAAGAAAAAACACATGATGAATCATAATATATAACTCTAGCGAATGGTCTGATTCGGGTTTAAGAACTTACTTGGAAAGAGAGGATCTTCCAAGAAGAATTGGAAAAGAAAGATTCCTAGGAGCCCGGTTCCAAAGACATATATGTATGCTATAACTGAAATTTCAAATGAAAGATGTAACAGTTGTGATCATCATTTCGACAAATCTTGAATCAAAACCGCGATAATAAAGTACCACCTGTAGCAGTCTTAACATCTGAAAACATCGCAGAGGCTAAAAAGGCGACTGATATTTGAAGATTTATGTATATCAGGAAGAAGACAAGTTGGATACTATAGTCGTTAAGCCTAAAGAAGTTTAACCCTGCAGATAAAAAGAAAAAAAAAAAGAAGTAAAAGCATCAAGAATTGAGAAAGAACATTAAAAGATTCACAGGTAACAGAGTTTGAGTTATTCTTCTTACCAATGGCTGAACCGAATATCGCGAAGCACAACATGTATAGCATTGATACCAGAAGAAAATAAGTGTATGAAACTATCCAGTAAGGAACATCACCAAGTCCATGCATTTTCATCATGATTCTTAACTTCTGTTGTTTCTCATAGACCAGTGTTGTTAAGATCACCTATAATATGATTCAACTGATCAAAGCCGAGAATGAAGAATGATTTAAAATGTTTCATTTAGAGATAATGTAAAGACTTACAGGGAATAACAACAGAATGACCCATGTGAAGAAGAGCGGGCCGATTAGAGAGGCGATATCTAGGCTCAATTTAGTCTCTGGTTTAGGCATTTCCTTGACATACTCAAATAGTATCTTTGTCTCGGAACCTTTTAGGAACTCAAGATATGCATTAGATGCCTGAAAAGTTACAGACAAAAAAAAAAAAAAACAATATGAGCTTAAGAATTGTGTGTTATATGATAAAATCTATGTTTGAGTAAAGGGTTAAGCACAAAATATATGCACCAGATTAACTAAGCGAGGGACTCGAATCAGAGCCATAGGTCGAACCACTGTATCGTTCTTGTAGGTGGAGTTGTACCAAACACAAACATTAAGATTGTTCCCATTTGTGTTCTGAAAATCAAAAGCTATAAAATGGAACGTTAAATACATATAACAACTATTTCAAAGAAAGTAAATGAGATGATGATGAAAGACCTCCAGGAAACTCATTGATCTTCTTGCTTGGATTTCCTTTTCGGTAACCTTTAAAAAGCTCGCTGTTCACATCGGAAGAACTATCCACCCACATATTTAAGCCTTGGACACATTTTACCTCTAGAGATAAGAAAGAAATCCTCTGTTTTTTATAAGAGCATTGTTGAATAGAATTAAGGTTTTGATATTGTGAAATGGGAAGTTATATTGTTTATACCTTTAGGGAAACCAAGAGGTGATTGGTGGGTTGATATTGAGAAGGAAGAGTTTGGTGAGCATTCATGTTGGATGTTGTAAATGGGAAGATCTGAGATGAAAGCAGAGTCCATATGATTGGTGTATGCAGGGAAAGATGATGAGCCCTGCATATCTATTATAAAGTCAGAGAATGAGAAAACACAAAATTGTATAATTTAGACATTGCACTCACCAAGACATAATTGGCTAAATTTCCATCAAATTCAGATGATTTGCTATGCATATTTCCCATTAGAACTGTCAAAACAAGCAATTTCATTGTAACATAAAACAAAAAAAAAAACAAAAAAATATGAACATTTCATCTCCAATAATGGTTTATATAAGAGTACATAGTAGAACTATATAAGTATAAGGATCTCTTTGTAAATACTTTTACCCTAGTCTCCCACTCTATGTATATATAAGTCTGTAGCTACTCTGTTTTAAGATATAATACAATACACATTCCTTATATGGTATCAGAGCTTCGATCAACCCTAAATTTTTCTCTCTAACGAACGCCGCTCACCGCCACCATGACATCCTCTGACAACACCTCTCCTTCGACCGGTGAAGTGATTTACACCAACACCACCGCACTCTTTAATGTCAACACTGCCAATGTTACCAAGCTCCACGACACCAACTATCTCATGTGGAGTCTTCAAATCCATGCCTTGATTGATGGTTATGAGCTCTCTGGTTACCTTGATGGATCTGTCACTCCACCGCCTCCCACAGTCACCGTGAACGACGTGACCAAGACCAATCCTGAATTCACGTTTTGGAAACGACAAGATCGTCTCCTCTACAGTGCTCTGTTGGGTGCTATGACGACCTCGGTTCAGCCGCTTGTCTCTCGTGCTGCCACTACAGCTGAAGCGTGGACCACTCTTGCCGATACCTTCGCCAAAGCTAGCCGCAGCCACTTCAAACAAATCAAAGATCAGATAAAAGCTTGGACAAAAGGTAACAAATCTATCGATGAATACGTACGTGGACTAACTCTGCGATTTGATGAACTTGCTATCCTTGGGAAACCAATGGATCATGAGGACCAAATTGAGAAGATCCTTGCTGGTCTTCCTGATGACTACAAGCCGGTGGCAGATCAGATTGAAGGTAAAGATTCTCCTCCGACAATCACCGAGGTTCATGAACGCCTCCGTAACCGTGAAGTCACCCTCCGTGCCGCTGCTACATCTACACCGTTTCCAGTCTCCGCCAATGTTGCTCAATACCAACGTCGTGGAGACTCCCAACAACAACAACAACAACAACAACAACGCCTACAGCTCCCGCAACAACAACCGCTCCTCCAACAATTCCTCCCGTTCAAACACCAACAACAACAACTCTTGGAACGGTCAAAGCAGCAACTACAACAATCAAACCCGTTCATTCCGCCATACCTTGGCAAGTGTCAGATCTGCCACACCCAAGGACACAGTGCACGCCGCTGTCCCCAGCTCCATTCCTTCCAAGCCTCTGCTCCACCACGCTACAACACTCCTTTCACGCCTTGGCAACCACGCGCAAACATGGTCGCCAACACAGGTTCTCCGGCCATCCTTGATAGTGGTGCCACACACCATATCACGTCGGATCTTAACAACCTCACGATGCACCAACCATACAATGGTGGTGATGATCTCACCATAGCAGACGGCTCAATCATGCCTATTACTCATACGGGTTTAGCACTCCTTCCTACTCAAACTCGTGCTTTAAAACTTGATAAGATTCTTTGTGTTCCCAACATACACAAAAACTTGGTCTCCGTATATCGTTTGTGCAATGATAATCAAGTTTCTGTGCACTTCTTTCCTGCCTTCTTTCAGGTGAAGGATCTCAGTACGGGGTCCCATTACTCCAAGGTCGGACTGCTAATGAGCTCTATCAATGGCCGATGCCAAGTTCCAATGTTGTTGCGTTGCTGTCTGCTGCTGGTCCGCCTCCAAGTATTGGGTCTTGGCACTCTCGACTTGGCCATCCCTCCTTTGCGATTTTAAATGCTATTGTTTCATCTTTTTCACTTCCTCTTGCTTCTTCCTCTCAAAAACATTTTTCATGTTCTGAATGTCTCATTAATAAAAGTCACAAACTTCCCTTCACTCAATCCACCATTCTCTCCACTAGACCCCTTGAATACATTTTCTCAGATGTTTGGACTTCTCCCATTCTTTCTCACCAAAATTACAAATATTATGTTGTCTTCATTGACCATTTCACTCGATATACATGGCTATACCCACTTAAACGCAAATCCGACGTAAAAGATATTTTTATCACCTACACGGCTCTTGTTGAAAACCGTTTTCAAACTCGTCTTGGCACACTATTCACGGACAATGGGGGTGAATTTGTGGCACTTCGAGGTTTTCTTTCAACCCATGGCATCTCCCATCTAACCTCTCCCCCTCACACTCCTGAACACAATGGTTTATCTGAAAGGAAGCATCGTCACATTGTGGAAACCGGGATGACTTTAATGACCACTGCATCGGTTCCGAAAGAGTATTGGCCATATGCGTTCGCCACCGCTGTCTTCCTCATCAACAGAATGCCCACTCCTGTTCTCTCCATGCACTCTCCGTACCAGACACTGTTTGGCATGTCTCCAAACTATACACGGCTCCGGGTCTTCGGTTGTCTTTGTTTCCCATGGTTACGTCCTTACGCGAGTCACAAGCTTGATGATCGCTCTCAACGGTGTGTGTTTCTTGGATATTCCTTGACACAAAGTGCATATTACTGTCTTCATATACCCACTGGTCGCGTATATACATCACGCCATGTACAATTTATGGAGGATGTGTTTCCCTTTAAGGCTACACACACGCCACCGGAACCCGCTGACATCGACTTCTCGCATCCGATCTCCCCCTCGCCGGCTCTCTTACAACTCCCCTCGGTTGCTCCACTCTCGGTTCCACCTCCGTCTCCACCACCATCACCTCCACTTCCCTTGCCTCCGACGCGTGAGTTTCGTCTCACATATCACCGTCGTTCACGACCCGTGAATCCGACGCATACTGGATCCTCACCAACTAATGCAGCCCAACAACAACAAATTACGTCCATCACACGGCCCAACAACATTGCAACTTCGGTTATGCCTTCATCGTCTCCGACTACGAGATTGGGACCCCTCAACTCGACCCTTCACCGCGCCACCACGTCGGCCCTCAGGTATTGCCTTCTATCTCTTCTCCTTCGCCCTCAACTTCCTCTCCATCTGATACGGAGCCTACTGCTTCCAACGAAAATGAGATGCGACCCACATCTCAGCCATCCCGTGTTTCCCAAGAGCCCACTGCTCCACGTCAAAATGAGTTGCGTCCCACAACTCAGTCACAACCAAACACTAATCCCCCACCACACCGAGCTATCCCGATTCAACCACGAACCAAATAACAATTGTTGAGCCACCACAAAATAACCATAAAATGCAAACTCGAGCCAAAAACAGAATAACCAAACCTAACCTCAAACTCTCGCTCAATGTACTTGCCTCTCCACGATCACAGCTAGAACCCACCAACATTACGCAAGCATTGAAAGATCCCAATTGGAGTCCTGCCTGTTCTCGCGAGTATGATGCTCTCAATATCAACCATACTTGGGACTTAGTTCCTCCACATGCTGACCAAAATGTTGTTGGGTGTAAGTGGGTGTTTACCACCAAGTTCCTTGCCAATGGTATACTCGATCGTTACAAGGCACGTCTCGTCGCCAAAGGTTTTCACCAACAGTATGGTAAGGACTACGCTGAGACCTTCAGCCCGGTAATAAAATCAACCACCATACGACTTGTCCTCGACGTTGCTGTAAAGAAATCATGGCCGCTCAAACAACTCGATGTTAATAATGCCTTCCTCCAAGGTGATCTCACTGAAGAAGTCTACATGTCTCAACCCCTGGTTTTGTTGACAAAGATCGGCCTCATCATGTTTGTCGTCTCCGCAAGCCTATCTATGGATTAAAAAGCTCCTCGCGCTTGGTACATGGCTTTGAAGCAACATTTACTTGACACTGGCTTCACCAACTCACTCGCTGATGCCTCTCTTTTCATTCGAGGTAATGGTTCTAACATCACTTACGTCTTAGTTTATGTGGACGACATAATAGTAACTGGCAACAACTCCTCGGTTATCGCCTCTGTTCTTGCCTCATTCTCACAACGTTTCTCCATCAAAGACCCCACCGACTTACATTACTTCCTCGGCATCGAGGTTTCTCATACGACAACTGGTCTTCATATGATGCAACGGCGATATATCATGGATCTTCTTCACAAAAATAACATGCACAATGCCAAACCGGTCCCAACGCCTCTACCCGCTTCTCCGAAACTCACTATGTCGATGGGAACCCCTCTAGATGATGCCTCACAATACCGGTCTGTTGTTGGTAGCCTCCAGTACTTATCATTCACCAGACCAGACATTTCCTATGCCGTCAACCGTCTTTCACAATTCATGCACCGTCCGACAACTGATCATTGGCAAGCGGTGAAACGAATTCTTCGCTACCTTGCTGGAACCACTACACATGGTATATATCTTCATGCTCACTCTCCTATCCTACTCCATGGTTACTCAGATGCAGATTGGGCAGGTGATACGGATGATTATGTGTCTACAAATGGGTATCTCATCTACAATGGCCGAAACCCCATCTCATGGTCTTCTAAGAAGCAAAAGGGTGTCGCCCGCTCATCCACTGAGGCTGAATATAGGGCGGTTGCAAACACCGCTGCTGAAGTTCGATGGTTGTGCTCTCTTCTCACTGAAATGCGGATCACTCTACCTACGGCTCCAACCATATACTGTGACAACATTGGAGCTACCTACCTCTGTGCAAATCCTGTCTTCCATTCCCGTATGAAACATATTGCCATCGACTACCACTTCGTTCGTGATCAGATTCAGACAAACAAGCTCCGTGTCTCTCATGTCTCCACTCACAATCAACTCGCTGACACTCTCACCAAACCATTGTCGCGCACGCAATTCCAGAATGCCTGTCTCAAGATTGGCGTCACCAAGGTTCCTTCATCTTGAGGGGGCGTATAAGAGTACATAGTAGAACTATATAAGTATAAGGATCTCTTTGTAAATACTTTTACCCTAGTCTCCCACTCTATGTATATATAAGTCTGTAGCTACTCTGTTTTAAGATATAATACAATACACATTCCTTATAGTTTATACTTTTTCCAAGGGACTGATTCTTTCCGGTGAAGAGAAATGTTGCAGGGAAAGAATGGCTAGGGTGTGGGGTCGCTGCTCGGTATTGAGGAGCCGGGATTTGAAGTAATGGAGTCCATTGTGGTGGATTAGGAATAGCGCAAAACGCTGCTTGCTCTGAAGTCGAATACCTTAAGTCACAAGCTTTCTCTTTGCAGCCACATTGGCCATGAACGTCGTTGAATTGTGTGTCGAAGAGCATTTGGACAACAAGGAGAAGTAGACACAGGAAGAAAGGGATCGTGATGAGACGTATATTGCTCCATATGTTCCGTCTCTGCCAAGATCAAAGACAACAACACATCATTATAAAGTTTTACTCTGTTTTAGCCGTTTTAGTTGTTTAAGTATACTGACACCTGGAAAACTAGATTCTTCCGAAGTAAAGCGTCGGCTTGAGTCAAGAAACTTGCAGGACTCGAATCCGCCATCACACTGAATGTGAGAAGATTTGATGGACTCTAATATTTTTTCACGAATCTCTAAATGTTTTCTTAGATGTATGGTTGCACATAAGGAAGAATTGTGCATACTAATCTCTAGTAGCTTAATAACAAAAAACTTATCAAGACTTGAGATAACACGTTACTGAAGTGGCATATAGGTATTGGACAATGGCACTGTATTTTCTTGTTAGTCATTTCGTCTAGGTCAAGTAATATTATTTCTTGCATCTCTCACCCAACAAATTTACTCTTTACCAAACCTATATAAACATGAATATACTAAAACGAAAATATGGGCTTTCTTATTACTACAGTTTAGTTGTTTATTGCCACAATTTAGGGTTTTCTTAAGGAACTCGGATTAATCCCAATTTTTATAGACCGTTTATGAATTTCGAAACCGAGTAAACCAATGCTTAAGCCTTAAAGGTTGTTGTGTTGTGTCGCCTGCTTTAAGGAGCTCTAGTATTCATTTCAAGTATAACCTCATTGAAAATTCACGAGCTTGTATAATATTTTCCAGTAATATACATGATATCTGTGGTAGCAATTTGACAAAAATAATTATTATGGACAACAAAAGTATGAATCTAATAAGATCAAGAGAACACATTAAAGGCTTGACCGGTTCTAGCAACCTTGATGAAGACATCTTCAAGAGTTGTATCTGCGAGTCCCCAAGCGAAAACTGTGAAGTTTCTCTTTGCCTTCTCCACAGCCTGGAACACCTCTGAGATTCGAACTTCCTCCTTTGGGAGCTCAAACTTCTGAGTCCCTGCGATGTGATATATCTTCTTGGCGTTTGGGGAGACTTCTTGAATCAGCTTCTCCACTTTTTGCTCGTGTTCTGAAGATGTTGTCATTGTAAACACATAAGATCCACCATACCTTCCCTTCAGTTCTTTAGGGTTGCCAATGCATTGCAAGCCTCCGTCCACAAAAATACCCAATCGGTCACATAGAAATTCTGCTTCTTCCATTGAATGGGTTGTGAGAATTATCGCAGTGTTTTCTTTAGCACGCTTGATGACAGTCCATAGGTTCTTTCTCGAGGCTGGATCAAGTCCTGTGCTTGGCTCATCCATATAAACCACCTTCATAGGTAAAAGATAATGAGAACGAATATGTAAAGGTTCAAAGAGCTTAACTCTCTAGGTGAACTATTCATAAAGGTCAATGGTTACTAAGTGTACTATTTATAAGCGAACAAGGGATTCTCAGACAATGGTGTACCTTAGGATTACCAATAAGCGATATGGCTACGCTCAGCCGCCTTTTCATACCTCCGCTGTACTTCCCAGCAGGTTTGTCGGCAACTCCTCCGTGGAAAAGGTTGACACTCTTAAGAGACTCTTCCACAGCCTAATGTGAGGTCAATAACGATGAAAGATGGATTGAGCAACCATAAAATTGTATCTTTTGATAACTTTTGGAGTAATATAGAAGGGAAGTAAGATTGATAAATTACTTGGTCGAGATCAGAGCCTTTGAGATTCTTAAGTCTTCCATAAAACAGTAGATGTTCCCTTCCTGTCAATGTTTCCCAGAGCAAGCTGGACAATAAGAGAGTGATTACACAATTATAGTGTTCGGTGGAACAGTTAGAAACTGTTTATTTGTGCTTTCTTGGCTAAGAACAAAATGAAATGAAAACTTACTCGTGCTGCGGGCATACACCCATGCTGGTGTACACTCTGTCCATATCGTTGCATATATCCAAACCCTGAACAAGCCCTGTCCCAGATGTTGGTTTCAGGAGCCCAGTCATCTGGCCAAAATACATTACATATTAGTAACGCTACAAGATTATAATCATCGATCAGCAATGGTATTAGAAGTAGAATCTAAGCTCCATTCAGCTCAAAAGATTTGTCCATTTGGATACTGACCATATTGATGAAGGAGGTCTTGCCTGCACCATTGGGTCCTAACATGCCAAAGCATTCTCCTGAAGGCACTGCAAGAGATAACCCTCGAACTGCCAATTTAGGCGGGTTCCCATCTCTACCAGGATACACCTTCTTCAGGTCGTCACATACAATCGCATGGCTTGTGCTCGACTCAAGCATCAACCGCTCGACTTTTTCTCTCTGATTTGGATAAATCTTTTATCAGAACCAGAATTATCAAGAACATGGAATATATATACCGTGAATCCTTTTGACATACCTCCTCAGTAACATCTGGTTTCTCCATCTCAACAGCGACTTTGGAGCCTTGCCTCTGCAAACTAGGCCTTCGCAAAGAAGGAGATTTCTTGAAAGGGTTTTGCAAGAAGAACAATGGGTCTTTTCCGGATGAAGAAATCTTATCGATATAGTATGCTGCAATGAGTGCGAGAAACCACTCAACGATAATGATGTAAAAAACATCATCCATTGCACTATCACTGAAATCATTCCACTTCATCCCATCTTCCCCTCTCAAGTTTCCCCGAAATGAAAATTGTGCGAACTCATACAGCCCACGGTATATGGAGAAGCCAGGATATAACTCCATGGCAAAAATCCAGCCTCCTGGAAAAGTTTAATTATATCGAAAACCTTGGTCAATTGTGAGAATGAACACTACAAACGAGTGTATTGAGTATCGTTCTTCAAGATCATAATAACTTACTAGGAAATGATGAATCTTCAATAAGGAAGTTGAGTAGAAACAAGCCCAAAAGTCCAGATCCAAACACGTATATGTAAGCAACAACTGTGTTCAAGACATATGAGAAATAAAAAACTCATTAGCTTGTTTTAAACCCCAACGTCTTCTTGATCAAATTCAAGAAGCACAATGTTAGTTAAGTACCTGTTGCTGTCTTGACCTTTGAAAATAGAGAGGAAACTAGAAAGGCAAGGGCGATTTGCAAATTTACATAGAGAAAATAGAATACGAACTGAATGCTGTAGTCATTAAGCCGGAAGAACTTTAATCCTGCAGGGACCAACAACTATAAAGACACAGATTGGAAAGAAAAAAACTGTGTCATAAATGTAATGTAAGATATATATTGGCAGAAAGGCTTCAGTTACCTATTGCTGACCCAAATATCATCAGACATATAACGTATAACACGGATATGGTAAGAAAGTAAGCATATGAAATCATCCAATATGGACCATCTCCTAGCCCATGCATTTTCATTATAATTCTTAGATGTTGCTGTTTCTCATATACTAGTGACGACAAGATCACCTGCAAACAAATGGCTCTGGATATGAATTTATAGGGCACTATACATCAGAGTGAATATTTGTGAAATAAACGTAAAGTAGTATATTGAAAACAAACTTACAGGGAACAGAAGAAGAATAACCCATGTGAAGAACAGGGGACCAATCAGAGACGCGATGTCCAGACGAAGACTTGTTTCTGGTTTAGGCATTTCTTTGGCATATTCAAACAACATTCTTGTCCCCGGGCCTAGTAGAAATTGAAGGTAAGCATTTGACACCTGCATTTTCGCAAATCGTAAGCCTCAGTTTCAATCAAGAAAGCAGTTCCACATGGTAAAAAAAGCATATTGAGAATGCAATGATGAAGAATGTCTTAGAGTACAAAAGTTGTTTTCTTACCAAATTGACTGAGCGGGGAACTCTGACCAACTTAATAAGTCTTCTTCCTGCATTTTCCTTGTATGTTGAATTATACCAGATGCGCACATTGAAGTTGTTCCTATCCGTGTCCAAGAGATCATATGCTAAGGCAACAAAAAAATCAGACAGGAAGAGTCAGAAATCTCATATGTGCATTTAAAGCATTGCTATAGATAGATGAACCTACTGAGAAGTTGACCAACCTGCAGCGATCTCATTTATCTTCCCCTCAGGATTTCCTTTCCGATAGCCCTTGAAAATCTCGTCATTGACCTCTCTGGAAGTATTTCTCCAGAGATTTAATCCTTGAACACATCTTAACTCTGGTTTTGACACAACCATTAAGTTAAAATGACTATACAAGAATTTTTCTTCAGAGGACAATTTATAATGTTTAACAAAATTGGGATAGATCATAGAACTCAGCCAGATTTCATTAGACTAACACTAATAATATAAACAGATCTAAAATTTGAGTATCCCTCTAGTTGACATCTTCAACTTCAACATCTATGAGATTAAAAATTCAATACCTTTGGTAAAATTGAGAGGTGGTTGTCCGAATGAAAATGGTAAAGAAGCATTGAGAATGCACCGAGGTTGGATACTGTAGATGGGAAGATCTGAGGCAATCCCTGTATCAAGATAGTTGGTGAAATCTGGCTCACCTGTTGTACCCTGAAACATATGAGCTCAAAGAAAAGCTAAGAAACAGATTCACACACACACACACACTTCACAGTGGATAAAAACAGATTCCAACAACAGAACTCACCAAGACATTATCAGCTAAAGTACGCAAAAGGTCAGTGGAGTTATCCGGTATAGAACTAGTGAGCAGATTCCCAGACACAGCTAGACAAAGAAAACACATAAAAACATAAGTTCCAGTGAACACAATACCAAAAGAACAAAGGGAGAAAAAAAACAAAAAGGAAACATACATCCTCCAAGAGAACGGTTGTTTCCAGTAAAGAGTATAGTCACAGGACAAGTCCCTGTCCGTCTACAAGAATCATCACGAAGATCTCTAACATCGCGGCTTTCAGGGGGCGGGATTTGTAACAACTGAGGCCACTGAGGAGGACTAGGGATGGAACAAAAGAAGGCTTGATCCGGAGACGAATACTGAATACCGCAAGTGTTTTCGAGTTTACCATCCCCATTCGTGTCAACCAATTCACAACCACATTGGTTATCAGCAGAGTTGTTAACTTGAGTATCGAAAAGGAGCTGTATCAAGACTAGGAATACGCAGAGGAGGAAAGGGATCATGATGACCCGAACATTGCTCCATAGATACCGTTTCTACACCCAACGCAAAATTCACACCAATGACGGAATTAATCAAAACTACTGATAGTAACAACAACATAACCATAACATTGTAGCAAATCTGTAATTATGTTGGATAATCAATAAAATTAGCCACTAATTCTATTGTAGAAACTGATCCATCATCAAGTTCCCAAATATAGAAAAATAAAAAAAAAAAATCGGAAAATCACAGAACACAATCTATCTATCTACTCGCATTAAACGATTTATACGTACGTAGACGAAACGAACACTGTTATGTATGTAATTATTAGATACCGTAGAAGAGAAGAAAGCGCAAATATATATATACCTGATAGACTAAGTTTTTCCTAAGTAAGGCATTGGCTCTCGTTGAGAAACTGGCAGGACCTGGATCCGCCATTGAATTGATGAAGATTTCTTCGATTTCTCTGTTTCTTCTTGTTTGTTAGTTTTTTTTTTTTTTTTTTTTTTGTTTGTTTTGGGTTTAGGTAATTTTAAATCGAATCTTACGTTTTGGAACAGAGAAGGGAACAAATCAAAATCACCGCCTCATGGGATTCATATAATAAAGCAGGCGGAGAGAAGAGAAGAACTGAGATCAGATGACGGTACATGTAAATTACGATGTTACCCTTATGCACACGCTTTGCTAAGTACGTTTTGATTAGTTACATATGATATTAATTAGTTTAATTCTACATGGTCAAACAAAACAACAGAGAAGTAAATAAGTTTCAACGAAATCAAGAAAGCAACATAGGAGGAATATTTCAATGTAAATTTTTTAGGAAGCTGTGTGGAGGAGAGTGATCCCACGACCCAATAGATTCTACAACTAGTGGACAAGGTTGAGTTTTAATTATTTATTTTTATATGTTGTATAAAAGTTTTTATAAAAAGGTGATTAATGCGGTCATCTCAGACGTAATCACGTGTGAACGTAATTGATTAAACTAGTCTATTTTATTGTCTCACCTAAAAGTGTTTGGGTTATTTTGGTTGACTATGAAATTTTTGACGCATCTTAATAAATTCAATTAAAATAATAGCTTTGTTCAAATTCAAAGAAAAGTTTCCCATGTGGCAGATACTTGGACAAGAAGCAATGCATGATTCGAAACCAATGACAATAATTATTTATAAATACTAGTATGATATATGAATTGATGTCATACGAAAAGTCATATTTCAGTTACTTTTTTACCAGTAGTCTTGTTTCAGTTTTTTGATATGATTTGGAAACCATTGACAATAATTAATTTGTAGTATTTTTTTGGAAGGGAAAGTTTCTGAAAAATCCCCGATTTATTTTATATATGCCAGGAAATATTTAAATTTTCTTTGTTACCAGAAAATTATACATATCAGATATAATAAACCTGATTTACTTTTTTTTTTTAATTACAATTTTCCACTTTTGGTAGTGTAACAAACATCAACTCTAATTATTGAAGGTGTACAAATAATGTTCACGTTAATCTTAAGTTCCTAGTCTTTGATAAAGTCTGTATAAATCCAAAAACAAATCTAATTGAGAAATCGACTAACGTAATTGTGTATTTTTTATTCTTAAATATAATTGTTTTAGTTATATGTTGATCTTGCTATTTGACATCCTTAATAGAAGAAAATAAGGGAAGAAAAATATTGATTATGGTAACAAAGATTATATGTTTTAGTTCTTTTTTTTTTCACACATAGTAAGAACTAAAGTTTAATTATTAATTAATCTAAAATTTATGAATGTGGAAATATAGTCCATTACTTACCATGACATGTGGCAAAATTATTTTAAGTTTTTAACTCCAGAAAATCAATATTTTACGCACAAGATAAAAATTCAAAATATCAATTCAATAAAAATAAAGAGAGTATTACTTTTCTTTAAGAGAAATTCCTCAAAATACCATCATTTAATTATTTTTTCCTAAAATACCACACTTTAAGTTTTCTTTCCAAAAATACCACAAACACAAAAATTGATTTTAAAGATGTGGAATTATTTTTCTAGGTTTGGGTTGATAATTTTAGATTTAAGGTATAGTTTTTAGGGGGTAGGGTTTAGTATTTAGGATTTAGGGTTTAGTTTTGAATATTAAAACTTTAGTTTAATTTTATGGTATTTTTGGAAAATAACTTATCTTAGTCATATTTTTTAAAAATAAAAGTAAAAGTGGTATTTTGGAAAAAAAAAAAAACTTAATTTAGTAGTATTTATGAGAATTGCCCTTTCTTTAAAACAATATTTTCATTTTCCATAGTTCAAAGATAACAAAAACCTGCTTGGCAGTATTAAGGTACATATTTCACGAGATGTACTCAGTCTTCCAAAAGACTTGGAGTAGAAGGGTTGTGGAGCTTTTTACCTTTCCTTACTATGGTTGTAGGTGCCTTCGGACCTTCCTCAGTTGCCACCAGCTCATTCTTCAAAGACTTATCTGACACCAACAAGTATATTGGACATTTCACTCTGATGATCTATGTTGCTATAACTACTCTGGTGTCAGCCCAAGGATGCTCCCGCAAACACCTTAAGCTGGTTTCTCCTAGAAACTTTGGACCATTGGAAGGTTTCGTTGCTACTCTGATGTTCACAGCTGTATGGTTCATTTTCCTCGTCTTGCAAGACTACTCTCTGGCATTTGGGATTGGATGTCTTTCATTGCACATCCAGTTAATCTTCATGGTATATGGGTACAACTCTCAGTTCATGAACCTTCTCCCTCCACTCTCGTCTCTGCTTGCCTTGTTCCTTGTCATGCTAGTCTTCCAAGGTACTACTGTGAGTCCACTGGTCATAATTGCAACGGTTTCTCTAGTAGCTGCTACCTGTTTTGCATATCTTTGTTGTGGACGGTAGTACCGAAAGTGATTTTGGGGGTGAGAGTATAGTCTGTACCCCTGTTTTGAAAATCGGTAGGCACTAGTCGGACGGTGAGGTTGGGCCTAGCGCCTAGAAGAGAAATTGGAGATTATACGGGGATTAATTGGGGACTAGTTTTTAATAATTATTTTATTTTATAATTTAAAATAATAACTATGGTGATGTTAAATATAAATTATTATGTAGAAAATTTTATTATTTGTATAAGTTTAAGTTAAAATAAAAAATTTTAAAATATTGTCAGGTTAACCAATTAATGTATCTGTCTCAGACATTAGGTATATTCATCACTGTAATATTAAGGGAAAATGACACCCACACCCACTTTGAGTGTGAGTTGTGTCACCCACACCCACTTTCCACTCTCCCTATACTTTCCTAAGTTTTCCTCTTATGTGTCCACTTTACTTTTACAATTTTGCCCCTCTTCGGATTCCTTAATCCGCGGGACAGCTGTCTCGGCACATGTCAATCCTTATGTCCCCAGCGAGCATGTTCCTCTTTTTCTCCTTCTTTTCTCTTTTTCTCTTCTTTTTGTTGTTAACACTAAAATATATTTATTTGTTATCATAAAACAAATTTTCTATTTATTTATATAAAATATGTTATGACTATATATTTTCTACATTTTAAGATACATATTGCTATATTTTTTTATCAATTTTTAGATTATACAGTATCCATCAGTCGTTGAACATTTGTTCAATTATAAGTGGATAATCAATTGCAGTATTGTTAATAGATAGTTACTTGTGTTCAATTATAAGTGGATAAACATGGTCATTATTAATCTCAAAGCCTATCCACCAAATTCTGACCACGTGGACAAGCAATCCAGATGAAATTTGTTGACAAGTTTGTTGCATGTTCAAACATCACTATAGTTTAGCCACTTAGATGTCTTTTAGCCAAATGTTTTTGTATGATTTTTAAGCTAGAATTAGAGATATTAGAACTTAGAAGTGTCACTAGAAGCATACTACACAACAAACATGGTCATTATTAATCTCTAAGCCTATCCACCAAACTCTGACCACGTGGACAAGCAATCCAGATGAAATTTATTGACAAGTTTGTTGCATGTTCAAACATCACCATAGTTTAGGGTGGTTTAGGATTTAAGATTTAGGGTATAAGGTTGACGTTTTTGGGCTTATATGAATTTAGTGTCTATGTGGTGTTAGGATTTAAGACACTAAATCCATGTTGCATGTTGCATGTTTATCATTTTCATCTGTCTAAACCCTAAACCCTAACCCCTAAACCCTAAACCCTAAACCCTAAACACTAAACTCTGACCACGTGGACAAGCAATCCAGATGAAATTTATTGACAAGTTTGTTGCATGTTCAAACATCACTATAGTTTAGCCACTTAGATGTCTTTTAGCCAAATGTTTTTGTATTATTTTTAAGCTAGAATTAGAGATATTAGAACTTAGAAGTGTCACTAGAAGCATACTACACAACAAACATGGTCATTATTAATCTCTAAGCCTATCCACCAAACTCTGACCACGTGGACAAGCAATCCAGATGAAATTTATTGACAAGTTTGTTGCATGTTCAAACATCACCATAGTTTATGGTAGTTTAGGATTTAAGATTTAGGGTATAAGGTTGACGTTTTTGGGCTTATATGGATTTAGTGTCTATGTGGTGTTAGGATTTAAGACACTAAATCCATGTTGCATGTTGCATGTTTATCATTTTCATCTGCATGTTTATCATTTTCATCTGTCTAAACCCTAAACCCTAAACCCTAAACCCTAAACCCTAAACCCTAAACCCTAAACACTAAACTCTGACCACGTGGACAAGCAATCCAGATGAAATTTATTGACAAGTTTGTTGCAATTGATTATCCACTTATAATTGAACAAATGTTCAACGACTGATGGATACTGTATAATCTAAAAATTGATAAAAAATATAGCAATATGTATCTTAAAATGTAGAAAATATATAATCATAACATATTTTATATAAATAAATAGAAAATTTGTTTTATGATAACAAATAAATATATTTTAGTGTTAACAACAAAAAAGAAGAGAAAAAAAGAGAAAAGAAGGAGAAAAAGAGGAGAGGGGCAAAATTGTAAAAGTAAAGTGGACACATAAGGGGAAAACTTGGGAAAGTATAGGGATAGTAGAAAGTGGGTGTAAGTGTCAATACTTTAGGAGAAAGTGGGTGTGGGTGTCATTTTCCCTAATATTAATATACCACAAAACAAACTTGTGCACAAAAATAATTATTATCTTATTATATAAAGTTGGGTTTTGAAAGTTAGTCATTAACAAGATTTTGACATGTGTCAAGTTATCAATCTCAGATTTTGACATGTGTAAAAGTTAATACTTAATAGAAGAAATTTGATTATAACAAAAATAAAATATTTTATTTTAAAAAATATTAATAATGTGAAAAGATAATTATAAAAAATTACAGAATTTATTAAAAATGCAAGATTTTGACATGTGTCATGTTATCAATCTCAGATTTTGACATGTGTAAAAGTTAATATTTAATAGGAGAAATTTGATTACAACAAAAAATATTAATATTAATTATGTGAAAAGATAATTATAAAAAATTACAAAATTTATTAAAAAATGCAAAGTTTTTTTAAAGAACTATAAGGAGATTATATATATATATATTTCATAAAATTCAAAATTATAATATTAATTATTTATTTTTAAGTTTAAGTTATTAATTCTACAAAAAATAGAAAAATAGATTAAGGAAAATATAAAGTTAATTATTATTTCTAAATTTTGTAAATACTCACTTCTATATAAACATAGATCGTCTTATATTTAAATAATTTATCCAAAAACACTGCTTTCAACTTTGTTTAATTGGGCAATTTTCTTTAATGGGAAGGTAACTTTTTCTTATTTTTTAAACCAAAATTTTCTCATATTTTCTCCTTTTTCAGTTGGGAATAGGTAAGATTAATATGTTGACAAAAAACAAAGATTAATATATGCGTCTTCTTTTCCTAATACTGTATTTTAAAATTTATTGTAGTATTTTTGATTGTTTTATTTAATTTATATTTTCATCTTTGAATCATTTGGGATTCATATGTTATCGTGGTTATAATTTTCTATTGTTTCTTTAATTATGTCAAATTAATTTTCTTCTAATTTCTCAACCTTGATTGGTTGGTGATAAACCCTTCTTTTTTTTTTGCAAACAAAAAAAATAGAAAAAGAGATTAAGAAAAATATACAGTTAATTATTAATTCTAAATTTTATAAATACTCACTTCTATATAAACATAGATCATCTCATATTTAAAGAACTTATTCAAAAACATTGCTTTCAACTTTGTTTAATTGGGCAATTTTCTTTAATGGAATGGTAAATTTTTCTTATTTTTTTTAACCAAAATTTTCTCCTATTTTCTTATTTTTCAGTTGGGAATAGGTAAGATTAATATGTTGAAACAAGAGCTGCTTGATCAAGTAATTGAGAAGCGATTTTGAAATTTCGGAAGTTGTAACGGTAAACCGTTTTAAAATTGGTTTCAAACCTGATTTATGTGGGTTTCTATCGAATTTGGTTCGTAAACCGTTTAAATCCAGGTATATAGAGAAATATATGAGAACTTTTGATTCGGGTAGAAATAAGTTGAGAACTTACGACTCGAGAATATTTGAGATGTGGTCATATTTCTAAGTAGTTTTGGTACAATGCTATACTTCTAAGGAGTAAATAAGGCATCAATCCTTAACGTGATTATGACATATATCATGTTTTGGATTGTTTATAAAGTTTCTATTTTGTATATATGAATTATCTTAGGCTTTATATATACCATCATGATTATAATATTCAAATTTTTATTTTTTATGTTATATTTATTTTTGTAATAGAGTATATAATTTCCACCAGTTGTTCATCCAAAATATTTTTGCAGTAAAAAAAATTCATGGTTAAAGAAATTATGTTACAAAACAATTTTAGTAATTTTAAGAACTATAATTATGCCAAAAAACATAAATTTTGTTTAATTTGTTTAAAAGACATTTTATAGGTGGTGATAAAGAGCATACTTTAACAATAAAATAATTTAGGATTTGAGAGCATCTTTTTAATGGTGAAACATACAGTAAAATTGTATATGGTTACTAAATTATATGTTGCTTTAAAGAATTCTCTACATGTAAAATGTTTTGTAATAAGTTGTAACACGTTTTTGAAATTTGACAATAATAATATTTGTAATGATGAGTATTTGGCAAAGGTTTAATGAGGTATAATTTAGCTTTAGATTATTGTAATAATTTTTATAATATATTAAAAATATAAATAAACGTATGAAGGTAAATACAAATAAATTTTTTCTCTAACTAAAAGATTATTTTATATTTACTTCAAGAAATAAAATTTCTTTTTATATTTTTAAAACATTGTTTAGGGTTTAGAATTTATTCTCTTCAATAATTTTAATAGCCGCACATCGTGCGGGCCCTTATCTAGTAATTATAAAATAGAGAGATATGACAGAAAATAACACTCACGCTTGTGCACATGTGTGTTTGGCAGTATCCCACATCGGCTGGGAGAGGAATTATGATTAAAAAGATTAACTATAAATAGAGTAGTGTAGGATCGAGGGGTTTAGTGGTCTCAACACTGAGCTTTATAATAAGGCCCGTTTTGCTTGACCCAGTTTTTTTCTTTTTTTAACTTTTTGAATTAAAAAGTTGGTTAAATATCCGATTTTAGTCGGTTAAAAGGACAAAATTTGGATACCGATTAATTTTAGCGATTTGATCATAATCGTCGCGGGTATGCTCCGATCAGCGATTATTCAGACGTGTAATCGGCTAGGCGCCCGATTTTTAAAACAGAGGTCTGTATTAGGCACTATTGTACAGTTGTTGGATAGGTTTGTAGGTACTTCTGATATTCGAGTTTTGTACCTAAAAGAGGAGCATTTGTATGAGGCCACATTTGTTGAAGTTTAAAAGAATTTTTTACTCTGGCCAAAATCTTCACCCACTGAAAGCTGCATTTATTCAAGTACATAGGAATTCTTGCCTGGACCATTCCTAACATAGAGAAAAGAGACCTTTCATATTTTTAACCAAATGGGGCTCAAGGAACAGAAACATTGACACAGACACAAAAACAAATTCGTTAGATTAGGGTTATAAAAACTAAAATCCCTTTTGCCAATCAGGTTTATAAATAACCTCAAGGTTATAATTTGTTGTGAGGGTACGACAATTTTTATTTATTTATAATGATCAGGAATCCTTTTTCTAATCAGGTTACATATCTATGGAACTTTCTAGAAACTGATCAGAGGAAATCCTTCTCTAATCAGGATTATTAAAAAAAAAAAAAAAACTCAAGTTATATGTCTATGTAATATTTTATGAATGGTATGAGCTAACTTAAAGTTTATATAATTTATATGTTTATAAAACTCAAGTTTTATATGTCTATATAACTTCTATATATCTTATTAAATCATTTATTTTATGAATGGTATGAGCTAACTTTTATATTAACACTAGATAAGGACCCGTCCGATATGCGGGTTTTTAATTTTGTAAATAAAATTAAATTTAACAAAAATATATTTATATTTGTTGTACATTATTTATAATTTTTTTTGTTTGCTATAATACACTGATTTATATCCATTTACAAATTTTTGATGTATGTTACCATTAAAAGTGTATTTTTTTACACCTAAGTATATTGTATGTTACAAATATATTCTTTACCACCACCTAGGAAAATATCTATATAAACACATTCAGCCAACTATTGTATGTCTATTTATTTTCACTTTTGCATAGTTTCTTTAATCACTAAAATTGTTGGTTAAGAAACTTCTCGAATAAAAACTATATTACATAGTATACTAATCAATGACGTATCATCACAATAGTGTATGACCAACCATTGAGAGAACCTCGGCTACGCCCTCCTCTCTTATGGAGAGAACCTTGCGTCCAACTTCCTCCACCATGAACCTTGGCTCCGCCTTCCTCCCTTGGGAAGATAACCTTGCACGCGTCCAACCTCCTCCACCATAGAGAGAACCTTGGCTCTGCCCTCCTCATTTGTGGTGAGAACATGTTCACGTCTTTAGCTTTCTCAAAGTAGCATATTCCGGCATCTAATGAAACTAAAAGCCTTTTTACAACGTCACAAAATCTTTTGATAGTAACTAATGTTAAATTTGGCAATGTATTCGTGGAAGTGTCTTTGACACATCATGATGTAGTCTCTGTCTTTGAGCTCCTATAGATCTATCAAAAACTGTTTATGTTTATAATCTATCTATCTATGTTTGTTGTAAGCTTGTGTTTGATTAGCCTATTTTTATCCAACCATTAGGTTGATAAAGTTCTACTCTTTATCTCCCTCTGGATTGAATGAATGATATCAATTATGTTTGCACAAAAAAAAAGTCTATGACCAACCAATCAATGTTAAAAAATTAGAAAAAAAATAATTTGATATAATTAAAGAAATAATAGAAAATTATAAGTACAATAATATATGAATCTCAAATCAAAAATGAAAATATGAATTCAATGAAATAATCTAAAAATATTACAATAAATTTTAAAATACAGTATTAGAAAAAGAAGAAGTATATATTAGTCTTACATTTTTTTTGGGTCAACATATTAATTTTACCTATTCCAAACTGAAAAAAGGAGAAAGTAGGAGAAAGTTTTGGTTTTAAAAAAATAAGAAAAATTTACCTTCTCATTAAATTTTTTTTTACCAATAGTACAAAGTTTAAAGCAATATTTTTGAATAAATTATTTTGTTAGATGAAAAATGTGAGACTATCTATGTTTATATAGAAGTGAGTATTTACAATTTTTAGAATTGATAATTAACTGTACATTTTCCTTAATCTCTTTTCTATTTTTTTTGTTGAATTAATAACTTAAAATTTAAAATAAGTAAATAATGTTATAATTTAGAATTTTATGAAATATATAATTTCCTTATAATTTTTTCTAAAAAATGTTTATTTTTTGTAAATTTTTATGGTTATCTTTTTATATTATTAATATTGTTTAAACAAATTTTTGTTTTTTTGTCATAATCTCAAATCCTTCCTATTAAATATTAACTTTTACATATGTCAAAATCTCAGATTAATAACTTAACACGTGTCAAAATCATATTAATGGCTAACTTTGAAAACCTAACTTTATATAATAAGAGATTTAAAAGATGCATTTCTAACTAGCTAAATATTGTAATCATTATATAATTAGGGTATATAACTAGACCAATATATTTTCCAAATGGAACATGTATATATTTGTCAATTGTGCTACAAAAAAGGTAGTTGCATGGTAAAAAACGTATATGCACTTCAGCACTTGCATAGTTGCATTGCAGCAGTGCATGTCGGCTCTTCGCCAGCAGTGAATTGTGATATGTTGCAACACTCTTAAACTTTTATGAACATTTCTAAATTTAAAATTTTTGTTAACTTTAAACCTGAAAGAAAGATCATAACTCATATATAAGCCACCAAGATGCTAAATATATTGTGTTAAAGCTCCTTCAAACAACAATTTTTACAATCCTGGCTGATCCTCACAACAATAAAATAAACAAACACAATCAATGACTATGGATTTAACAGCTAAACCAAAATTACAATTTTTTTTTCGCGCAGTAAATAATAATATTATATAATTATTACAAAGTTTAAATCGTGAACTTTAAAAACATAAACATTTAGGATCTAATTAAAAGGTAACTTTAAAAATAACATATATTATTACAATTGACATTGTATAGCCACACAGCCACAGTTTACATAAAAAAAAAAAAGATTGTTCTCCATAAATCATCCCTCAAATAAACAAGTTATAAAAAACCTCAGGCAAATTCACAAACTTGCAGCCTATTTTCATTTGCCAACAATGTACATAAATCAAACCTATGCATGGCCACTTTTATCAAACATGAACAATCAAATATCTACGTTAACATGTAAAAATGATATTCTTAAGAAGATTCAAGAGAAGACATTAAAACGCCTGACCAGTTTTAGCAACCTTGATGAAAACATCTTCAAGAGTTGTGTCCGCAATTCCCCAAGCAAACACCTTGAAATGGCTCTTAGCCTTCTCCACCGCCTGAAACACTTCCGAGATCCGAACCTCCTCCTTTGGGAGCTCAAACTTCTGAGTTCCCGCGATCTGATATATCTTCTTTGCATTTGGGGAAGCATCTTGAACCAACAACTCAACATCTTTCTCATGTTCAGTTGATGTTGTCATTGTTAACACACATGATCCACCATACCTGCCCTTCAGCTCTTTTGGGTTCCCTATGCATTGTAAACTTCCATCAACAAAAATCCCTAATCGGTCACAAAGAAACTCTGCTTCTTCCATTGAATGTGTAGTGAGGATTATCGCAGTGTGTTGTTTTGCGGATTTGATGGCTGTCCATAGACTCCTTCTTGAAGCTGGATCAAGTCCTGTGCTTGGCTCATCCATATAAACCACCTTTTATTTAAAAACATATAAACCAAATGGAAAAAGGATATGTTAAAAGCTTGAAAAACTTTAGCTCTCTAAATGCAAATAAGGTTTATCAGTATGTTTTTAGCATATGAGTAAGACGCAGTGGTGTACCTTAGGACTTCCCATAAGTGAAATGGCTACACTTAGCCGCCTTTTCATTCCTCCACTGTATTTTCCAGCAGGTGTATCAGCAACTCCTCCGTGAAATAGGTTCACACTCTTAAGAGACTCTTCTACAGCCTAATAACCATAATTTGACGATTTGATTGTGGCCCGCAAAAATTTAGCGACGGCTCTGCTCTTGCATTAATATATTTGATAAAGTAAGATTGATAACATACTTGGTTGAGATCAGGGCCTTTGAGATTTTTAAGTCTTCCGTAAAAGAAAAGATGTTCTCTCCCTGTCAGTGTTTCCCAGAGCAAACTGGTAAATGACAGAAAATACAAGGTAGAGCGATAAAACAACTATATGATTGTTAGGAGACCCTCATCAGAAATTAGATGGAACCTAAAATAATATACAAGGGACATGAATCTTTCCACTCATATAAATAAAATTTGACTTGGAAAACAAACTGAACAGATCTTCAACAAAAAAAATGTTCCCAAGAATTTAATTACTTACTCATGTTGTGGGCAAACACCCATGCTGGTGTATACTCTATCCATATCCTTGCATATGTCCAAACCTCGGACAAAAGCTGACCCTGAAGTTGGTTTCACGAGTCCAGTCATCTAGGCAAAAGAAAAAAAGCAGTACAATGTTTTGCTAGACAAAGTTTTTTTTTCAATCAAAAGCTAAGCACACAATATTTGTATTTCTCCCCTTTGGGTACTGACCATATTGATAAACGAGGTCTTCCCAGCACCATTGGGACCTAACATGCCGAAGCATTCACCTGAAGGCACAGCGAGAGACAACCCACTAATTGCCAATTTAGGTGGGTTCCCATCTCTACCAGGATACACCTTCTTCAGGTTGTCACATACAATGTCATGGCTTGTGCTTGGCTCAAGCATCAACTGCTCGACATTTTCTCTCTGATTTGAACAAATTTCTTCTTATCAAAACAGCTCAAAAAACGGAAAACACATGGAATGAGTTGTGTATAATTCTTTTGCAATACCTCCTGAATGACATCTAGCTTCTCCATTTCTACGGATACAGAAGACCCCTGCTTTTTTAAGCTAAATTTTTGTGGAGAAAGAGATTTCTTGAAGGTGTTCTCCAAGAATACAATAGGATCTTTCGCGGTTGAAGAAACTCGGTTCATATAGTATGTTACAATGAGAGCGAGAAACCACTCAATGATAATGATGGAGAAAATTTCATCCATTGCACTACCTCTAAAATGTTTCCACTTCATGCCATCCCTTCCATTCAAGTTTCTCTGGAAAGCATATTGGGAGAATTCATACAACCCACGGTATAAAGAGAAGCCTGGATACAACTCCAAGACAAAAAGCCAGCGTCATGGTAAAAAGTAAAGATATATAGTACAGTTTTTGACTTTTAAAAATATGTCTTCTTCAAGTTGTGTATAACTTACTGGGAAACGATAAACCTTCCACCAGAAACTGGAAGAGGAACGCGCCTAATAGCCCGGATCCGAACACATATATATATGCAGCAACTACAGTTTGGGTAATAGAGCAAAATGTGTTTCTCTTAACACCAACATGTTCCCAGACCAAATTTGAAAAAGAAAACATGTGACTTTGATTTAGTTATTACCTGATGCTGTCACAGCTTTTGAAAAAGCTGAGGAAACTAGAAAGGCAATGGAGATTTGCAGATTTATATAAAGAAAATAGAAAATGAATTGGATACTGTAGTCATTGAACCGGAAGAACTTAAGTCCTGCAAGAAACTATAGCTTTAAAACTTTTTGTTCTATATGTATACATAATGAAATATTAAATTAAGAGATGTCAGTGATTCATTTAGTACCTATTGCTGACCCAAATATCATCAAGCATACAATGTATAACGTCGATATTGCCAGAAAATATGCATAGGAAATCATCCAATATGAAGCATCTCCTAGCCCGTGCATTTTCATTATGATTCTAAGACGTTGCTGCTTCTCATACACCAATGAGTTCAACATCACCTGCATCGAAAATGCCTCTTATAACTATTGAAAATGTCTATTAACCAAAGATTCATAATTTTTTCGACTAGGCAGGTTAGATTAGTTCCCATGATAGGGTTTTGATCATAGTGGAAAATTGCCCCCAAGTTTTAGAGATCATCATATACTTATAAGAGTACGAAGCAGTCTACTTGAAACGAACTTACAGGGAACAGAAGAAGAATAACCCACGAGAAGAAAATGGGGCCAACGAGAGACGCCATGTCCATGCGAAGCCTAGTTTCTTGTTTTGGCATTTCTTTCACAAAATCGAATAACATCTTTGTCCCTGGGCCTTTCAAAAACTGAAGATAAGCATTTGAAACCTGCAATTTTTCGAAGAGTCTATAAATGGGTTTGAACAAAAGTCCAATCCTAGGTATAGAGTAACCATGTTATATTTACTGTATATATATTAGTGTTGGTTGGTCCTAACATACAACACTTAACTTCTTACCAAATTGACTGAGCGAGGAACTCGGACATACTTTACACGCCAATCTTGCAAATCTCCTTTGTATGTAGTGTAGTACCAAATGGTCACATTGAAGTTGTTCCTATCGGTGTCCAAGAGATCATATGCTAGTAAAACCAGAAACAAAAAGAGTCAGAAGTATGTAAAACAGAGAGACAAATGATAAAGACAAGTGGAATAAACCTGCAGCGACCTCATTGATGTTCTCTTCATGATTTCCTTGAAGATATCCCTTGAAGATCTCATCGTTGACCTCTATGGAGTTATTTCTCCAGAGACTCAATCCTTGAACGCATCTCACCTCTGTTTTGACACATTAACCACTAAGTTAATCGGCTGGACGAGGAGTATCACCGTAGACCGTTTGATTTAACCGTTTTCTCTTGTTTGAAGGCTATACAAATTAAACATTGAGTATCATCGTAGTCTCGTATAACCCTATGATTTAACCATATTCCCTTGTTTGCTATCTTGAACCATTTTCTAGCAAATTTCTTTTAACTGTGTTTAATTTTTTTTTTTTTAATGATAGATTGCAATTATGTAATTAAACTATAAAATTAAAAAAAAATGTCAATTGTGATTTGAGAATAATATTATAGTACACTGCATGTTTCAAAATTAAATCATAAACTCTAAATACTAAACTCTGCCCTCAAAACTATATCCTAAATATAAAATATAAAATCCAAATCTAAACAAATTATATAAATAAATTTAAAATATTGTAATTATGCCAAATAGTGCTATTGTGGAGTGTGTGTTATAATTTTCTATAAAAATTGTTTTAGTACTATTTAAAGGTATTTCTCTAATCTTATAGATTGTGTCTCATTATTAGAATATTTTGTTGAATATATTTTATATTTTTAAAAAATTGAAATTAGAAAATTTCTACGTACTCATTATAACTCTTTATTAAATATTTCAATTAGGATTGCATCACCAGAATAAATTTCAATAACTTGAAGATATCTATCATAAAAATTTTCAAAACATAACTTATATTTATTGTCGCTGACAAATATATGTACTTTTTGCCAGGTTTATTTGATTTTCATTATGAATTTTCGTTTGGTATTTTTCTAGTTAGAGTAGCATCTCTCACCATAAATAATTTTAATTATGTTTGTACTTTTTTTTTTTATCATAATTTGATGTTTTGATGATTGTGTTTTTTACTAACAATTACTTTTAACAGTTGTGTTTTTTTTTTGGTTTTATCATAAATCAAATGTACTCTTTAATTACAAAATTCTTAGCATCTAATCTACCGTTGAAGTATAACACATAATTTAGTGAACCTAATACCTTTCTGAAACTCGAGAGGTGGTTGTTGGAATGAGAAGGATGGCAATGTAGTGGCTGGGGTGCACTGAGGTTGGATGCTGAAGATGGGAAGATCTGAGTAAATCCCTGGATCACGATAATTGGTGTAGTCTGTCGCTGATGTTGTACCCTGAAAATATAAATATTCATGAGATAAGTATGGAGAGATAGAGAGAGACTTGATGATGATAATGGAAACAACAAGAACTCAAATAGAGAAGAACTTGCCAAAAAAGTATAGGCAAGATTACGCAAGAAAAGGTCAGAGGAGTTGACCGTGAAAGAAGAACTGAGCAGATTCTCAGATAAAGCTAAAAAAAAGTGAAGTTTAGTTCGAGACGAAACAACAATATTGTATAGATCATATCGAACAAATCAGAAGAGGGAGAGTATACTTGCTCCAAGGGATTGGTTATTCCCAGTAACAAGTATGGTCACAGGACAAGATCCTGTTCGTTTGCATGAGTCACGACGGGCAGGATCAACAGAACGAGTCTCAGGACGAGGAATATGTAACAACGGGAGCAATGGTGGAGGGTTAGGGAAGGCACAAAAGACTGCTTGGTTTTGAGATGAAAATTGTAAACCGCAACTCCTTATTTCGCATTTGCCATCTCCATTTTTGTCGTCTATGCATCGACAACCACATTGATTATCAGCAGAGTTATTAACCAGTGTATCGAACAGAGCTTGAATGCACACTAGAACCACACAGAGGTACAAGGGGATCACGATCAGCCGAACGTTGCTCCATATGTTTCGTTTCTACACCAATGGAAAGAAGATATATAAAATAATTTACATTTTCCATATATATATAGATAATATAACACATGTATTGTTTGGCCAAACCTGATAAGTTAAATTTTTCTTGAACAAGGCATTGGCCTGCGTCAAGAAACTGGCTGCAACAGGTTTCGCCATTGACGAGTCTTGGTATCAGAATTAGATTTGATACCAACAAAAAAAACAAAAAATATTCACAATTCGATCTAAGTGAGACGCTTTTATTTCCACTTGCCAATTATAAAGTGGTTTAGGCCATTAACTTTGTCTTGATCATTTGTGTTGGCCAAACGAAGGTTGCAAAGGAAAGGAGCGATCCCACGACGGCACGACCAATTATTAAAAAAATTCTTCAACCGACATGTGTGAAGGTTGAGTTGTTTTTTTTTTTCCGTATTGAGTTGTTTTCTTTCTACTTAAATAATTCATAACGATAACTATTATTCCATTTTGGGCAAACGTGCTCTCGTCTCAGTACATATCACAATCACACGTAACGTGATGATACATACATATACCTCACGAATCTAAAGGATATCGTCGGATAATTTCGTTGACTATATAGGGCATGTTCGTTGGAACGACAATGATCTCTAACGTTAAGTAGTGTCCAAAGTTAAACAATGCTTTGAGTGTCCAAATTTAAACAAGTGATGTGAGTGAGAACTAGCTACTCTATAAAGATGATGTATTACTAGACTCGTTGTGATGACAAACCGTTAGCAGAGTTTTGTGAATTTATTAATTATGGCTTTATGAAGAGTGAACCAAATATTTATATAGCCACAATTTACAAAATTCATATAGGCATAACTTTTTTATGTATCAGCGTCATTATTCACATGTGAGCCCAAATTGATTTAGCCACAGTTTACTAAAGAGAATTTTGTTATTACATAATATCATCGAGAAATTCACAAATTTCCAGCCTATTGTCATTTACCAACAATGTACATGAACCAAACCTATGCATGGCCGATTTTACTACATGTAAAAATGATAATCTTCGGAAGATTTAAGAGAATACATTAACGGCCTGAGAAGTTCTAGCAACTTTAATGAAAACATCTTCAAGAGTTGTGTCCGCAAGCCCCCAAGCAAACACCTTGAAATTCCCCTTTGCCTTCTCCACCGCTTGGAACACTTCTGAGATCCGAACTTCTTCTTTTGGGATCTCAAATTTTTGTGTCCCTGCGATGTGATATACCCTCTTGGCGTTTGGAGATACATCTTGAACCAACATCTCCACTTCTTTCTCATGTTCTGATGATGTTGTCATTGTAAACACATAAGAGCCACCATACCTTCCTTTTAGCTCTTTTGGATTCCCTATGCATTGTAACCTTCCGTCTACAAAAATTCCCAATCGGTCACAAAGAAACTCTGCTTCTTCCATTGAATGTGTAGTGAGGATTATAGCAGTGTGTTTTTTTGCGGATTTGATGGCTGTCCACAAGCTCCTTCTTGAAGCTGGATCAAGTCCTGTGCTTGGCTCATCCATATAAACCACCTTTTAAAAATTAAATCAAATATAAAAAATGGATATGTTAAAGCTCTCTATATCACATGAAACAAGGGTTAATTATCTATAAGTTCTTCAGTACATCAGTAAGAGACAATGGTGTACCTTAGGGCTTCCAATAAGTGAAATGGCTACGCTTAGCCGCCTTTTCATGCCTCCACTATATCTCCCAGCAGGTTTATCAGCAACTCCTCCGCGAAATAGGTTCACACTCTTAAGAGACTCTTCTACAGCCTAATTCATAACCATGAAGTAACGTTTAAATACTTTTGGGGTAATATAGGAACCAAGTAAGATTGAAAACATACTTGTTGTAGATCAGAGCCTTTAAGATTCTTAAGCCGTCCGTAAAAGAGCAGATGTTCCCTTCCTGTCAGAGTTTCCCAAAGCAAGCTGCAGTACACAACAAAATAGAAAAGAATGATGACAGTTAGCTAGATAGAGTAGAATAAGTTCAAATGTTTTCAGGAATATAGTTTACGTACTCATGTTGTGGGCATACACCCATGCTAGTGTATACTTTGTCCATATCCTGGCATATGTCCAAACTTTGGACAAAGGCTGTTCCGGATGTTGGTTTCACAAGCCCAGTCATCTACCAAAAAAGTATTAGAATATTTCACATCAGAAATGGAGATGAGTAATCACTAAATTATAAAAGAGATATGGACATATGTCAACTCATTTTCAATTGGTTCAAAGTGGGAAACCAATAAATTTTCAACACTAACACTACTCACAAAAATATATAGAGTACAACTTGTATTTTAGGAGTGATAATTTGTATAAGAAGCTAAGTACACATAATTCTCTATCCATTTGTGTACTTACCATATTGATGAAGGATGTCTTGCCAGCACCATTTGGCCCTAACATGCCAAAGCATTCTCCTGAAGGCACTGCCAGAGATAACCCCCGGACTGCGATTTTTGGCGGATTCCCATCCATGCCTGGATACACCTTTTTCAAGTTGTTGCATACAATGGCATGGCTTGTGCTTGAAGGCTCATGAATCAACTGCTTGACTTTTTCTCTCTGAATAGAACAAGTTTCTTTTCAGCAAAACAAAAAACTAGAAAATGCAAAAGAACATGTAATCTATTCTGAATCATTTTTGTTATACCTCTTGAGCGACATCTAGTTTCTCCATTTCTATGGTAACAGTAGACCGATGTCCCTGCGTTTGAGGAGAAGGAGGTTTCTTGAAAACTTTTTTTAGAAGTAAAAAAGGGTCTTTCCCGGATGAAGAAACTCGGTCGATATAGTATGCTGCAATGAGTGTGAAGAACCACTCAACAATCATGATGTAGAAAACTTCATCCATTGCACTATAACTGAAATGTTTCCACTTCATTCCATCACTCCCATTCAAGTTTCTCTTAATAGCATACACAGAAAACTCATACAACCCACGGTATAAAGAGAAGCCCGGATACAACTCCATGACCAAAATCCAGCGTCCTGGCCGGAAAAGGTAAACATTATATCAGCATTGTGCAATCTGAAAATATATATATCTCTTCTTTAAGTTGTTCTTGATATATAGCTAGCTTACTTGGAAACGATAAACCTTCCAACAAAAACTGGAAGAGAGACCCGCCCAAGAGCCCGGATCCAAACACATATAGGTAAGCAACAACTACATTTGAGCCATAACACAAGAAAGTGTTTCTTTTAATAAACACCATTATCATGTTCTTAGCACATGTAGTTATAGTGAGACTTTAATTAATACCTGATGCTGTCTTAACCTTTGAAAATACTGAAGACACTAAAAAAGCAAGGGAGATTTGCAGATTTATGCAGAGAAAATAGAAAATGAACTGGATGCTGTAGTCATTATACTGGAAGATCTTAAGTCCTGTAACGAACAATATTAACTCTCAAAAATGCGTTGACCTTTATATAACAAGATAAGAAAATATTAACATTAAGATATAGTAGTAACGATACAAATACCTATTGCTGAGCCAAATACCATCAAGCATATAATGTATAACGTAGATATGACTAGAAAATATGCGTATGTTATCATCCAATATGGACCATCTCCTAGACCATGCATTTTCATTATAACTCTTAGACGTTGCTGCTTCTCATACACCAATGAGTTCAAGATCACCTGCATAGAAAATGCTTCTAACTATTAAAATCCCATGATTGATTTTTTGATCCAAGAATGAATGAAGCGTTCTAATGAAAACAAACTTACAGGGAATAAAAGAACAATAACCCATGTTAAGAAAATGGGACCAATGACAGATGCAATGTCAACGCGAAGAATACTTTCTTGTTTGGGCATTTCTTTCACAAAATCGAGTAACATCTTTGTCCCCGGGCCACGCAAAAACTGAAGGTAAGCATTCGAAACCTGCATTTATGTTGCAGAGTCTAAGAATGGGTTTGATCAAAAGACTTGTCCTAGGTACAAAATATTATGAGGCACTTAGACTTAGTTTCTTACCAAATTTACTGAGCGAGGAACTCGGACATACTTTACTCGCCTATCTCGTAATTTAAAATCTCCCTTGTATGTAGAGTTATACCAGATGATCACATTGAAGTTGTGCTTACCGGTGTCCAACAGATCGTATGCTGATATAAAACCAGAGAAATTAAAAATTTATAAGTTGCATATGTAAAACCCCGAGACAAATGATAAGAGAAGTGGAATAAACCTGCAACGACCTCATTGATGATCTTTTCAGGATTTCCTTGACGGTAGCCTTTAAAGATCTCATCATTGACCTCTACAGATTTATTTCTCCAGAGACTCAATCCTTGAACGCATCTCACCTCTGCTTTGACACATTTACCATCTTCTCATAAGCTAGCTTTGAGTAAGGCCGAAGAAATACTAGTTTTTAACAAATTAACTAACTTGGAACATGGAATGCAGTCAGGTTACATTTGAAATTGCAAAGAACAACTGCTTAAGTAAAATCTACATATGTCCAAAAAAAAGAGAGAGTAAAATCTACATATCTTATGTCACTATAGTAGGTCCACTAGACTGTTTAGTGATAAATGTTAGAAAGAATTTTACCAAAAAAAATGTAACCTTTTGAAAAATCTCCTAGAATTATTGCAGTGACTAACACGTCAACATGATTTTGTGAACTAATTACCTTTATGAATCGTGACAGGTGACTGTCGGAACGAGAATGACAAGTTGGCGGCTGGAATGCACCGAGCTCGGATTTGGAAAATGGGAAGATCAGACTGTATCCCTGGATCATAATAATTGGTGTAGTCTGCTTCTGATGTTGTACCCTGAATGTATATAAACTCAATGATAAATCCTGATAGACTAAAACAACCAAAAATTAAGGAGTGAAGAACTTGCCAAAACAGTGTATGCGAGATTACGCAAGAAATTGTCAGATGAGTTCACCGTGAAAGAAGTATCAAGCAAATTCTGAGATAAAGCTAAACAAAAAAAAGTGAAGATTAGTGTTAAAGAGGAAACTTTTAGGATTCCACATATATGGAGTTAGAAAGACCCAAAAGTTAAAACTTAAGAGATGGAGTAATTAAGAGGCGTACTTGCTCCAAGAGAATGGTTATTTCCAGTAACAAGAATAGTTACAGGACATGATCCTGTTCGTCTGCATGAGACATGGGCACGATCAACTGAACGAGTTTCAGGACTAGGAATTTGTAGCAACGAAAGCAACCCTGGAGGATTAGGTAAAGCACAAAAGGAGGCTTGAGTTTGCTTTGAATATTGCAAACCACAACTCTTTCTTTCGCATTTGCCATCTCCATTTTTCTCAATGCATCGACAACCACAACGATTATCAGGAGAGTTATTAACTTGAGTATCAAACAAGACTTGAATCCCTACTAGAAGCACGCAGAGGTAGAAAGGGATCACGATGAGCCGAACGTTGCTCCATATGTTACTTTTCTATAACAGTTGATATAAAATCTATTAACATCAATGGAAATTGTATCAAGGACGTAACACATGCAAGTATGTATTTTGGTTGCGCAAACCTGATAGGTTAAGTTTTTTCTGAACAAGGCGTTGGCTCTAGTCAAGAAACTGGCTGAAACATGATTCGCCATGGATGAAGCTTCTGTACTCGCTTCTTCTTGTTTTTTTTCACTCTGTTTTTGGATTTCGTGATATTAAGTACTTATGATATTCAATGTAAGATCCATGTGATACGCTTTTAATTTGACTTGCGGATATTTAATGGACTGAGATTGAGACCATTTTTAGATTAAAAAAACGAAAGTGGTTGAGCTATCAATTATATATGTTAAACTGTTACTCATAATTTCAGCGAAATTTCCATTTTAATAGTATTGTTTATTTATTCAATAGGTTAACTATCACCACGAATCCGACTAATCCCAAAGACTTATACATACAAGTTTTTGAAGCATACTTATAAAACAATACTTAGTGGGAAGTCCACATCATGCTTAGTTAAAGTCCACTACTTAACCCAAATACAACGTTACAAATTCCACACGAAAAATCAAACACGAATCTCTCTAAATTGATATGACATAATGAAACCTAGATTGTCATCTTCTCGCTCGATACAGTTTCTCTACCTAAAAGACTCGAATCCAAAGGATCATCCACTACTAGACAAACGAGTCAGCTTGAGTTGTTATTTATTTGCATATTGCCAAAGAAAGGGAGTGATTCCACGACAAATAAATTCTCCAATAACTATCACACAAATCTAGAAGATATGTGGGGGCAATTTAGTTGACTATATATAGCCTTACCGTTAGAAAGACGTCGATATCTATAACACGTTAAGTGTCCAAAAAACTTAATCGTGTCTTGCTCAAAGATTACTGTGAATAATTGATTTCCACTAAATTAATACGCAGCTGCTATAGTATAACATCATGACCATTTACACCAAATGTTGTCCATTTTGTCGATTGATTTATGCATTCGGATGTTGCGTTTGTATACAAATTAAAACCAGTTGCATCAAAATGAATGCAAAAAAATACTTTAGTTAATTTGGATGTAAATTTTGAAACAAAAATCAAAAAATACTTAACAAAACTCATGAAACTACTAATTATTCTGGATAAAATATGTCATTCTATGTAAATTCATTATTTTACGTCAAAAAAAAAAAAAAAAAAAAAAAAAAAAAACACACATGAATTTGCACCACAATTGGAGGATTACAATATCTTACCGTCAAAACAACAAAATCTGTTTTTTTTCGTATAAAAATTAGAGAGTCTCGTTTTGGTACTAAAACAGCGAAATCTTGTTTTCACACAAAAACTATGGAAATGGAAAAAATGGTCTCTCTTGTGCATCCGCAATAATGAGCTCTTGTATCAATATCATTAGCTTCTCAGCTCAAATTTATATAGCCACAGTTTTCATCAAGTTTTAGTTTTACATAAATCATCCACACGAAAAAACCTTAATAGAAAACTTGCAGCCTATTTCTTCCGATAACGTAGATGAATCTAACGTCTGCATGCCCAATGTTATCATACACGAAGCAGCAAATATTGACGTTGAACACAGAAAAAAAAAATATGATAGAAGCGTTGTTCGTTTGGTCGTTTCGCAGTCGCCACAGGTTCCCGTGACTATAACGGTGTAAGAATTATAATTGAGTTACGTCATTAAATCTTATAAGATTGCATAATTACGTATGTTAAGTGAAAAGGTGTGATTAATAGTTTATGTCAAAAAGTCACATGTGAAGAGCCACGACTCTTATCTCTCGTATTGTGACGAACATTGAACACATAAGATCCGCCATACCTTCTGTTTAGCTCTTTTGGATTTCCTATGCATTGTAACCTTCCGTCTACCAAAATCCCCGATCGGTCACAAAGAAACTCTGCTTCTTCCATTGAATGAGTAGTGTCACTTTGTTTTTTTGCTCTTTTGATAATTGTCCACAAGTTCATTCTTGAAGCTGGCTCAAGTCATGTGCTTGGCTCATCCATATAAACCACCTTTTAAGAGAATTAACATATGGGAAAATACATTTTTAAAAACTTGTAAATTCAACCTCTCTGTCAGCCATGAATAAAATAAAAATGAATAAGCCAATGAATGAATACCTTATGCCTCCAAATCAGTAAAATGGCTACGCTTAGCCGTCTTTTAATACCTCCGCTGTATTTTCCAGCAGGTTTATCAGAAACTCCTCCATATAGAAGGTTCACACTCTTAAGAGACTCTTCTACAGCCTGATATGCATAAAATGATCATTCATGAACTGTTGTGTTGATACTTAATATTATAAGAGTAAAAGAAATGGTAAGTAATTAAGATTGATAACATACTTGGTGGTTGAGATAAGAGCCTTTGAGATTCCTAAGTCTCCCGTAAAAGAGCAGATGTTCCCTTAAGCAGATGTTCCCTTCTTGTCAGTGTTTCCCAGAGCAAGCTGGTACACATATAACAAACTATAAACAACTAAATGATCTTCTGTATAAATGAACAGAGTAAAAATATTCTAAGAATTGATTACTCGTGTTGTGGACATACACCCATGCTGGTGTATACTCTGTCCATATCCTTGCATATGTCCAAACCTTGAACAAAAATCCCAGATGTTGGTTTCACAAGGCCAGTCATCTGAATAGAAAAATAAAATACTACTTATAATATTTGGGAGAGTTTTTCAAATGAGAAGAGAAGCTCAACTAAAAGCACAAAATATTGTTATGACCATTTAAGTACTAACCATATTGACGAAAGAGGTCTTGCCAGCACCATTGGGCCCTGATATGTCTATATTTTGTCTCTCCTTAGCATATATTTATCATGTATTTAGCTATGATAACTCATTGTTTTGTATCACTTTCTAGTCTTTTCTATACAGTTTGCATGTATAGGTAGTTCTTGCATCATCCTTGCATACATTGTGCATTTCGGAGTATTTCAGGTATCTAGGAGACGTCGGGAACGCATCACTTGACCCATCCGCTGTACAACACTCCCAGAACCATCTCTCAAGCCAATCTCACAATACTCTCGGAACCCTATCTCGAGCCAATCTCACAACCCCGATCGAGCCACCCGTTCGAGTCAACCTTCCAGACGCCGCTCGAGCCATCCGTTCGAGCCGTTCCACTCGAATGGGATTTAGCTTTCGACGTCTTCATCAAAGTTGTAGAGAATTGAGTCATCTTTCCAATGTCGTTTATTTCAAGCCAATCGGAGGTGTGGTTCAAAAGTTATAATTGTTTTAGTGGATACGTATACACCCAGCTCGAGCTGCTGCCCGTCGACTCGAACCTCCAGCTCGAGCTGCTGCCCGTCGACTCGACCCTCCAGCTCGAGCCGCTGCCTGTCGACTCGACCCTCCACCACTCGAGCCAACACCATCACCCACTTGAGCCACCGCTCGTTCGCACATGTCAGGAAGACGTTCCGTCTTACACGCTTCAGGAGATTCCCAAACCGACTCTTCATCTTGTCGTTTTAAATTTTAGGGATTTACATGTTTTTACGATAAATACGTTTTGTTAAAGTCTTGGCGGAGAAATCTTAGCTTTTATCTCGTTTTCTTTTGTAAAGTTTACCTAGCCACCAAAAACGTACTCCGATCTTGTAATCCAGATAGCTTTGATTTCATTGAGTTTCTACAAAGTTGTTCTTCTCATTTCTATCTATTATGATTTGTTCAATGATTTCTGGATTTGCATCCTTGGTGATGATTTCCGGATCTGAGTAGTGCTAAAGTTCTTGGGGATGGGATAGACTAGGTGGAGGATCTTAGGATGTAGGGTGTTTAAGCTTTGATCTGAATGACTCCCTTCTGGACTAGTGCTAGAATTACTAGTTTCTCTCTGAACAATTGGGACTAGGTTCGAGACATTTCCACACCCAAAAGGTGTTTGATGAAATGTCTGACCAACTAGTGCCAGAGACTTACATTCCTATCCTAAGAGATTAGTTGTCTAGGATGTTTGTTGACGTGAATGAATTTGTTTGTCATGCCTGCTCAACCATGTTTCTCTAGCGAGAGCTAGGTATGGAAGTGCACAAGTGGTTGAGTCTGAGTAGCTTTTGCCAAGAGATTGGATTAGCTAAGTTGTGACGTTCATTTTTAAGGGATAGTTCGCTTGTGGTATGTTAAACACTCTGTAGACTAGGATACTCCACCGACATCAATTACTCCCATCCTTAGGACTTTTATCTTTTTGATTGATATTACATTCCCGAGACTGTTTCATTGTTCATGCTTAGAATCGTTTTCGATTTCACTTATTCTTGTTCGCTTCTTTTCATACATCTTCGTTTCTAGTTCCGTGACTCATTTCCGTTTTGTATTTTGACCATTCTAGGATTGTTAGAAAAACCCTCTTTTTGAATTGGCTTAACTTGTGACTTTTTTATTGCATCTTTAGTGATAGTAAAGATTCCCAATTGGATTGACACCTTAAGTATTACAACTGCATAAGGTTAATTGAACCTGCTAAGTATTAAAATCCTAGTATCAGGCCCTAACATGCCAAAGCATTCACTTGAAGTCACTGCAAGAGATAATCCTCGAACTGCCTTTTTAGGCGGGTTCCCATCCCTACCTAGATATATATTCTTCAAGTGGTCACATACAATCGCATGGCTTATGCTTGGCTCAAGCATCAATTGCTTAACTTTTTCACTCTGATTTAAAAAAAAAACAAAAAAAAAAAAAAAAAAAAAAAAAAAAAAATCAAAACAGCTAGAAAAAAACGCAAAAAGAACCGTAAACAGGTTCTGAGTTCCTTTTGAAATACCTCTTCAATGACATCTAGTTTCTCCATTTCCACGGAAACTGTAGAGACTTGTCTGTGCATGCTAGTACTTTGTGAATAAGTAGATTTCTTGAAAGGTTTATGTTTTTTCAAGAAAAAACAAAGGGTGTTTTGCCGATGAAGATATCTTATTGATATAACATGTTGCAATTAGTGCAACAAACCACTCAACGATAATGATGTAGAAAACTTCATCCATTGCACTATCACTGAAATCTTTCCACTTCATCCCATCTTTCCCATTCAAGTTTCCCTCATAAGCATATTGCGCGAGCTCATACAACACACGGTACAAAGAGAAGCCAGGAAACAGCTCCATGAGAAAAATACATCCTCCTGGATAAACAAAAAATTACATTAGCATTGTAGTCAGTTGTGAAAATAAACATCTCAACAAAGAAAGCAGATAATTGTTCCTCAAGTTCATCTTGATAACTTACTTGAAAACGATAAATCTTTAATGAGATAGTGGAAGAGATACAAGCTCAATAGCCCAGATCCAAATACGTACACGTAAGCAACAACTACAGTTTTTCCATAAAAGAGAGAGTGTGTTCTTGTTAGCACCAACATGTTCTTGAGCACATTTAGAAAACATGTGACTAAAGTTATTACCTGATACTTTCTCAACCTTTGGAAATGTTGAGGAAACTAGAAAGGCGATGGAGATTTGCAGATTTATGTAGAGAAAATAGAAAATGAACTGGAAGCTCATGTCATTAAGGCGAAAGAACTTCAGTCCTGTAAGGAACTATAGTTGCTATAATAATATGTTAGAGATAGAATCCCAGAACTAGAAGAAATATCAAAACCACTTTATTATAATAGGATAGAAACAGAACAATAGAGTAACAAGAGAAAAACTCCCCAAAGAGAACTAAGTTCTCTTCCCTCGGCCTAACCCGATCGAAACCTCCAAAGCTCTCAATTTCTTGGATGAGTCTTACAACCTAGACTTCATCTCTATATATAATCAATCCTAAAGCAAAACCCTAAGAGAAAAGGAAATAAGAAAAATAGAAATAATCCTAAATAGGTAAATAGAAATATTCGTAACATTGCCGCCCGCTCCAAAACAGCCTTGTCCTCAAGGCTGGACTCAAATCTGACTTGCCCTTATAGAGGCATTATCTCGCCATCTATAATTGTTTCGTCCTCTGCCAACATCAAAGCTCTAAGAGACTTATAGGGACAATCATGTTGAGGGGAGTAGGGTTGCTTGCAGCGGAAACATAATCCTCTCGCTTTCATGTCGAGATACTCTTGATGTGAATATTAACGTGTACCCCTTGGTCTATAAATGTTGCTGCTTGAACCAACCTGAGAAGATGGCTGTGTTAACACAGCTTGTTTCCCATGATCAAGGTTCCGTAGGGAATGATTTGGAGTCCCAAAACTCTCTTTAAATCGCCTAACTGCCTTATCAGGTGGTTTACCTTTGTCCCCATAGTAAAAATCCAGCTCTTTTTCAATAGACCGTGAAACACGAATTGTCGTTGTAATTCCCTAGCATCGTATGGACGAAATTTCACACAAAACTCCTCTTTTAGTCCGTTGAGAAACAACCCCAACTGAAGGTGTGGATCTAGAGAAGGAATTTGAGCTGCTCGAGCAAGAAATTCAGTGACAAAATCATCCACTGAATATGTTTGTTGAAGGGCTGCTAATTGTTCGAATGGAGATGTTGTAATGTCTCCTCCAAACTGTTCCATCAATTCTGTCTTAATCTGTACCCAAGACAGTGTTGGACTTTGCTGGCGAAGCAACTGTAACCAGTGCAGCGCATCACCTACCATTGCCATGAAGGCAATATTAACTTTCTTATCAGGATGTGTGCCTTGAAGTGAAAAGTATTGCTCAGCTTGTGCCAACCACCCAAGTGGATCTTCACCATTGAAACTCGGCATCTCGACTTGCCGCACGACACAGAGGTTATCAGCTTGAGAAGCTTCCATTGTAACTTGCTTCTCCATACCCTTACTTTTAAGTGTAGAAGCTGACGAGAGGTCGTGCGAGTCAGAGGTAACACCACTCTTTTGACCAGAACCATGCACGAATTGCTTAAAAAGGATTTGCATCTCATCAAATTTGGCATTTAACCCATCGATCTTTGAAGACAAAACCTCATGACTCTTTTCTAAAGTTTGAAGATTCTTAGAGAAAGTATTCTGATTCTTCTCTAACTCATCCAAACGTTCAGCTTGTCGTGTTTGTGTCATTTTTCAGGTCGTTCGTCTTTAGTTCGGACCAATTGTTAGAGATAGAATCCCAGAACTAGAAGAAATATCAAAACCACTTTATTATAATAGGATAGAAACAGAACAATAGAGTAACAAGAGAAAAACTCCCCAAAGAGAACTAACTAAGTTCTCTTCCCTCGGCCTAACCCGATTGAAACCTCCAAAGCTCTCAATTTCTTGGATGAGTCTTACAACCTAGACTTCATCTCTTATATATAATCAATCCTAAAACAAAACCCTAAGAGAAAATGAAATAAGAAAAATAGAAATAATCCTAAATAGGTAAATAGAAATATTCGTAACATAATAACACTAGAAAAGGTGACTTGCTCCTTAAGACATAACAATGGATGACATACCTATTGCTGAGCCAAATATCATCAAGCATATAATGTATAACGTGGATATAGCGAGAAAATATGCGTAGGTTATCATCCAATATGGACCATCTCCTAGGCCATGCATTTTCATTATAACTCTTAGACGGTGCTGCTTCTCATACACCAATGAGGTCAAGATCACCTGCATATAAATGCATGTCATTATATGACTCTTATGGATATAGGCTTTTGAGAAAACAATTGGGGAAATTGCTTCCAAGATTTACAGAATGTAGAATGAGTATTCTGAGAGCCTAAAGGAGTCTGTATGTTGTAAGGAAACTTACAGGTAGCAGAAAAAGAATAACCCATGTGACGAATACTGAACCAATTAGAGATGCGATGTCTAGACGAAGTTTAGTTTCTTGTTTAGGCATTTCTTTGACAAAATCAAACATCTTTGTCCCATGGCCTTGCAAATACTGAAGATAAGCATTTGATACCTGCAGTTTTGCAAAGTATGTATGAGAATATATGTGTTCATTGTAGAAAAGGGATATTGCAATGAAGAGGAAGATTTTTGTACGAGTTAATTAATAAAAATGCCATGAACAGTAAAAAACTTTAGTCAAAATGCCACTTTTTCTTTTTCTTTTCCACAATGCCACAACCTCTATTTAAAAAGACATAAATGCCCCTGATAAACACTATGTTGTTGATAGACAAAATAGGGATGATGGACAAGATACATAATGGACAAGATGCGAATGATTGAAAAAATGAGGATGATTGACAAGATGTGGATGATGGACAAGATGCTAATGATCAACAAGATCCAGATGATAGACAATATGCGGATGATTGACAAGATGCGAATGATGAACAAGATGTGGATGATGGACAAGATGTGAATGATGGACAAGATGTGGATGATGGACAAGATTATATGGAGAAAGATGCCGGCAAGAAACCCAATCCTCGACATCATCTTTTGGTCCACTCTCATCCACATCATCCTCTTTTGGTCCATCATCCTCTTTTAGTTCATCATCCTCAACATCTTCTTTTGGTCCACCATCCTCTTTTGGTTCATCTTCCTCGACATCTTCTTTTGGTCCACCATCCTTTTTTTGTTCATCTTCCTTGACATCTTCTTTTGGTCCACCATCTCCACAACTTTACCTTTTTTGTTTAATTATCTTTCATAGACAACTTATTTTTAATTATATAGATAACTAATTTGAACTCGTGGACAACTTTGTTAATATAACTCTTGTAGACAAGTTATAAAAATGAAATTCGTGGACAAGTCTATGACTTACTCTAGTAACTTATCCATCAGATCTCGTCCACGACAATCACTCTTTTTCATACAAGGGTATTTTCGTCTTTTAGTCACATGTGAACAGTAAAAATGTGGCATTTTTAGAAAGATGAAACAGATGTGGCATTCCCCAAAACTTTTAAAAAAAATGTGGCATATTTGGCAAAAATACTTTTTGTACATCAGTTAGTTCCTTACCAAATTGACTAAGGGGGAACCCGGACCAACTTTATATTACGCTTATTTCCTCTATTTTCTGCTTCACCTTTGTAGGTTGCGTTATACCATATGTTCACATTGAAGTTACTCCTATTGGTGTCCAAAAGATCATACGCTAAAGTAACAAAAAAACAAAAACAAGACAGAACAAAAACATTCAGAATTTCATGTGCATGCTAAACTGCTAAGAACTATAGATTACCAAAAAAAAAAAAAAAAACAGAGACGTCAAATTACAACCTGCAACAATTTCACTTATTTTTCCATCAGAATCCCCTTGCTGATAACCTTTAAAAATCTGATGATTGACCTCTCTAGAGCTATTTCTCCAAAGATTCAATCCTTGAACGCATCTCATCTCTGGTTTCAGATGGAAAATTTTAGTGAGAAAAATTTAGAAAAACAAAATGTCTATTTAACAAACTAATTAAAATATAAATCAATAGAAAGTAAAATATGCATCTCATCTCTGGTTTCAGATGAAAAATTTTAGTAAGGAAAATTTAGAAAAACAAAATATATATTTAACAAACTAATTAAAATTATCATTCAATAGAAAGTAAAATGTGCATCTCATTATTCTTTAAAACGTCTAAATTAGGGGAAAAAAAACCTTTGTACCTTTGGTAAAATTGAGAGGTGCTTGTCCAACCGAGAATGTAAAGTTAGAATTTGGAGGGCACCGAGGTTGGATGTTGTACATGCTACGATCTGAGACAATCCCTGCATCAAGATAATTGGTGGCACTTCCCTTATATGTTGTAGCCTGAAAACATGAGCTCAAAGTTAAAAACTATCACAGAGATATATATTCACATCACACACTGGGAGAACTTACCCACAGATTATCCGCTACACCGGAAAAGAAGTCAGAGGAATCCATTGTAAAAGACCTCCTTGGTCCCTAGACGAATATTGGACACCGCAGACCGTTTCGCATTTTCCCTCTCCAGTTTTGTCAATGCATTTACATCCACATTGATTATCTACAGAGTTATTGACTTGTGAATCGAACAGAGCTTGGATACACAAAAGACATATGCAGAGATAGAAAGGGATCATGATGAGATACTTTTTTAGTAAGGAATGGTTTTCCCCCATCTCATCTCTGGTTTCAGATACTTTTTGCATGTTCTTCCGTTTCTACAAAAACCACCAAAGAACATGCAAAAAGTATCAACAGATGTTCAATTTGTACACAAATTAAAATTGATCCACTACAAGAGTACACAAACTTAATTCATGTCACATATATGTATGTGTAATAATGGATTATGTGAGGTCAAAAAAAATAATAATAATAATAATGGATTATGTGTAATAATGAATTTTACTATGTGACATGAATTAAAACACCGAACCTGATAGATTAAGTTTATTCTAAGTATGGCACTAGCACGCGTCAAGAAGCTTGCTGGAGCAGAATCAGCCATTAATGAAGCTTTCGGTAGCTTCCCTTCTTCTTTGTACACCAAAAACTTTAGTTGCATAGGATACTGATAGGGGCTTAATTTACGAACCATTATATTATCCCTAAGGCTATAGCTACCTTTTTTAATTGATAAATTGCATTTTACTATAATTTAAAATGTGATAGCTAAGAAAATAAATAGCAAAAAAACTCAATATTGGACTTTCGAATGAGTGATCCTCACGACCCTTTTTGATTCGTCAAACCTAATTTAGTTACTAGATTTGTATCCGTGCTAGAGCACGGGTTGAAATTTCTTTTATCTGTATTATAATTTCAAAATAACATATAATTTATAAGATGGCTTAGCATTGTAAACTGAGAAACGATTGTTATTATTATTTTTTTGTATAAATATAAGAGATGTATTTTGGTGAATGGAGATCTGAATGATTTATTAATGGTTTTTAACCATGACCGGACCGGCCAGTCGGTTCGATCCAACCACAACCCGACAGGTATTCCGGTCCGGAAAACCTCTAAAAACCTAACAAATAAAACCCGCAAAAAACCAGAAAAACCCGCTAAAAACCCGTGAACCGGGTTGTCGGTCTCAAATTAAAATATTTTATTTTGGTCACACTTTAAACTCAAACCAAATTAAATATAAATGTTGTTATTTATAAAATAATCAGTTAGTTATTTTATCTAATCATTTAAAAGTTTAATTTTAGTTGTTTAGTACCAACTATGTATGTTTTGTTCATATATTTATAGAAAAGTAGATGTTATATTTATAAAATGTAATCAAACTAATAAACTAATTGACCCGTAATTCAATCGGTCCGACTTATTGACTCAGTGACCCGAAAGATTTTCGGTTCACTTTCCGATCCGGTTTTAAAGACATTGATTTATATTAAAAAATTGGAAGGGTGTTAGGTCAGATTTTATTTTGAAATCAACAATTTAGTTATTACGTGTGTGCACCATCAATACTCTATTAAAAACAAACCACCAAATCCTCGTTAGCAAATAAAAAAAACTACCCCTTCATTCCTATGTCTGACCAACATAATAATAAAACATATGATATAGTTGGAATAGATTAGCGTGGGGTTTTTTTGGGATTACTATATGTTAAATTTTTACTGTATTTTTTAATCAGCTTGTCAAAGACTCAAAGTGCTCTTTGAATAAATATTTTTCTTATACTATCAAAAGTTATTAATTGTTTTCTGTCGACAACCAAGAGAAGATCTTCCTTTTTGTTAAGGAAATATCCCAAAGAGAGTTTTATTTCCATGGTACTTAATTATTAACTAATAACTACAAAAGGTGAAGATGACACGTCCAAATTGCGGTCATGCCAGTTTTCTTGCACGTTTTCAAGTTTCGTGAATGTTAAAATCATTTCTTTTTTGTCATGTAATTGGTAAATTGTTTTATTTAAAGTAACTAATTAGATAATTTATAAAGGTGGAATATAAAAGATACAAAGTTAAAAAGTTGAATAATAATCTACCAAAGCTCTCAACTTTTTCTATTAATGATGATATAGAGATATTATACTCCCTCTGTCTCACAAAGATTGAAGTTTTAAGCTTTTACATATTTTAAGAAAACAATGATTACTGAATTTAAATATATATTTTTCTTTGGTTAAAGGAATATTATTTAATTTTAAACCAATAACAATTCAAGATCTTAAATATTTTCAATGATTACTTCTTGAAATCTACAAAACATCAATCTTTGTGGGACAAAAAAATATCCCAAAACATCAATATTTGTGAGACAGAGGGAGTATATTCTTTCTGTCCCACAAAGATTAATGATATTACACATTTTAAGAAAACAATGATTATTAAGTTTAAATATATTTGTTTTTTAACAAAAAGAATATTATTTAATTTTAAACCAATAACAATTCAAAAATTTAAATATTTTCAATAATTACTTTTTGAAATTTACAACAAATTAATCGTGAGACAAAAAAATATCCTAAAACATCAATTTCTGTGGGACAGAAAGAGTATGTACATGCATCGGATTACGTACATTACATGCATCGGATTTGGATCCAAGACATTTATACCAAATCCATTCACTAACTATTGTGGATATGTTAGTCATATCAGATCTATGTGATAGTAAAACACAATTTATGGATTAAACGCGCTTCCATGTAATACGTGTGTTACACTAATTTACACGCTAGTTATAATAAAACGGGAAATAAATGGTTTTTCCCCCATTGACTTTTTTTACTTGGAACTTGGAAGCATTTATTAAATAATTTTGATAATTGATTTTTTTTTTCTCTTTTGGTAACGAAGACATTTTCACGATGCTGACATTGAAGGAAGTTTAACCACAATATATATACACATGCAGAAAAAAAAAATTATACGGCTGTTTGACAAAATATAATCGACACATTCTTTTGACATTTAAATTAAATGATTCACAAAGTTGAACCTGACTGGTTGGAATATTGAATATTCCATGAATTATTTATTATGATCTGTTTGATTGATAACTATATATATATAGTTGCGGTAGTACTGCATGAAGTATATATTTTGAAAAATTACCAAACATAAAACAATATCAAAAACATCAATAAAAACATTATTTTCAGTTTTTTTTTCTAATTATTTTCTCTTGTTACTATTTTATACGTATTTTTATATCGGTTTTATTAATTTCATTTTTAATTTTCTTGTTACTGTAAAATTCTTATAAAACCTAAATTTTAAAATTTGTTGGATATACTCAATACAACAACTGCTCTATATAGTCTCTCTGTTTCATAAAGAATATTATTTTGACATAATGCCACAGATTAAGAAAATTATATAAATTTCTATTTTATCCTTTATAAATATACACTAAAACAATTTCTCTTTCTAATTAATAAACTTAAATAGTAAGGATAAAAATAAGATTTAATATTAAAATCTATATTGAAAATATAAAATGACATTTTTTGTAGAAAAAAAACTGTGTCAAAATGACACTCTTTATGAAATAGAGGGATTACAATGTTAATTTATTTAAATGTCAAAAATATTATTAAAATATTTAAAAATATACTTATAATAAAAGAAAGATATCAAATTAAGAAAAAACCAGTAGTACTAGTTGCTGCAGTCAAAGCTTCAAAAAAATATAGTAATACGTTTCCTAGTAGAAGAAGTAGGATTCTTTTTGTTCTCTACTTCTCTGACAAATAATTAGCAACTAGTAATTAAACTTCATTATTACACCAAGGAAGTTAAGCGGCAGTTTCGTAAAGCCAAAATAGTGGGCAAATCCGTAATTATCTAAAAAAACACCAAGTCATATAAATAGACTCTTTTACCCCTTCCCTTAAATCGTTCCCCATCCAATTAAAAAAAAATTCAGATCATCACACACAGTCAGATTCCCAAAAAATTCGAAAAACAAAAACGTCTCAGAGAGAGAGAGAGAGAGAGAGAGAAGCTTTAAACTCTAAAGCCATGTCGTCGTCGTCGTTGCAGAGAGGTATGCCGCTTCTCTGGCAACAGTACACGGCGCTTTTCTCTAAAAACCTTTTGCTTTCATGGCGGAGCAAACGAGCCACGTTTCTTCAGCTATTCGCTTCCTTCTTCTTCATCCTCCTCATCTTCTGTATCCAAGAAGCTATGGAGAAGAGCTTCGCTTCCTCCACCGCTCTCAAAACTGTCACCGATCCGACGGCGTTGATCTCCCCGCCGATTCCGCCTTGCGAGGATAAGTTCTTCGTGAATCTCCCCTGTTATGACTTTGTCTGGAGTGGGAATCGCAGTCCCAGGGCGACGCAGATTGTTAATGCGATTATGAAGAACAATCCAGGAAGACCGATTCCGACTGAGAAGGTAAATTTTTTGTATATCATCGATTCGTTTTGATTTTGTCAATTTTGAGTAATTTTAAGTAGAATTTAGATGGTGATGTTGTGAATTTGTGTATTTTAGGTTCGATCATTTAGGGATCCTGATGAGGTAGATGCGTGGCTCTTGGCGAATCCTTTGTTAGTTCCAGGAGCTTTGCATTTTTTGGAAAGGAATGCTACAGTTATTAGTTATGGTATTCAAACTAATTCAACTCCAGAGATGAATAGAGGAAGGTTTGAAGATCCCACTTTTAAGTTCCAAATACCTCTTCAAATCGCCGCTGAGCGTGAAATCGCCAGGTCTTTGATTGGAGGTATGCATGCATTATCTCTTCTTTTTTTTTTTTCTGTATATTGCTGAATCTTTTGTGAGTTTTGGCAACAAGTTTCTGAGATGGGAACTTGCTATACGTTGTTTTTGCAGATCCAAACTATAATTGGGTTGTTGGATTTAAGGAGTTTCCTCATCCAACTATTGATGCTATCGTTGCATTAGACTCAATAGGACCGACTTTTTTCCTTGCTGTTTCCATGTTTGGTTTTGTTCTTCAGATCAGTTCTTTGATTACCGAGAAAGAGCTTAAACTTCGCCAGGTATAATAAATTTGTTTCTGAATAAGCTGTTTAGTCCCACTGTATATATAGTAGACTGATTGTGTTTTTTTTTTGCAACAGGCAATGACGATGATGGGTGTTTTTGACACTGCTTATTGGTTGTCATGGCTTACATGGGAAGGAATTCTTACTACCATCTCGGCGCTCTTGACTGTTCTCTTTGGAATGATGTTCCAGTTCGACTTTTTCTTGAAGAACAGTTTCGCTGTTGTCTTCCTACTCTTCATGCTTTTCCAGTTGAATATGGTAAAACTGTCAATACCTGTCGAAGGGTTTATGTTTTCTGCTTTCTTAGTTTATAGTGTGTTTTCCCCTCTCTTTTCACATCAGTCAAATTATATTTTCATTGCTTGTGATGCTAGCTTGGACTAGCATTTATGCTATCAGCTTTTATCAGCAAATCATCTTCAGCAACGACTGTCGGCTTCTTTGTGTTTCTGGTTGGGTTTGTAACACAGGTGCCGTTCTCATTCATAACAAACAGCTGAAACTGGTTCTTCAAATTATGAATTGTTCGACTAATCATAAATCTAACTGCAGCTTGCTACATCAAGTGGGTTTCCCTATGCGAAAAAATATTCTCGCATGATCAGGGCACTTTGGTCACTGTTCCCACCCAATACCTTTTCTCAGGGTCTAAAGCTTCTTGCTGATGCAACTTCAACTCCTCAAGATCCTGGAATTAGTTGGAGTAAGAGGGCTGAATGCGGACCCAACGACGATACTGATTGTGTGATTACAATTGTAAGTTAATTCTCAAAGCAAATTCCATCTAATAACTATGTCCAATTGTTCTCTGATCGTTACTTAATTGGTTTTGGCAGAATGATATCTACTTGTGGCTGATTGGGTCATTCTTTTTGTGGTTTGTTTTGGCTCTCTACTTTGACAATATTACTACAAATGCGTCTGGTGTAAGAAAATCTGTCTTTTACTTTCTAAAACCTGGTTACTGGACCGGTAAAGGTGGCAACCGAGTGGAAGGTACTTTCTCCTCAGTCTTGTTTCTCTATTTCATTAGTAACTGTGGTGTCGAAATCTATATTCTAACTAATCGTTTCTTCTTGAACAGAAGGTGGAATTTGTAGTTGTACTGGTTCAGTCCCACCTGTGGATCACATTACCCCAGATGATGAAGATGTCCTTGAAGAGGAAACATTAGTTAAACAACATTCAAAGGATGGTTTAGTTGATCCCAACATTGCAGTCCAAATACGTGGTCTTGCAAAGACTTATCCCGGGACGACAAAATTTGGATGCTGCAAATGCAAGAAAACTTCCCCTTTTCATGCTCTGAAGGTATTTCTTTAATAAAAACAAAGTGAAATAATTGGTTAACTGCAATTTAGCATGGTTGAGAGTCTCTTGTTATTTTCCAAAAGATGTTCAATAAATGAAAATCTCAGCATTGATCTATAGCTAGTACTTGGATGAAATTTTATCGATGATTTCTCCTTGTGGCTTCTTCCATGATACATGGTTCATTTATTCCTTCCCTCATTTTTTGAACTATAATCAGGGATTGTGGATGAATATTGCCAAAGATCAACTATTCTGTCTTCTTGGACCCAATGGTGCAGGGAAAACAACTACCATCAATTGTTTGACAGGCTTATTTCCAGTTACTGGTGGTGATGGTAAGTTGAAGCTTGCACGTTTTCTTGTTTTTGTTTCGTAGAAGCTACTGTCTTACCGTACTAAAATCTCTCTGATTGGCTTCAACAGCACTAATTTATGGAAATTCTATAAGAAGCTCTGTTGGTATGTCCAACATCCGTAAAATGATTGGAGTTTGTCCTCAGGTGGGGCACTTTTCTGTTGCTATCTGCCTCTGGCCTTTGCCTTAGTATCAGCTATTTGTTATGCTTTAAATGATTTATGACATTCCCATTCTTCCCGCAGTTTGATATTCTTTGGGATGCTTTGTCTGGGGAAGAACACCTGAAACTCTTTGCTAGCATCAAAGGGTTGCCACCTGCATCGATCAACCCGGTATGTAACCATATGGTAGAAATGAGTCAGTTCTGTAACAGTTTCCGCTAGGAATATATGGTATTTAATTTCAACTTCAAATCAAGAATAGATCTCCGCTGTTATTTCTTAAAATGTTTATTTTTACCGTCATTCAGATGGTTGAGAAGTCACTGGCAGAGGTAAAACTGACAGAAGCAGGGAAAATCAGGGCAGGAAGTTACAGTGGAGGAATGAAACGCCGGCTCAGTGTTGCAGTTTCACTCATTGGTGATCCCAAACTGGTCTTCCTGGACGAACCGGTTTGTTTCTTTCCTTATTCCTATCTGTCTGTATGTAACATTTATCACGTTGATGTTTATATATCTAAGTACTGTTTCCTTTCCATATGCATGTTTGTCATACATGGATTGCAGACTACAGGCATGGACCCGATCACGAGGAGACACGTATGGGATATCATACAGGAAACGAAGAAAGGTCGTGCCATTATACTAACGACGCATTCGATGGAGGAAGCTGATATTTTAAGTGATCGAATAGGGATAATGGCTAAGGGTAGGCTCCGCTGCATTGGAACTTCAATCAGGTTGAAATCCCGCTTTGGCACAGGTTTCATTGCTAACATTAGCTTTGTTGAAAGCAAAAACCAAGAAATCAATGGCAATAACCACAATGGTGAAACTGGTGCTTTAGACTCACGTGAGCCAGTGAAGAAATTCTTTAAAGATGTGAGTCTTTTTTAGCAGCCGGTTAAATTTTCAATTTTACAACGCGATTATCTTAACTTATTAATCCAACACCCTCTGAGATATGATATTTTTCTTGCAGCATCTCAAAGTCAAACCAACCGAAGAAAACAAGACCTTCATGACTTTTGTTATACCACACGAAAAAGAGAATCTTTTGACAGTAAGCATTTACACAACCTCACCACATATAAAGTATGCTACCTACCGTAGGACTAAGTGTATCTGCTTACAGGACTTTTTCGCTGAGCTGCAAGACAGAGAAGAAGAATTTGGAATCTCAGACATCCAGCTTGGTCTCGCAACTCTTGAAGAAGTGTTTTTGAACATAGCACGAAAAGCTGAACTCGAAAGCGCTGCAGTTGATGGAACAATGGTCACTCTCGACCTATCATCCGGTTCCTCAGTCGAGGTAAAATAAATACAACTCAGACATTTATAGGGACTTATAACGCTTAAGCTAACCAAGTCGAATCCAATCTACAGATACCAGTTGGTGCAAGATTTATTGGGATACCGGGAACAGAAACTGCAGAGAATCCAAGGGGAATCATGGTGGAAGTGTACTGGCAACAAGACGAGTCAGGATCATTGTGCATCTCAGGACACTCCACGGAGATGCCAGTGCCTGCAAATATTCCCGTGACAGATCCGGTGGCACCAGGACATAGCGGAGTTAACTTGTTGGGACGGAGAGGACGAAGGCAAGTTCAGGGAATCGTGATCGATCCTGAGTTTGCTAGCTTTGTTAGAAGCGGTTCGACTTCTTCCAGACGTTTTTCATTGTGAGAATGAAATCTAATGCGCGTGCACACACATACAGTTCTTAACTTACCGGCTCTACAGGTTTTTTCTGGTTAGTTGTTGTATTTTTATACGAAAAAACCACAGGCGTGTTTATTTTAATATTGTGTGTTTACGTAATTATGCTGTAAATTAGACGGAAGTTTGTGATTAATAAGAAGCTAATATCTTACACTGCTATGTTCATTTCATAGTATGGTCAAAAAATCATCTGTGACTACGGTCCAGTTCCACAAGAATGGTAAGTTCCTCCATCTACTTAATGTTCTATGTTTCAGCAGCATTTACATGTGAAACTATTTTTATAATAACTTGCAGAAACACATTTACATAAAACAGTACTATGTTGTGAGTTGTGACACATAAAAACTCTACTGTAAACAACATTGAGCTAATAAACGACTACTCTGCGACTGTACATTAATCGGTCTTTGATCCTTCCGGTGCCTGAAACATAATTGAAGAACCAGCATTGTAAAAGTTGTGTATGAGAAACAAAAAAAAAAACAAAAATGGTTTGAATTCATGGGTCTACAATATACAATGTACCTTTTGTCCAACAGATTTGATGATTTGAACCAATAGTCTATCTCCGGTTATACTTCTCAGTAGTTGAATCAACTCAGACCGCGAGATTCTCCTTTCCTGTGAGTGGCAAAGGAACCAAACAATGAGAATGTTGTGATGAGGACTAAAAAACAGAGAGCCTAGCTAGAAAGTGGGATCGGACTTACTTGATGTTCTTTATAGTGTTTATGAATGAGACGGATTTGAGACGAATTCAGAAACTTAGATATTGATTTGATCAAGACCGGAAACAAAATCCAAGGCGACTTCGGGTTCTCTACATAAAACAAAAAGTACCAAATTAGCAACTTAAAACATCTTCTGAAATAAAGAAGGGAGGGACAAACTATTTATGTGCTTACTTCTTTTCAACATAGATGGAGTTTTGATGCATACAACAAACTCAGGCAGTACATGTGTGTTCATGTGTGTGCTCCAAATAAAATACTTCTTCGGAGATGTTAAACTGTCTACACCTGAATCGAACTCTGGAGAACTCGGATACGATTGTGCGGTCGAGCCAACAACCTCTGATTTTCCCATTATAATTCTTGAAAACAACAAGAATCTCATCCCATCTTCGTCACAAGATGATGAAGGAGGACCTATCATACTATACCAAAAAGAAAAAAAAAAGCATTAATGATGAGACTCATTTGAAGATTATTATAAAACAGTAAATGATATAAAAATGTCTTAAAGGTGTTTTGTTGTTGTTACCATTGAAGAGGAGCGTTGTCTGGTGAAAGATTTAAGCCATTGTTGTTCCTAAAGTGGCTAAACCCATACATTAGAATCGTTTTTAACTCTTCCTTCTCCACGCTGCAACAACCGTAAGTCACTCTCGCCGCTTCAGCCGCGGCAGCTTTGTTCACACCGCGCTCGCAGCAGCAGCTGCCACTTTTCTTTGCCACTGACTCTGTATATATCTGAAAGGCTTTAACCCTAGCTTGCCCCAATGGAGTTTGAAAACCGTTCTTTAGAATGGATACAATCTGAAACTGATCATCGGCTAAGTGAGAAGTCATGAGCTTAGTTTGACAATGACGATAGATTAGCTCGTAGGCTTTATCGTCTTTAAGCAACTCCATTAGCCCGAGCTCCTTAGCTATCGAAGAAGACTGTTGTTGATCACAATCGGATAACTCTTCATTGTTTCTGCTTTCAGATGATTCGGTTGATCCTTCTTCTTCTTCGTAATGGTTTAGACGGTTCACCGGAGTTTCTTGGCTGATTTTTGTATAATCCATAGCTGAGAAGAGAAAAAACAAAAACAAAAAAAAAACACTAATATCAGACTCAAAATCAAGAATTGAATTTTTTTTTAAAAGAAAACAAAGAAACTAAGAAATCAGAATCATACCTTTTTGACTATATTAGATGAAAATGAAGATTTATATATAGCTTTCTAAGTGTAAGAGAGAGCACAACTGTTTGAATTTTAGTAGCAGAGAGACAACATATATATGAATAGTTAAAATGCAGTTATGGGAGATATTTCTTACTCTGTGTTCTTCTTTGTTTAAAGTCTTCCTGTTTTGGTTTTGTTGTCTGTTTTCTATTAAATTATTCATTTTCTAAGTTGATGTGTTTTGTCTTTTCCTTTTGCCGTGGAGGAGAAGTATCCAGTATCAAGAATCCACATTCACACGATTACATTAAATCCCACCTTTATTTTTTTGTTTGCCACGATTACATTAATCCCACTTAATTAAAAAAAAAATGCGAACTTGTAATAAATACATTAATGAACAGTATTTTTGAAAATTTGCAGTAAATACATTAATAAACAGTATCTTTACAATTTTAGCCTTTTAATTCAGGCAAAACTCTTTGAGGGAAAAAAAAAATTCAGGCAAAACTCCTAATCTTGTGAACCAAAAGAATTATAATCCATTTGTGTATAGTTTAGTTTATGACATTCGAAACCGATTGATTACCCGGATATCTAATCAATGTTAGAAGATTGAAACTGGCTTTCTCGTGTCATCAGCTTGTGGAGTTCATTGTCATTAGCATGCAATTAATTACGTGGTGGTAAAGTAGTTTCTACTTTCTAGTTGAAGAGAAATTGTCGTGTAGGTGTAAGTTAGAGATAAATTAGTAAATTACGCTCAGATGCAAGATTTACAAAATTATTTCATTTGGCCAATCAAAATGGTAGCAGGTTTTAAACTCATTACAAAATTTGATGAATTGATTACTCGATGGATACGCTCACTTTAAAGAAATGAGTCGGATAGTAAAGTTCGCATCGCCCCTATTAAAAAAACAAATTATTAATATATTCACTAGTATAGTATTATATTAGCTCTTTTCTTTTTTTTGGACAAACCACTATAGTATTTAGCTCTTAGTGCGAGGATTCGAGATATAAACATTTCTCTACGGACCTTAATAAAATATATTAAAGTCACAAAAAAGGATGATTAAAAAAACCATCTACTTCTTGATTTGCTGATTATTTCTTTCAAGTATATTAGCTAAGTTTCATTCAATCGATCAATGTATTTGATTATTATGTTAATCAATAAAGATACATTCATCAACTAATATAAAATAAGAATCCCGAAGAGAAAGAAAAAAAAAAGAATCCCGACGAGGCGAAGACAGTGTAGTTGGGTTTTATCTCTGCGTGCGGCGCTACCTGTTTTGGGAAAGTGCAACTAGTTTTAACTTAAGTAACATACGTACCAATCATGAGACCAAACTACACTTGCAATAGTCAGGCAGACCGCGGATTGGTGTACCCGGAATGACCAATTACCCCTTTGACCAAACCGTTCGAGTGGGTTTTATTTTTTCTTTTTTATATATATTGTTACCACTTACCAGAAATGGAAATCGTGGGGCTCAGCTCAGCAAATTTTATCCCTTTGAAAAAAAATCTTTCAAACATTAAGCCGAAAATTCTGATGAAGTGAACTCATTGACCCAAAAGACAAATATTAAGTAGCAGCCAACGAATGATAATATTCCACTCTTTTTTTTACACTACTTTCACATACTCCGATCTAATTAGTAGTAGATAAGTATGAAAAATGTGTATCATTTCACTACTACAATTATTCTGCCCGTTAAATGGTTCATTCATTTATAGAACATTTGAGGGTCTAACGATCAACTTCGATTGCAGTAGTAAAAAATGTTGTCTAACAAGTTAACAACACAATAGAGAGAGCTAACATGCAACATACGTTATATATCTCTTAATTGTAGGTTATTTCTTTCTTATCATTTATCGATTTTATTCAATAAGTTTGTCGTCTACTAATTTCATATTTATCCGCCGTTGTGTACTACAATCTTAGTTGTTATTTTTAAGTACTAAAACAACACCTTTAAAAACAGTATATCACGTCGTTAAAAAAAAAAAAAACAGTATATCACACTTGAAACAATACATTGTTCTTCTCAAAAATTCAAATTTTAAATGTTTTTGCTAGCAAAATTTGCTGAATTTGCAAATTAGTACAATGCCAATAATCTAACAAATTCTCAAAGCCCCATATATATATCAGGTGTTTTTACAGATTGATATGTCTTTCATTTGCAAGTAGCCCAGTTAAAAATGGATGGGTTTTTGTCATTTGGTTTTGATTTGGTCGTCAGGCTTTTTCATAATATCTCGAAAGTCCATCATAAAAGGTTTATAACTTTTCAGTCATTAGGTTAGGCGGAAGTTCATACTCTCTCTGTCCCACAAAGATTGATGTTATAGGATAATTTTTTGTCCCACAAAGATTGATGTTTTGTACACTTCAAGAAGTAATCATTGAAAATATTTAAAATCTTGAATTGTTATTGGTTTAAAATTAAACAATATTTTTTTAATTAAAGAAAAAATATATTTAAACTTACTAATCATTGTTTTCTTAAAATGTGTAATCTCCCAAAACATCAATCTTTGTGGGACAGAGGAAGTATATATTAGGCGTAGTCAGAGACGTACCTAAAATTCCTTAACATTTTGTTTTGGCTCTCGATTATTTCCTTAAGGTATATATGGCTCACCATATATGTAGATATGAATCTCTAAAACCTATTAAAATTCTATTAGTGTTGGGTTTAAATTTTGGATAGTGTACGTGGAAAGATCAACACTTTAGTTCTACGTACTTTTTTCTTCTTTTTTTTCGCTGTTCTATTCTTCTTATTCATCAGATTTATTTCTTCTTATTTTGTTCATTTTGTTTTGCCGACGCTATTATTTTTCCTAACTTTGTATAGGGAACTCCTTTATAAATACCATAGGTCCATATCAAAATTAAATTTAGTAAAAATATGGTTGCCTATACTTTGCTTTGAAAGCACGACATTTACGACCTATGGTCATAGATTATATATTTGAAGAATTCGACTGCCGACGGGTACACCGTACGTTTCCTACTTGGTTTAAAAAAATTTCAAATCAAAAATTTTAAGGCTCGAAAAGAAAAATACTTGCACAGTTGTACGTAACTTAAAGCTCTTAAAAAATTATCTTAATAAAAAATGTATTAAATTTATTTTGTGATTTACTTTTATTTGGAGAGGAAATAGACAACTACTTTTGTACAAGAATGATAGATTTATAAGAAAATTAAATCATTTAAAATAAAAAATAACCAATAGTGTATATGGTTCCCTGATTAACCGATTCGGGAAAGGTACTCGACCTAAGGATATGTCCTTTACGTAACCCAAAATTTTATAGCTAAAACTATTTTAGACAAAATATGATATTTGACTACATAATTAACTCCTAATTGATACTTAAAAATACAATTTATATAATTTTATTCGTCTTTATTAATTAATCAATTTTCCAGTTTAAAATAAATCTTTTTTAGCTTTTTTCTTCTTCTTTCAATATGCATCAAACATGAGCTTTAGTTACTTGTTAGCTACATATAATTAGTATATATATATTTCTCTAGATATTCTCTTGTTGTATATATATTCATTCACAAAAAAAGAAAATTCCGACAAACTTGTGTTGCCTTTAAATAATGTGAACGTAAATCCAAACCACTTGCTTCGCTCAACAACTGACAAAACAAAACCCTAAATAAAATAAACTAAAAACATTACATAACAGAGAACACAAGCGCCAAAATGATCAACATTTAGAATATATATATTAAGAAGAGTTATTAATAGAACTGAGAAAACAACTTTTTAAAAAAACTTAATGTATTGCACTAATTCTACTGCATAAGCAAACTTCGGATGAGTGCAGCTTGAGCTGAATCAGTTGATTCCAAAAGTTGAGACAATCTTTCACTAAGATCATCCACTTCTTTGCTCAAATTCCTTATGTAACTGCAAGTCTCTTGTAAGACCCTCGATGCTGAAACCTGAAATGGGACCAAAGTAATGTGTTATCATATTGATAAGAAGAAGGACCTAATAAACTTTACAAAAATTCTTTAACAAAAAAAAAAACGTTACAAAATTTTTGTGAATCTATTTGTTTTTGAAATAAAAACTAAGTACTTCTCACAAAGTGTACGACAATCAAATTACGACTCAATATATGAAAGATATATATAAGTAAATTAGAAGTCATCATCATGATATTTTAGAATTTGATAGTTCAAAAGATGAGTAATTAATGAGTATATTCGCTTTTCTTTTCTGATTCTTAATACAGTAGGAACTCTTAAGACTTTCACTCTTAGTTTACAATATTAGTTTGGTATATAGCGTAATTAGATAGAAATTAGTGTTAGATTTAGTTTGATGGGGTGGGGGGGAGGGGGGGGGGGAAATAGTCATAATTAAAAGTAATGTAAAACAACAAAATTGATATGAAGAATTGATTAGATCACTGTACCTTTCCAGAGCGCCTGTTGTTACCAAGTTCGGGGAGAAGACGATGAAGCTGAAGGACAAGATCGTTGATTTGTTCTTCAGTGATCATGGGAGCTCCGGTTTGTGATCTTGACCGTGATTTTCGGTTAGACATTATGTAAATCGTAAGGTTACTAACCCTGTGAGTGCAAGTCTTTTGTATGTTTTTATTTTATAATATAAGAGTGAGAGGCAAGAGAAAGATGAAGGAAGAGTATTATATAGAAGTGGAGGGGACTGCAACTGCATAGAATAAACATGAATGGTTTCAACTTGTGTTTATATAGAAGATATTCCCATTCATTTTTGGCTCCATGGAATCATTATAAATATAAAAATATTAGTACAAGTTTCTTCTAACATGTTTCCTAAACATTTACCTTTCAAGTGTACGTAGTTAGATTTTCGGTGATTAGATTAAAACTATATTGTGATTTTCTATTTTGGGTTTAGTACTTTCTTTCTCGACTTGAATATTTTCCCTTAAAAAGGTCAAAGTTTTTTTACTTGGGTCTCCATGATTTAGTTTTTGTGTAAGATTTCAATTCATAGAAAGACTACGCACTGTAATAAAAACCCTAATCAGATTGTCTTTAGTTTTACATTTACTTTATCTAGTTTCACATATATATATATATATATATACCAGTTGTATTAGGGGGAAACAAAAGTTTTACTATATATTTGTGTTTTAGCTAATTTTTTCCATGGAATGAAAATGATTATGCAGTCAAGTTAAATTTCACATCTAATAAATTTAGAATAGTATAAGCAGCAAATATCAAAATTCCGAAAGAAAAATAGTTTATCGTAATTTCTTTGAATATATTTTTGCAGAAAAAATCAGTATTTGCAACATATTTGTTGTTAACAACATAAAATTTCCGTCTGGTCATATATTATTATAAATTGAAAAATTTTACAATTAGTAGGAACCCATTTTATATTGATCTTTACTAGCTACATAAAAGTATTAAATTTCAATTTTAAATTCCACATCTGTATTCTAATTTTTATATTATCTCTTTTTCTTTTTTTCTTTTTGAACAACCAATTTGTTTTTTTTTTAAATATTATCTCATGTTACACTAGTGGCCAAAATTCAACAAAAATCATCCTATGCCATTTTAGTATATATCATCTAAATGGTAATGTCTGATTATAGTAGGAGGATACTAACATTTCGGAAATGAATAGACAAATGGACTGTGCATGGTACTGAATAATACTTATCGGCAAATTTGCATAATTTCTGGAATTAGTGATGATAAAAAACAAAAACAAAACTTGGTGTATATTCTGATTACTCTCACACATATGTTGTTAATAAAATGCATTAGTCTGATTTAAACACTGACGGTGACATATCGATGATATTATCACAACTATTAGATGACGAATCATAAATTTTAAGAAATATAAAATTTATATAATTAATTATTCTAATAGAATTGATGTCTACTTCACACTAATTTCAAAACCAAGTAAAGGAAAATATTCGGGTCAAAATCGGGTAAAGTTTAGATTAAGTCAAACCGAATTAAGTAGTATCAATTTTATTGATTGGTTCAATTAGAATAGCTTTTTAAAGGTAAACTTGTTTTTGATGGTTTATGAAGACCTAAAGAAGTTGTGTAGTAAAACTAGAAAAGCAACAAGTAAAAGAGGAAATAATGCGGCAATGGTTGCATACTTGGTGAAGTACATATACTGATGTGGGCAGCATACACAAATTAACATATTTAATTATGTTTGTTTTGGTTTTATTGGTGATGAGAATAAATAATTTAGTTATTGGTATTTTCTATTTTGAGTGTTCTTTAGTTTGTTTTTGGTCTTTCTTTAATTTCATCCTTATTTTAATATTATGTCCATCAATCAGTTGATTTTGTTCCCAAAAAAAAAAAGTCCATCAATCAGTTGATTAATTGCAAATTTGGAATAATCAATCAAACGTTCGAATTTATATATATATATTTTTTAAATTTGTGGAGCTCGATAATATACATGTCTGATTGGTAATATACACAAATTTGTAATTTGAAACGCTATGCTGTTACGCAATAATATACACAAATTTGTAATTTGAAACGCTAAGTTGTTACGCAATAGTGCAAACCTGCTAAAAAGCGGTAAAAAAACCTACACAAAAAAATCTAAGAGTAAAGGTTTTACTAAACTTTTTAGTAATGTTTTTGTGATTGGTAAATTTGAAGACGGTATATTTGTGCTTTGTAAAGTTGTTACCAATCAAACACTACAACTAAATATCAAGAATTCATAAGGATCATGTTTACTATTATCAGTTTATTAGTGTAACACCCCGACCACTATTTCTTAGTGGAGCTTATGTCCATTCTCATTTCATGTGTCTACCTTCCTAAATGGGCTCCATGTTCACTCATGTCTCGTGAGTCCACCCATATCTTGCTACGTCTGGGAGGCTCTAAAGACTTGTCTGTTTTCCTAATAAATCACCACATGATCTTTCTATGTGTTTTGTCCTCACTCGCACAGTTCCGACAATCATTTTTTCAAGGTCACTCATCCTGAAACTACTCCAGCATAAACACGTTTAATTATGGAGTTCTCTTAAGACCTTTAACCGAAAAAATAAATACACTTACATGACATAGGTTGTAAAATCAATTTTTTTAAACATCTTTACATGTTCCTAAAACCGGGATGTTACAATTCACCTCCTCTAACATATCGTAACGTCCTTGTTACGCACCACAACCATCACCCCCTAATGATAGGTTTAGTAATTTGAACCATTCATAAAATCACAAGTGGCACAAAGTTTATTAACTAAGATACCCATCTCACTCTCTCTCATCTTTCTTTATAAAATTATATTTCAGGTTTTGTGGTTAGAAACTCATTTTCTTCCAACCAAAACCTATAATAATAAATAAATTAAAATCATGAACCTCTCTTCTAGGAAAATATTAAAAGAGATAGAGAATTATCGAAAAATGTTCGCAAAACAGTTTTAGAATCCATACCGAAAGACGACAACTAAAGTGGCTAAACCAAAGATAAGATTCTATTAATCCATACGATAGAGAATAGCTTCTCAAGAGAAAACTGTTGAGATAAGCTTGAAAGAGACTTGAAGAACAAGATAATCCTAATTCTACAGAGTTATGGTTTATAAAGAGATTTGGATAATGATGAAGTATTTTAGGAGCTTAAAAACCACTCCGTCATTAACATACAAGTCTAAACAAAGCTGCTCTCGTAAACTTATCATTTGCAAAGAAAATAACATATTACTATGCATTAATTACAAACATTTTTTAACCTATTGCAATAGAATAATTAACCTTTTCCTTCACCAATATTACCAAATCAAAATCACTAATAATTGAGTTTTCACTGGTTAATTTCAGAAAAATAAATAAAGTATCAACAAATGAAAAGTTTATAATCCGTTTAAGATTAAAGAAAAGAAACATAACTAAGATATACTAGAAACAAATAGAAATTTAGAATCTGATTTATAAGACTTCTCTTAGCTACAAAACTCTGCAACAAAAAAAGCATCGTTCTGTTTTAACCAAAAAAAAGAAAACTTTCAAATTTTGACATCTTTGACAACTGAAACTCATTCTGTAAAATTTACATGGGATTTTCAAAAAAAAAATTACATGTACAATTAATATAAAATAAAATGCAAAATTAACTTGTAAAAATCATAGATTGTGTTTCATAATTCTTTATAATGGTAGATAATTATTTTCGAGTTCTAAGACATGATTTGTCACAACATAAATTTCAAAAGATAATCTATCATGCAAATGTGAAAAACATCATCGTTTTTCCAAAACCAACACTATTTTTCGGCAAAATAAAGATTAATTAATGTGATATTTTATTATAGGTTTCTTCATTATGCCAGTATTATATCAACAAAACAGTCACTAATAAATTAATAGAAAACTGCTATAAAAAATGATAGTACTCCATCAGACCATCACTAATATATATTCAGTGTCGAAAATTACTTGTGTTACCGAAACCTTTTGCTCCATGAACAACAACTAACGGCTAGGCGTAGGCGGAGTTCGTGGATCGATCAACCATACTCGACAATGTACCTTTTCTAATAGTTCTTAGTACGTAATTTAAAATTCATTGTTATGAATCTTCACATCAAAATGAAAAAAAATCACATGGACACATTAGGTCATAAAATATCAGCATATCATTACCCGATAAAATATGTTAAATAGTTTGTGTAATAATTATTCATAAATTTAGAAAATAATCAGACAACTCCTCTTTTGACAGGTCAAAGCAAGCACATCTTACGACTTGTGGTATTATTATTATTTTTGTCGTTGCAACTTGTGGTGTTATATACTTATATATGGTAAAATGTGTACTTTCAGATAATAATTTAGTGTATTGTTTTGGTTTTTAATAATCTTAAGCTTTTAATTACAATCCGAGGATTAAAAATAACTTATTGTATACTATAGGGAAAAAAATCCAAATAATGAATATTTGTGATTAATTAATCAATATGTGGTACTGCGTGGTCAGCTTGGATCTGGGGGCACATGATTCTATCGGAATATACAGCGAAGAATCACGATGTACTCTGTTAATTTTGTTTTTATTTATTATTTTTCCTAATTTTCACACTTTTTTTATAATATATTTCAAGAATCATAAAAATAGTATTGTTTAGTGTACTATAGACACTCAAGTTCTCAAGTCTACTTCTCATTGTATTAATTAGTTCTCAATTATATTATAACTTAGGGAATATATAAAATTTTGAAAGCCAGAAAAATTTTTAAAAACAATCAGTTTATTTTTTACCATTCTAACTTTTCATCTAAAATCAGTCGATCGAAATGGGACAAAACGAACACCAACACGAAAGTAATCTATATTGGAAGTGTTGAGAAACCCAAGTTGAGGGAGTCTTTAAAATAGTGATATAACTTTATATTAGATTTTAGCACAAACAGAATTCCAAGAAAGATTACGGAGATCTCTTTGCCATATGGTTTCTGTCTGAATTATTCGCTTCTATGCTATTTAGTACTATTTTGTATATGGTTCAAACGAAAATATTATATTTATTGTATAAGATATTTATATATATGTACAAAAATGCACTAGACCGTAGACCCAATATTACACACTTTCATAAAAAACAACACGAGATTCATTATTTGTTTAAGATTTAAGCATATTAATACATAGGTACGCGTGTACGACACACTCATGCATGCAAATACTACTCCTAAGCTTGCCGGAGTGTTGGCATTTTAGTTTTCCATCGATGTACTCTACAAAAATGGAGACTTATTAGTTAAGAAGAAGTGCATAACTGGACCCTCAAATGAGTTAAGAATTATAACATTTGTACATCGCCTGCAGTTTCTTGATTAATCAAAGATTTCAAAAAGAAACAAAAAGTGTTTGGTTACCCAGATAATATTAAAATAAGTGAAAAATTAAGTGGTTAGCATGATATATCATGATAATTGTACGATGACTCTTTGCAATTAGCTGGAGAATCTTTATAAAGTTTCCCAAATATGGACTACACAAAATTTTCTCTTTTAGTCTTAGTGGAGATGGAGAATATTCTTTATAGAATACATTTGAACAAATTTATATATCTGATCTGTTTTCCAAAAGAGAAAAAACAGATACACTCTTTGGTTATGTAGATTCTTGGCGTAAAACATCTATGACTAGACAAACGTATGGGAAGATTCTTTAAAACTAAAGACAACGTCATATCGACAAAAAAAACACACACACACATTTATTGGACAATATGTTGTTTAGCGTGAGGCGGGACAAGCAGCAATATTGGATGAGTCGATCTTTTCCCTCACTCGGTCACTCTTTTTTGTAGGCCTGCGAATTCGGGTCGGGTCGGATACTTCGGGTCGGGTAATTTGGATAGTCAGGTAGTTTGGAATCAGAGAAGTGTTACCGAAAATAACCGAATTAAATAACGGGTCGGGTCGGTTCGGGTATCGGGTTTTTCGGTTATTATTTTTGGTTACCGAAACTAACCAAAGTTTTTAATTTTTGGTTAGTTTGGTTATTTAAGTTGAATCGTGTCAAAAATCTCGGTTACTTTTGGGTAAATTCGGTTATTTTCGGGTAGTTTGGGTAATTTGGTTAATTCGGGTCGGTTAATTTCGGGTAATTTTGGATAATACGGGTAATTCGGTTAAATTCGGGTAACCGATTGGTTAGAGTAAACCAAACCGACAAAACCGATAACCGAATACATATTATAATTTCTTCCGATCGGTTTTCTTCTCTTAACCGAAACCGAACCGAAAACTAAAAATCTCGGTTCGGTTCGGTTCGGAATTCTCGGTTCGGGTAATATTCCCAGGCTGACTTTTTTGTATTGCGCGTATTCGTTTCATAAACAACAAATTACGGGTTCACTCTTAGCGAATATATATACTACATTTTAACCTACGGTACACCGCGTACATATAATTATATTATTATTTATATCTTTATTTATTTGTTAAATATTGGATGTTTTGTAAATAGAGGAATAACTAAATTTTTCGACTGTTTGTACGGCTAAATATTTATATTAATTTTTTAACCCGCAATATATTTCATAACCATTTTTTGTTATATTTAGTTTGTTTTGTTTAGTGTTTGAGATTCTATTTTGATTTTTAATAATTATAGCAAAAAAATAAAGTATCTAAATACATAGTAAGTCATTTATACGCTATGATTAAGTCACATTGTTCCTAATGATTTAATTATTTTATACAATCTTAGTTAAATCAACTTGATTTTAAATGTCAAATATTCTTATATGAATAGTGTAGAAATGTAATAAAATGAAGATTTAACCCGTATTAGCACAAATTTAATGATATTTTATTAATTCCAACATGTCATCTTTATAACCCATCTACTATATAACCATATAATATAGTATTTTAAACTTTTTTAATTTTACATATCGTAATATTTTAAAATTTTATTAAATTTATATATATATATATATATTAATTATAATATATAAATAAATGTGAATCGAAGTTCTTCTTACGTTAAGAATCAAAGCTCACAGGTATTGGAAAATAAAATGAGAATCAAATTGTTGTTTTCTTTGTTTGCAAATGATTCAGAGATAGAATATCTTCAAAACACAATAGAAGTATGGTTAAATATATCATTCTGTTTCCATATTGATTTTGCTGTAATTTTTTTTAGTTGGAATGAAATATAAAGTATTTAGGAAAAAAAATCTGAAGGAATGCTATTTTTGGATTTTTTTTAGGAATTAACTTTGTAAATAAATTTTTAAATAAGTATAAATAGAATCTAAAATGTACTTAAAAATGTATATATAGATTGTGATTTCTCAAAACGTTCCATTCTTTTTTTTTGGTGAGAAAAAGGGAGATAAGTCTCCCGTAAAAAACAAAACTAAAAGAAACTATTACATACTAATTTGTCTCGGGTATGTTGTCCCAAGCTCACCTTCTCTGAGAATCACAACTAAATCAGGCGGGACAGACTCCAAAAAAGGAAAAGCTGAGGACAAGGAGAAAGCAAAATCCACCAAACCATCCACTAATCGATTCGCCTCGTGATAAACATGTAACACTCGGACTAATCAGTCCTTGTTGAGGAAGCCATGGCACAATCGTATCAGGAAAGACAGAAAGTGTGAATCACATATCCCTATGTTTAAAAAACCAACCACCAACTCAGAGTCAACCTCTAGTTCCAGACACGAGACTCGTTGCTCCCATTGCATGTACAGCCCGTAATAGACACCCCATAACTCAGCTAAAGGTGCCGAGCATCGACCGATACTCAGCGCAAAGCCCCCACACCAATGACATGCTGCATCCCTTAACACTCCACCTGCAGTAATTAAACTGGGATTACCTTTCAAAGCTCCGTCAATGTTAAGTTTCATCCAACCCTCCCCCGAACGCTTCCAACCAATAAATGCCTCGACTCTAGCTCGCGGAGTAATCATTCCCTCACTCTGATCATTTGCCTATGATCTCCTGTGCTAGAAGTAGTAAGTATATATTCATTTATTTATGTACCACCTTGATGATATTTCAAAATACATATCCAAATTTTGTGTGACCATGCATGGTTTATTTTTTGAATAAAAGGTTTGGGACCTAGCTCCGTACATCTTCTCATGGGAGAGCAAGACAATTAACGATTTTTTAGGTTCTACCTGAGAATCTTCAACAGTTTAGCTATTTAACATTTAGTGTGTGATTAGAATTTCATCATAGCTGAATCAGATTCTCTAAGTTTTAGTTTTAGGACTTAAGAAGAGCCCTTCAAAATGATGTTTTTGCGGGTGCTACATGTGTTGGATAAGCTTGAGGAATAAGTTAACCGAGCAATGGTTAAAGGTGATAAGGCAAGTATATTTGAGAGATATTCAAATATACATATTGGTGTTATAGGAGATATCTAATTAAGTTATGTTTCCTAATTGTTTTTGGAAAAGTGTCTTTGAGGTTTTATATATATATATAGATTGCCAAGGTGTAGTAAATCTATGAGTTTGTGAGAGAGAGATTGAGAGGCTTTGTTTTGAGATATTTTCAAAGTTAATAAAAGAGGTGCTTTTATATCTTGATCTTGCTATACAAATTCTAGATTTGGTAGCAGAGCAGCCTAGGTTCGTTTTGATATTCAAACACTTGCTGATCATAGAAGAAAGATGAGTGAATTGGCAACTGCAACAAGTACTAACAAGACAAAGGAAGGAGGTTCTTCGTCTCTGCAATGTTCGATGCTTGGCAGCTAAAACTACACGGTTTGGGCTATGAAGATGACGGTGGTACTGCGAGTAAACAAGGTCTGGGAGACAATTGATCCAGGGTTAGAGGATATCGAGAGGAATGATCTAGCCAAGGCCTTGCTGTTTCAACCCATACCAGAGGCACTACTTCTGCAAGTTGGTAATCATGAGAAGTCCAAAGCAGTCTGGGATGCCATTAAATCGCGTAACGTTGGTGCTGACAGAGTGAAAGAAGCTCGACTACAGACCTTGATGGCTGAATTTGATAGATTGAAGATGAAAGATACCGACCCAATAGATGATTTTGTAGGGAAAATCTCTGAGATATCAAGCAAATCGGCGTCTTTGGGAGAAACGATTGAAGAACCAAAAATTGTTAAGAAGTTCCTCAAGAGTTTACCTCGGGCAAAATACATACACATAATTGCAGCTCTTGAACAATTTCTTGATCTCAACACAACTACGTTCGAGGACATAGTAGGGAGATTAAAAACATATGAAGAAATAATTCAAGAAGAAGAAGATTCACAAGAAGGCCAGGGTAAACTCATGTTTGCGAACACTGTTTCACAAGAAGGACAAGGGAAGCTTCTGTATACAAACGCACCTGCTCCACAGCTACAAGAAAGCTATGACGGAGGTAGAGGAAGAGGTTTTGGTCGTGGCCGCGGAAGAAGTCGCGGAGGACGGTTTAATGGTGGACGCTTTGGTTATCAACCAAGAGAGTATGGTTATCAAGCATGAGATAAGTCTAAGATAACATGTTTTCGGTGTGACAAGTTGGGACATTACGCTTCTGAGTGTCCAGACAAAATTCTTAAGCTAATCAAACTTCAAGAAGAACAAGAGAAGGAAGAGGAGGACACTCATGAGGCAGAGTCTCTTTTGATGCATGAAGTAGTGTATCTTAACGAGAAGAATGTGAAACAAAAAGAACTTGATGCAAGCTCAGACAAAGTGTGGTATCTTGATAACGATGCTAGCAACCACATGACAGGAAACAGAGCATGGTTTCGTACAATCGACACAAGGGTCACAGGAAAGGTGCGCTTTGGTGATGATTCGTTAGTTGATATAAAGGGAAAAGGCTCTATTTTGTTCATAACCAAGAACAGAAATCAAAAGATATTAGCAGAGGTTTACTACATTCCTCTCCTTAACAGCAATATCATCAGTCTCGGTCAAGCAACTGAATCTGGGTGTGATGTACTAATGAGGGAGGACTTCTTAACACTACATGATCGAGAAGGAAACTTGCTAGTTAGAGCTATAAGATCGAGAAACAGACTGTACAAGGTAGATTTGGAGGTCGAAAACACAAAGTGTCTGCAGATTGCAGGGTCAAACGAAACAAGTAAGTGGCACGCTCGATTGGGGCATGTCAACTCAGAAACTATTAAGAAGATGGTGATAAAGAACATGGTTACTAGAATATCTAATGCTCCTAAAGGTGGAGAACCGTGTGCATCTTGTTTGTTTGGTAAACAAACTCGACAAACATTTCCAGTCAAGACCTCCTATCGAGCAAAGCAAGTGTTAGAACTCATTCATGGAGATCTCTGTGGACCTATTTCACCGACTACAGCTGCGCAAAGGAGGTACATCTTTGTATTAATTGATGACTATTCCCGTTATATGTGGACTATTCTTCTCAAAGATAAGAGTGAGGCGTTTGAAAAGTTCAAGAGCTTTAAAACTTTGGTCGAGCATAAAACTGGGAGCACTATCAAGACATTTCGAACTGATAGAGGAGGCGAATTCACATCTCAAGAGTTTCAATTGTTCTATGAAAAGGAAGGAATCACCAGACATCTTACCGCACCTTACACACCTCAACAAAATGGTGTAGTAGAGAGACGGAACAGAACATTGTTAGAAATGACTCGGAGCATCCTAAAACATATGAACATGCCGAACTACTTATGGGGAGAGGCGGTGAGACATTCAACCTATCTTATCAACATAGTGGGGACAAGAGTGTTAGAAGACCTTACACCATATGAAGTTTTTAAAAAGAGAAAGCCTAATGTAGAACACCTTCGTGTGTTTGGTTGTGTTTGCTTTGCAAAAACCGAGACTCCACATCTGAAGAAGTTAGATGACAGATCGAGAATGCTTGTTAATCTAGGTACAGTCGATCCTGCCAGTCGGAAGATCCTGCCAGTCGGAAGATCCTGCCAGTCGGAAGATCATTGTTAGCAGGGACGTCGTGTTTGATGAAAATAAAAGCTGGATGTGGAGAAATGCAGATGAATCTTCTATGGATTCAGGGATGTTCACTCTCAGTTTTGGCACTTTTGGAAACAATGGAATCAGAGAAGAAGAAGTGGTTGCAGAAACAGAGGAAAGTGGAGAGAATGAGAACAATGAGGATGGTTTAGAAGAAGAAGACTCCTCCTATGAAGAACGAGAACCAGTATCGGTTGAAAGACAAATTCAACCGATACAAGCAGCACCTGTTTTGAGGAAATGAGGAAGACAAACAAACAAGCCGAGCTACTTGAATGACTATGTGTTGCTAGCAGAACTTGAGGGAGAACAATTGTTACTTATCATTGATGGAGAACCTGCATGTTTTGAAGAAGCGATAGTGCAGAAGGTTTGGAGAGATGCATGTCAGGAGGAGATTGTGTCGATCACTAAGAATGAAACATGGAGTCTGGTTGATCTTCCTTTAGGATGTAAACCAATTGGTTTAAAATGGGTATTTAAGGTGAAACAAAACTCCGATAACAGCATAAACAAGTACAAAGCGAGGCTGGTTGCAAAAGGCTATGTACAGAGACATGGGATTGATTTTGATGAAGTGTTTGCACCTGTTGCTAGGATCGAAACAATACGGTTTATTATTGCTCTTGCAGCTTCGAGTGGATGGGAGATACATCATTTGGATGTTAAGACTGCATTTCTCCATGGTGAATTAAGAAAATATGTATATGTTACTACCTGAGGGTTTTGTTACAAAAGGGAAGGAGGAGAAAGTCTACAAACTGCATAAAGCTCTTTATGGATTAAAGCAGGCACCTAGAGCTTGGAACACTAAGATTAATCAAATTCTCCACGAGTTGAAATTTAAAAAGTGTTCCAAAGAACCTTCGGTTTATAGGAAGAAAGAACAGAGCCATCTTCTCATTGTAGCTGTCTATGTGGATGATTTGCTAGTAATGGGTTCTAATCTTGAGCTGATATTTGACTTCAAGGAAAGAATGGCAAGAAAATTTGAAACGAGTGATCTGGGAAAACTCACGTATTATCTTGGCATCGAGGTTTTGCAGAATAAGGATGGAATCATGCTAAAACAAGAAAACTATGTTAAGAAGATTCTTGCTGAGACAGGGATGAGTGAATGCAATTCTGTTCTTATTCCTATGGAGTTTGGTTTGGAACTTTCAAAAGCTAAACATGAAAGACCGATTGATGAGAAACACTATCGAAGAATCATAGGGTGCTGATAGACTAGATTTCACCAAGGGTATCAATTCCCTATGCAGTTGTAGTACAAAGGGTTATCAATCCAAATGGTTGTGTATTGCTAGCAGATAGGATGCAATCAGAATCAAGCAAGTCAAGCCAAGCAATAAGGGGGTTTGGTTCTAACAGTCCTAATATAAACAAAGTAAAAGAATATAGACAAGTAAACCACACGACCTAAGCACTCGATGCAAGCAATCGAGTACAGGATCGAGTGGGGTGATCGAGTATGCAAGTGAACTATGAACAGCTCGAGGTATTACTCGATGCAGGTTATCATGTACCTGATCGGGTAAGTGGTCGAGTAAGTAAGGAAAATGCAAGAAATGAAATACGAAAGTTCCTAAGGATGGGGGTAATCGAATCCTAAGTGTTCTAGACCGATACGGATGCCTTACATGCCTCAAGCAATTATTTCCTAGACAATGAACCTCTAAAACCTTGTCATCACACTGTCGCACTAGTAACAATCAACCTTGAACATACTACCAGACTGTCGCACTAGCAATATGAACAAGCAGACACTAAGAACAATTCATTTTTGTCAATATACTTAGACTTATCTGATTTTGTCACTCAAAGTTAAGTATACTTCTAGCATTGACCTATTCAAGCATTTTATCTACTCCTTTCGGTCTGTAGCATTATAAACGTCCTAGATCTAGTCTCAACCTATCGGTCTGTTGACCGCATTAAGAACATCAACCTAGAAGGAAATTTATCTATCATAACAATCAACTAAAGCATCCTAACCGATCAAGAACACCTAATCATCTATCTCATCCCTAGAAACTTTGCTACACTACTCGGACATAGAAACAAATGATAAAGCCATAGAAATAAACAAAAATGACATTATTTAAAAGATAGAATAGAGTAGAAAAGAGTAGGGATAAAAGATCTATGAAAAACTACAAATTAAAAGTACAAAAACAAGAAAAATATGTTGAGTCGCTCAGTTCTCTCACAGAAGCTCTCGCTCTCTGGTTTAAGGGTCTGCGACGTGCTCGTTTTCGAGCTATGGAAAGAGGGGGTTTATATATGAAAACCCATTTGACCTAGCTTCCCAGACCTGCCCGATGGTCTACTCGATGGGGTACACGAGGCTTGAGTCGGGTAACTCCTCGGGTGGATCTTCGGGTTGCTCTTCGCGCTCTTGGATCCTCTTCGATCGTGTTGGGGTTCGGACTTGTTCTTGTAGCTCGATGGCTCCTTTGGGTACATGCTCGAGTTGTCCTTGTTTTTCCCCATTTTTGGCTCTTTAGCACCTGTTTTCATCCAATATATGCAAATGCAGAAATGCAACACCCTAAATGCTCTAAAACTTGATTCCTACAGTAAATGGTCTAAAAATGCTAAGTTAGAGGTATGAACAATGCAAAATATGGACAAAAAAAGATGCTAAAAACATGTAAATTAGAGTGTTATCAGACCCCCAAACTTAAATCTTGCTAGTCCTCTAGCAAGTAAGTAAGAAGGTACGGTTTGAAAGTGGGGACTCATAACCTTAAGATGCTAACCGAAGGATGCAAGCTATAGTCCTTAAAGATAGTTTAATGGTGCTAAGATCAATCAACATACTTACAAATATTTTTATATGCTTATTGCCATGCATCGATCTAGCTCAACCTCCAACTAAAGATAAGGAACATCTCTTTCACATTCAATTAAGTGTTTGGCGAATTCTTGCAAATGGAAGGTGAATCAAGCTCAATCGGTTTCAAGGGTAAGGCTTTTTGATAAGGTGGTTTTAAGCAAATTCTTTAGGTGGTTTTCTCTCAAAAAGTGAGAACAATTTGGGTATACAAAGCTAACTCTTGATGATCTACCCTTTTCTCATACATTCATCATACATTTTTTTTAATTAAACCTCCTAGAATTTAACTACCCACACCCTTGATTTTAACTTTTTTTTTTTTTTTTTTTACTCCCTAAGGTTAAGACTTTTAGACTTTAAAATTCTAGCTCTTAATCTCTCTTTTATTTTTTTATAAATATATATATATATATATATATATATATATATATATTTTCTTTCTTTGCTTAACTCCTAACATAGATATATTCTTTTCTTTCTTTCTAGGAGACTATAGCAAGAACTTTTTCTTTCTTTTTTTTTTTTTTACTTAGAGACTTAGAGCTAATTAATTCTAACCTTAGGGACTTTCTTTCCTTTTTTTTTTATTCCACAATCCAACCCCAAATAAACATTCTAACCACCTATCTCTCAAAACCGAATCTATTAGCTAGTTCAAATCTAACTTAGCTAAATCAAGAGGCAGTTCTTTGTCGTTCTCAATACTCTCAAGGTTTCACAACCTATAGCACAATGAAAAAGGCCTCACTTAACAATTCACAACATGGTTTGAAAGAAAGGTTTGGGTTCACGGGTAGGACAAATGAATTGGGTTAAACGAAAAGATTGGTAAAAATGAGGAGTGCTAACCCGAATTTTAGAGTTACCATAAGCAAGTATTCAAGTTCCATAAGCAAGACAATTGAAGTTCAAATTAAATCCAATAATATAGAGATTTTCTAATGTTCAAGCAAGTGGAGGAAGAATTCAATCGACACAAAGGATCTAAGCAAAGATTTTTCATTTTTTCCAAAGATTAATCTAGCAACAATGAACTATGACTAAGGGCTATAGCTTCAATCCTAAGGTTTGATTTTTAAACAAGGTGGTTTTAATCATTTTCCCCTAAGATGCATATGCAACAATCCTAAATGAAACAAACTAGACTCAATCCTAATATGCAAATGCAACTACATGAACACTCTTCTATTTTTTTTTCTTTTTTCAAAATTTTTCAAATTTTTTTGGGTTTTTTAATGCACATAGATGCAAACTCAAATAAATAAAACTAGCATGCAAAAATTTGAAATAATAAAAATAAGAAAATAAAACACAATGTTAAATACATTCTAGGACCCTCCCCCAAACTTAAATTACACAGTCCCTGTGTAAGTAAAAGTTGGAAAAGAATCCAAGAATCACACAAAATGAATTAAACTAAATGCAATGTTATTTACAAAGTTTGGATGAATGTGGTACCTCATGGGTTGGTGAAGAAGGAGGTTGCAGCAGCCTCCATGCTTGCCAACGTATAGCCAGGGTCGTCGCCGGCTTCAGCAGGTGCCGGTGTTTGCTCGTCAGAGAGTTCAGTAATGTGCACGGACGACTTACTCGGACCAGCATCCGAGGTGTTGATCGAGAGTGGGATCGCGTAGCTCATCGGGTAAGTCATGGAAATGGCGGAAGACACTAAAAACATGGGAATCATATTTACAGACCTGCCTTTGGGATTTCCTCCCAAGTGAGCTTGTTTATAGTCGCTAAGCTTGACTTTCAATTTATCTCAGACAGGCGCGGCATCGTCGAGACACAGAGGTGATTCCTCCTCCGTGCGCTCATTTGCCATGTATCTCTTCACTCTCTGCTCGTTCACAGTAAATTCCTTCGCATTGCTATCGAGGAGAGTGACTGCTCCATAGGGAAGAATGTCCTTAATTTCGAATGGTCCTGACCATCTTGACTTGAGCTTCCCAGGGAATAACCGAAGTCGGGAGTTGAACAAAAGGACTTTGTCTCCAGTTTTTAAATCCTTGTGTCGGATTTTCTTGTCATGAAAAGCTTTGGTTCTTTCCTTGTAGATTCTCGAATTATCATAGGCCTCTAGCCGTATCTCGTCGAGTTCATGGAGATCCATCACCCTCCTCTCCTGGGCGGTCTTGATATCTAAGTTGAGCAGCTTGGTTGCCCACATTGCTTTGTATTCTACCTCGACCGGAAGGTGGCAGTTTTTCCCGTAAAGAAGCTGGAAAGGTGTTCGCCCGATCGGTGTTTTGTAGGCGGTCCTATAGGCCCAAAGTGCATCATTTAGCTTGAATGCCCAGTCCTTTTTCGTGATTCCTACAATTCTGGCTAATATCGCCTTAATCTGTTTGTTGCTCACTTCTACTTGTCCGCTGGTTTGTGGGTGATAAGCTGTCGCAACCTTATGCCTGACTCCATGCTTTTTCAGCAAGCTATCGAAAACTCTGTTAATGAAGTGGGACCCTCCATCACTGATCCCTACTCTTGGGATTCCAAATCTGGGGAAGATAATGCTTTTGAACATTTTTATCACGACCTTGTGATCATTTGTCGGACTGGCGATTGCTTCCACCCATTTTGATACATAGTCGCCTGCTACTAGGATATACATGTTTCCATCCGAGGGTGGGTTGAAAGGTCTCATGAAATCTATTCCCCAGACGTCAAAAATTTCGACTTCTAAGATTGGTTGCTGAGGCATTTCATTCCGTCGACCTATGTTGCCCATTTTCTGGCATGACTCGCATTTTACTATGAAGAGTTGTGCGTCCTTGAACATTGTTGGCCACCAAAGACCAGCTTGGAGTATCTTTTGGACTGTTTTGAAGGTTGCAAAATGTCCTCCATAGGCGGACCCATGATAGTGCTCCAATACTCCCTGAACTTCCTCTTCTGCTATACATCTTCTGAACAAGTCATCCGTACCTTTCTTGTAAAGATACGGTTCGTCCGAGTAGTAGTTGTTGACATCTCTGAAGAACTTTTTCTTTCTATGAGCATCATAATCCTTGGGAATTTCTCCACACCCCATGTAGTTCACGAAGTCTGAGTACCAAGGGAGCTTAGCCGACTCGATAGCCATCAACTCGATCGACCCGGATGACTAGGGATCGAGTGGGCTATCGTGTGTCCGATCGTGTGGCTCATTTCCTCTAAGAAGGCGATGTGCATCAACCTTTCCTCGGGCATCGAATCGTCGATTGGGAGTGGGTCTTCAATTCTCATTCTGGACAAATGGTCAGCGACTCCGTTCTCGATCCCCTTTTTATCTAGAATTTCTATGTCGAACTCTTGTAGAAGAAGGATCCATCTGAGGAGCCTGGGCTTAGTGTCCTTTTTCAAATAAATGTACCGTAGGGCGGCATGATCTGTGTAGACAATCACCTTAGAGCCGACTAGGTAGCTTCTGAATTTTTCGAACGCAAAAACCACAGCTAGGAGTTCCTTTTCTGTTGTGGCATACCTAGTCTGGGCGTCGTCCATGGTCCTGCTGGCGTAGTAGATCACATGGAGCTTCTTATCTATCCTCTGACCCAATACTGCTCCCACAGCGTAGTCTGAAACGTCACACATGATCTTGAAAGGATGGTCCCAGTTAGGAGCTTGAACTATTGGTGCGCTCACCAAGGCCTCCTTTATCTTGTTGAAGGCGTCTAAACAGTCGTTGTCGACAACAAACTCCGCTTCCTTGCAAAGTAGCCTCATTAATGGTCGTGCGATCTTAGAGAAGTCTTTAATGAATCGTCTGTAAAATCCCGCGGCCCTAGAAAGCTTCTGCCATCTCTTACAGACTTAGGAGGTTGCAGCTGGACCATTACTTCGATCTTGGCCTTGTCGACCTCTATCCCCTTTTCTGAAATCTTGTGTCCTAAGACAATTCCGTCCTGGACCATGAAGTGGCACTTTTCCCAGTTTAACACTAGATTGGTTTCCTCGCACCTTTTTAGCACTTTGGAGAGGTTTGATAGACAGGATGAAAAAGAATCTCCATATACCGAAAAATCGTCCATGAAAACCTCCACCATTTCTTCTATTAAGTCAGAGAAGATAGATGTCATATATCTTTGGAAAGTTGCTGGAGCGTTGCATAAACCAAAAGGCATCCTTTTGTAGGCAAAAGTCCAATAGGGGCAGGTGAACGTTGTCTTCTCCTGGTCAGCAGGATGTATCGGGATTTGAAAAAATCCACCATATCCGTCTAGGAAGCAGTAGTAGGGGTGGTTAGCCAGTCGCTCCAGCATCTGGTCTATGAAAGGTAGGGGGAAATGATCCTTCCTTGAGGCTGCGTTGAGCTTCCTGTAGTCAATACACATTCGATGACCGGTTATTGTCCTTGTGGGTATTAGCTCATCTTTCTCGTTCTTGACGACCGTGATTCCTCCTTTCTTTGGGACGCAGTGCACTGGGGACACCCAAGTACTATCGGTAATAGGGTAGATAACTCCAGCATCGAGCAGCTTCAGAATCTCCTTTTTCACCACTTCTTTCAGGTTTGGATTTAGGCGACGCTGAGGCTCTATACTAGAGTATGATTCATCTTCAAGGTTTATCCGGTGGGTGCACAGATCAGGGGATATACCCTTGATATCATCTAAAGTATAGCCTATTGCTTTCCTATAATTTCTTAATTGGGTGCAAAGCAATTTCAACTCCTTTTCAGGCAAGCTAGAGTTAACGATTACTAGATAAGTCGAATTAGGTCCTAAGAAAACGTACCTTAGCCCATCTAGAAGAGGTTTTAGTTCCACGTTTAGGCGCCTCAGATTCCAGCCAATCATCCGTGATTTGGTGTTGCCGTTCGAGGTGATGCCCGATCACTCTACTCGGTGGGGTGATCGGATCGGTGTTCGGGTCGGATGGTGTCGAGCAACTGCAGGACATGACATAAGAGTTTACAACTGACTTGCTCAGGCTTCTTTCGTCGAGTACCATTTCCTCTTTGTCAGCTCTCCTCACGTTCTCACTTAGCTCTGGTTCGATGACATCCAGATAAGTATCAAGTAACTCTTTGTAGAGCTCTGTTTCTTGATGCACGAATCCCTCCTTACCATCATTTGTCAGTGTTGTTTACAAACAATCCCCTATTGTTATCTCCTCTAACGACTCATCACACAATCTTTCTAACTCTTCTATCCGGAAGGTTTGCCCAGCTATTGTAGGTTTTTTGATAGTCTCCTGGATGTCAAACTGCATAGTGAGGTCTTCTCCGAGATTCTGATCGATCTTCCCGTTCCTCACATCAATCATAGCTCCCGCAATAGCTAAGAATGGTCGGCCTAGGATAAGCGGGTCCCTTGGCTCCACATCCATCTCCAATACCACGAAGTCGGTTGCTACATCTACTAACCCTACTTTGACCGGCAGATCTTCCAAAACTCCTCTTGGCAACCTCGTAGTTCGATCAGCCAGAACCAGCTGGATGTCGGTAGGGGTGAATTTCTCAAATCCGAGACGTTTAGCTACAGTGAGTGGCATCAAGCTGACCAACGCTCCCAGATCGCAAAGACATCTTCCAAACTTCAACGGTCCAATTGAGCAAGGTATGGTGAAAGATCCTAGATTGCTGAGCTTCTTAGGTGTGGCGGTCCTCTGGATTATCGCACTGCACTCATGATTGAGTATAACCATCCCATGTACTTGCTTGATCCGCTCCATAACTGCGTCCTTCAGGAATTTTTGGTAGGGGGGAATCAAGGTGAAGGCGTCCATAAGGGGCATGCGAAGTTCGAGTTCTTGCATCTGTTTTTCGAACAATGCCTTGTACTTCTCCAGTAGTTCCTTGCGAAATCGTCCAGGGAATGGCAGAGGTGGCTTGTAAGGTGGGGGAATGAATCTCTTTACTTTTTGCTTTTCACTTCCCGGGTTGTTTGTAGGAGGGAGAGGTACTGGAGGGTCAACCCGGTCAGCCGTCCGAGTAGTGTGGTCGGGTAGAGGATCGGGTTGAGCATCGGGTGAGTGGCTCTGTTGTTCAGCAGGAGTGGTCTGTTCACTGAGATCCTTCCCATCTGGAACATTACTGTCCGCGGTGATGTCCGGTGGTGCTGTTCGAGGGGGTAATTGGCGGCCACTGCGTAAGGCGATCGCCTTTGCAGACTCTGTGTGGCTGTATGATGTGGAAGCCGAGTTATCTGTAATCACCTGTATGCGGGATCCCAATGCATCAAAACGTTTATGCAGTTCTTGGAAATTGGCTGATAGACGACAAGCGAGACTGTCGAAGCGCGCATTAATGCTAACCATGTCTGTCTGCTGAGTGTATTAGGACTGTGTGCATCATGGATAGCAAATCTTGCGAAAACAAACTCGATGGGGGTATCGGGTGCTGCATCGGGTTTGTGTGAGGCATGGTCAGGTTCGGCCTGAAGTTGTTGTACCCTCCTTGGTTGTTGATGTAGTTAACATCCTCTAGCTGCATAGTCTCCCCATCTTATTGTTGAAACTTCTCTTCCTCTGATATAGCATGTACATGATTCTGCTGGTTGAGGAGCTGATCGAGCTTGTCATTGAGGGCTTTCATGTCCCTCTTGTACTTGGCATGTCCTCTCCTGTAGATCGCACAGAGCAATCATATTCCTCATTGTAGTTGCCATCAGATTGAGTCAAGTTCTCAACTAGGTCTCAACCTTCATCAACATCCTTGTTGAGGAAGTTACCATTGCTTGCGGTGTCCAGCAACATCCGTATCTTGGGGACCACTCCTCGGTATAGTGTGCTCAGCAATGAAGCATTACTGAATCCGTGATGTGGACATCGAGTTGTGTACCCCTTGAAACGTTCCCAAGCTTCATTGAATGTTTCGTTGTTCTTCTGTACAAAGCTGGAAATTTCATTTTGCAGCCTTGCAGTTCTGGAGTTTGTGAAGAATTTGGCCAAGAATGCCTTCTTGCACGCTTCCCAAGTGGTGATGGACTCCTTAGGGAGCGATTTCTCCCAGATGTGTGCTTTATCTCCCAAATAGAATGGGGAAAGTCTGAGCTTGAATCCATCTTCGCTGACTCCATTTATCTTAGTTAGGCTACAGAGCCTATTAAATTCATCCAGATGATCCAATGGGTCCTCCATTGGCAGTCCATGAAACTTGTTGCTCTGTATCATCTGGATGAGACTACTCTTGATCTCAAAATTGTTGTTCTGCACGGCTGGTGGCACAATGCCATTCCTCTGAGTTTGAGTAGTCGGAGCATCTCCTGCTCCTATGTTGGTCCTTGCTTGAGGAGCTGGTGGACCGTTCTGATTATTCATCGTCTCCTCAATGGTTGCTAGTGCCGGTTGAACTTGTTGTTGTCTGAGTAGCCGAGGTCTGTAGATGTTGTCAATGAAAGGACTCAGGTTTTGGCTACCTCTGGATCGCGTTTGCATGCATAGGCAAGTATCTGAGTGTGTACTCGAGGATCAACTCGATCCAGGTGATCGAGTGACGGGTTGGGTGGGTGCTCGGGTTGTACCTTAGATTCAAAACAAACAAAGGCGAAAGCAAACAAGTCAGTATCCGAAACAAATATAAACAAACGAACTTGATCTAGCAAGTCCTGAAATCCTAAACGTAGCAAAATAAAACAACCAAATGGCAACGGCGCCAAATTGATAGACTAGTTTTCACCAAGGGTATCAATTCTCTATGCAGTTGTAGTACAAAGGGTTATCAATCCAAATGGTTGTGTATTGCTAGCAGATAGGATGCAATCAGAATCAAGCAAGTCAAGCCAAGCAATAAGGGGGTTTGGTTCTAACAGTCCTAATATAAAGAAAGTAAAAGAATATAGACAAGTAAACCACACGACCTAAGCACTCGATGCAAGCAATCGAGTACAAGATCGAGTGGGGTGATCGAGTATGCAAGTGAACTATGAACAGCTCGAGATATTACTCGATGCAGGTTATCGTGTACCTGATCGGGTAAGTGGTCGAGTAAGTAAGGAAAATGCAAGAAATGAAACAAGAAAGTTCCTAAGGATGGGGGTAATCGAATCCTAAGTGTTCTAGACCGATACGGATGCCTTACATGCCTCAAGCAAATATTTCCTTGACAATGAACCTCTAAAACCTTGTCATCACACTATCGCACTAGTAACAATCAACCTTGAACATACTACCACACTGTCACACTAGCAATATGAACAAGCAGGCACTAAGAACAATTCATTTTTTTCAATATACTTAGACTTATCTGATTTTGTCACTCAAAGTTAAGTATACCTCTAGCATTGACCTAATCAAGCATTTTATCTACTCCTTTCGGCCTGTAGCATTATAAACGCCCTAGATCTAGTCTCAACCCATCGGTCTGTTGACCGCATTAAGAACATCAACCTAGAAGGAAATTTATCTATCATAACAATCAACTAAAGCATCCTAACCGATCAAGAACACCTAATCATCTATCCCATCCCTAGAAACTTTGCTACACTACTCGGACATAGAAACAAATGATAAATCCATAGAAATAAACGAAAATGACATTATTAAAAAGATAGAATATAGTAGAAAAGAGTAGGAATAAAAGATCTATGAAAAACTACAAATTAAAAGTACAAAAACAAGAAAAATATGTTGAGTTGCTCAGTTCTCTCACAGAAGCTCTCGCTCTCTGGTTTGAGGGTCTGTGGCGTGCTCGTTTTCGAGCTAGGGAAAGAGGGGGTTTATATATGGAAACCCATTTGACCTAGCTTCCCAGACCTGCCCGATTGTCTACTCGATGGGGTACACGAGGCTTGAGTCGGGTAACTCCTCGGGTGGATCTTCGGGTTGCTCTTCGCGCTCTTGGATCCTCTTCTATCGTGTTGGGGTTTGGACTTGTTCTTGTAGCTCGATGGCTCCTTCGGGTACATGCTCGAGTTGTTCTTGTTTTTCCCCATTTTTGGCTCTTTAGCACATGTTTTCATCCAATATATGCAAATGCAGAAATGCAACACCCTAGATGCTCTAAAACTTGATTCCTACAGTAAATGGTCTAAAAATGCTAAGTTAGAGGTATGAACAATGCAAAATATGGACAAAAAAAATGCTAAAAACATGTAAATTAGAGTGTTATCAGGTGCCTTAGATACTTGCTCCATACACGGCCTGATTTGTCGTATCCTGTTGGTGTCTTGAGTAGGTATTTACAGGAACCTAGAGAATCACATGGAGCTGCGTTAAAACAAGTATTAGGGTACCTTCGAGGAACATCGTCTCATGGTCTTTACTTCAAACGAGGAAACAAAACTGGTTTGATAGGTTTTAGTGATAGTAGCCTCAGTGTGGATTTAGATGATGGAAGGAGTACAGCAGGTCATATCTTCTATTTCAATGAGTGTCCAATCACATGGTGCTCCCAGAAACAACAAGTAGTGGCTCTTTCCTCTTGTGAAGCAGAATTTATGGTTGCTAAAGAAGCAGCTAAGCAGGCAATCTGGCTACAAGACCTATTTGCAGAGATCAGTGGGACCGAGAGTGAATTGGTAACAATTCGAGTCGATAACAAGTCTGCTATTGCACTCACCAAGAACCCTGTTTTTTACAAACGGAGCAAGCACATTCACCGACGCTACCATTTCATAAGAGAATGTATCGAGAATGGCTTAATTGTAGTCGAACACGTTCCTGGAGTTGTGCAGAAAGCAGACATTCTCACAAAAGCGCTTGAGAAGAATAGGTTCAAGGAAATGAGAGCACATGTTGGTGTGCAAGAAGTCATGAAGAAGAATTTCAAGCTTATGGGGGAGAATGTTGGATAAGCTTGAGGAATAAGCTAACCGAGCAATGGTTAAAGGTGATAAGGCAAGTATATTTGAAAGATATTCAAATATACATATTGGTGTTATAGGAGATATCTAATTAAGTTATGTTTTCTAATTGTGTTTGGAAAAGTGTCTTTGAGATTTTATATATATATAGATTGCCAAGGTGTGGTAAATCTATGAGTTTGTGAGAGAGAGACTGAGAGGCTTTGTTTTGAGAGATTTTCAAAGTTAATGAAAGAGGTGCTTTTATATGTTGATCTTGCTATACAAATTCTAGAACATGATGTGGCCGTGGTGGAGCAGTTCGACACAGTCACAAGAGCAATATGTAGACGAGTCTCGTCCTACAAGAGCATGTTTCATATCAGGTGGTTTGATCCGGTGAACTTATGCAATGAATCCATTTATTTTGAAACTACTGTTCTGTTCCTTGACGGGCTAAAATAAGGCCCATTATCCGTGTGACCAAAAAAACTCGTTAACACTCCGAGTCAATGACTCAGTATCCTTCTTCTAACGAATTCTCCCATTGATGAAATTGAAGCCAACGACGAACCGCGAATGGACGCGATCGAACCACTTCCTCAGGTCTCGAGCTTCTCCTCTTCGGTATTCACCTTCCTCGATGACAGGTTCAGAGACGCCGGAGATCTCTCTCATTCTCCGGGTCTGGTTTCCGAGTTACAGACCGAGATTTCCGAATTGGATCAGAGATTAGCCGGATTAAATCGCCAGCTAGAGTCAGGTCTCGCTTCTTACGCTTCGTTTTCGGATCGCGTCGGTGGTCTATTTGTCGAGGTTAATGCCAAATTGGCTCATCTCTCTTCTTCTTCTACCTGCGTTCCGCGTTCCCCGTCAGGTTCGTATGCTTTCATCATCTTTAGAAACAGCAAAATGCAGATTACGATCGTGAAATGTTGAAGTCAAATACGAAAATTTGATCTCTGGTGGTGGTTGATTTTTCGCAATGTTGAGAATTGTTGTCTGTTTAATTCATTTAGATGGCGGAAATGAGGACGAGGAGACGACGACGGAGCATGTAGCTGGGGAGGAGCTTCCTTCATTAGCGAAGGAAGTAGCACAAGTTGAGTCTGTGCGGGCTTATGTTGGTACGTTGGCTTTTCATTTGGTGCTGTGAAATCGTCAGATAGTTTCTGAGAAACAATAGCTTTAGGTTGTGTGATTTGGTGTTTTTTCGATGGATTTATCAAGATTAGTTTTTAGTTACGTTCAACGTTTCAAGATGGTTCTTTATGTTTCAGAGACTGCACTAAAACTTGATACTCTAGTGGGTGATATTGAGGATGCTGTGATGTCTTCTATGAATAAAAACTTGAGAACATCTCGTTCAAGTGGTTTTGAAGTAAGAACACTGTCTTTTATCTTGAGTATTATGTATCAAACTTTAGACCGTATGTGTGGATCAATGTTCTGAATTCTATACTGATTTTAGGAAGTGCGTCTACATGCTATCAAAACGCTTAAAACTACAGAAGAGATATTGAGTTCCGTGGCGAGGAGACATCCTCGGTGGGCACGTCTTGTTTCTGCTGTTGATCACCGAGTAGATAGAGCTTTAGCCATGATGAGACCTCAAGCAATTTCTGATTACAGAGCCTTGCTTTCGTCTCTTGGATGGCCACCTCAGTTTTCTACGCTAACTTCAGCTTCGAAGTCAGAAGATGTCCATAATCCGCTTTTCACCATGGAAGGAAGCCTCAAAAGTCAATACTGTGGAAATTTTCATGCCCTGTGCAGCCTGCAGGGGTTGCAGTTGCAAAGAAAGTCACGGCAGCTTGGTAGCCATAAGGGAGAAAATGTTCTTTTCCACCAGCCACTCTGGGCTATTGAAGAGCTGGTCAACCCTCTGACAGTTGCATCGCAGCGACATTTTACAAAGTGGATTGAGAAGCCTGAGTTCATTTTTGAACTTGTGTTTAAAATCACAAAGGACTATGTCGATTCTATGGATGAGTTGTTACAACCGCTCGTTGATGAAGCAAAATTAGCTGGGTACAGTTGCCGAGAAGAGTGGGTTTCGGCTATGGTTAGCTCACTGTCTTTGTACTTGGTGAAAGAGATATTCCCTATATATGTTGGTCAGCTAAGCGAAGTAACTGAATCTGATCTTCGTTCTGAGGCCAAGGTTTCATGGCTCCATCTCATTGACCTGATGATCTCTTTTGATAAACGAGTTCAGTCTCTGGTATCACAATCAGGAATTCTTTCCCTTCAAGAAGATGGGAATCTTTTGAGAATTTCGTCTCTCTCAGTCTTCTGTGACAGACCTGATTGGCTGGATCTATGGGCAGAGATAGAGCTAGATGAGAGGCTCGTCAAATTCAAGGCGGAGATTGATTGCGAAAGAAATTGGACTGTGAAGGTCCAAGACGAACTCATCTCCACTTCCAACGTTTACAGACCACCAATTATATCCAGCATCTTTCTGCAGCACTTGTCATCAATTATTGAACGATCCAAATCAGTGCCGGCCATTTACCTGAGGGCAAGGTTCCTGAGACTGGCAGCCGCACCAACAATTCAGAAGTTCTTGGATTGCGTCCTTCTCAGGTGCCAAGAAGCCGAAGGACTAACTGCATTAACCGAGAATAATGATCTAGTTAAGGTCTCAAACTCTATCAATGCTGGTCACTATATTGAATCTGTCTTAGAAGAATGGAGTGAGGATGTTTTTTTTCTTGAAATGGGAACTGGACAGCACGATCCACAGGAAGTTCCAGGACTGGAGAACTTTACAGAACCATCTGAAGGTATTTTCGGAGACGAATTTGAGAAGCTGGAGAAGTTCCGATTAGAGTGGATAAACAAGCTGTCTGTGGTGGTCTTGAGGGGTTTTGATGCACGAACTCGAGACTACATTAAAAACAGAAAGCAATGGCAGGAGAAGAAAGACAAAGAATGGACGGTGTCAAGGACACTAGTTGGGGCTCTGGACTACTTGCAAGGGAAAACGTCTATAATAGAAGAAAATCTAAACAAAGCAGACTTTACAGCTATGTGGAGGAGTCTAGCTTCAGAAATAGACAGGTTGTTCTTCAACAGCATCTTGATGGCGAATGTGAAATTTTCCAATGATGGAGTCGAAAGGTTAAAAGAAGACATGGAGGTTCTGTATGGGGTTTTCAGGGCATGGTGCGTTAGACCCGAAGGTTTCTTTCCTAAACTAAGTGAGGGGCTTACGCTTCTGAAGATGGAAGAGAAGCAAGTGAAGGACGGTCTGAGTAGAGGCGCTAAGTGGTTACGCGAGAACGGAGTTCGGTATTTGAGTGAAGCCGAAGCAAAGAAGGTAGCTAAGAGTAGAGTGTTCTCTTAGTTAGACCTCTTTCAGCAAATCAATATCTCACTGATGTCCTGGGAGAGTCAGACTAGGAAGGTACATTCATGTGTTTTGAATCGACGACGTGCACAAATACGGATAGGTGGGATCATTTCATTTATTTGTGGATTAAAGTATAACTCTCAACTTCGGATTTTTTTAATTTCAATTGTACTAACCAGCCTTAGTTCTGATTCGTCTCGGTTTGGCCTTCTTTACCTTAATATAATGGCTTAATGACTCAATAATTTAATAAAGAAACAAAAGAAAAGAATGCTCAGCTCGACACTTTAAAGCTTCTCACTTTGAGTCAAAGTAATTGTTTTAAAACAAGAAAAAGCCTCTTGATTACACAACTAAGTCTCATTGTTCTCAAACTAAGCTTTCTAATAGAAGCTCATTCATCTTCAAGTTTCAGTAAGTTCCCATTTAAGACTTTAACAAAGGAAACTTTGAAGAGAAGGCTATATGGCCAGCCATTGTTCGTCACTCTGGAACAATTCGATCCAGAAATTTCTTCTACTTAGGATTGTTAATAGTCAGAGCTTAGGCTTGAGTCTTTTCTTCTTCTTCTTCTTCTTCTTCTTCTTGATCTCCGTTTCCTTCCTCTTCAGCTTCAGCTGCAGCTTCAACTCCTAGGGACTGGTTTAAGTACTCTTGAGCGTCTTCTAGTACAGATTCATTTGCATCGGTTGCATAAAGTATTTTCTTCACTGCTACCACTATCTGCATTCCACGGAAGCATAAATCAGAGTCAAACATAATGATCTTCACAAATGTTGGGTGTATATGACTGATAAATCTGGTTGTGCAGTGAGGAGTTTATTGTTAAGAGCTCTTTATTTTACTCTTGATTCTAACCAAAATATGATACATACTATACAAGATACACTGAAACACGTTAAAAAAAAAAAGGAACAAGCTTGACGGAAACGCTTACCGGAAGATCATCTAGTTCAGGAGTTTGGCAGAGTATCTCTACATCCCGAAGCTTGGAGAAGTAAAAATCTCTTTCTTTTTCCAAGAGATCAGTAGAGATCTTGAGATCCGCAAGCTGTATTGTAGAACAGGAAAAAGGGTTATATATGACATATGATGGACGTTACATCCATTAGAGGATAGGTGAAAACTTAGTAGAAATCTTATACTAAGAGCGATAGGATCAATGGCAGTGTACCTCCTTTGACAAAGCCTGCACTTCAGCTGCTTTTGCTACCTTGGGCCCTGAGAATTATGATTCCAACGATGTTTAGAATGATTCATTATCGTTTAAAATAGAAAAACTAATGTTTAACAGGCAGACCTGAGGCTTTGGTAAGACCAACGGAACTGGAATTGGATGGAGGATGATTATTGTTAGTTTGCAGTGACTTTGGAATCTTGTTAACTCCCTTCACACTCCTCTCTTTACCACCTCTTGATCTTCGTTCCACCGGATTATAATTCCTACAAGAGACCACCGGTTTTAGAAGCTTAATCCTTTGGGAACAATACAAGGGTAACAAATCCAAAAAAAAAAAAAAAAAAAAAAAACTGACAGATGAAACCCCATACTCATTCATAATGCCACCATTAATGGAATCACAGAAACGCTTCAGCCATTGCAGAAACTCCAAATTATCCAATGGTCGGCCTTTGACAAGCCTGTTAATTTCCAGTGGCTGAGGTATTTTCTCAGTAAGAAAAAAAACAAGGTGAGTAAATATATACACATACACAGGTACTTGAGGAAAGCAAAAGAGATGATCGATTTGATTTACCTTTGTAATTTTCAGCTTGTTGAACACATCTTGCAGGACCTTGTAGTTTTGTATCATGTCGTACTCGTTCTTTGCATCAAAGTTAACCTTGCAGAGAAGAATGTAAGATGATATTAAGCCACCAAGAAGCAAATAAACCGTAAGACTTATAAATTGATTAGAAGAAGAGTAAAAAAAAATCCACCTTGTGCATTGGCACAACTCCTGGAAAGGTCATATCAAGCATCTGACATTGCACAGCACCAGATGCAGCCTAAACAAAAAAAAAGACCCAGAAATTGTTTACTTAGTTTAAAGAAAACAGTAGTGACACGAATCTGCATTCAAGAACAGTTATTAGTTCAATACAAAACTAGTAGTAGGACTCTTTTTAGATCTCATCACAGCAAACAACAGTGAATCTATATCATATAGACTATATGGCATTGCAAATTTTTAACACTCAAAACAAGAATACAATAGATTGTACTACAATGCCGAAGCCTAAAAGGTCTTTGTCTACTCTAATCCAAACATCATCTCACTCTCATAAGACTCAAAACAATAACTTAGCCCCAAATCTCACTACCATCATCCTCCAATTGAAACAAATTCAAAGACCGAAATCTGCATTTACTTGTCCAAGTTCCAGGAAAACCCTAAATCCACAATTTTTCACAGCAAACGAAACGAATCAAAACTACACTACCATAGACGAATTAAGAGAAAGCCACACATGCAGCAGATACATATACAACAACACACAAATCCAACATCAAGATAGAGAGAGAGAGAGAGATAAGTATAACCTCTTCGACGCGAGAGAGATTGAGGTGAAGACGATCATTAATCCAAGTGAGAATCTCGTTTCTTCCGACGAAGTAAGCACTATCCATCATTCCAATGTTCGTCGCCATTTTGAGTTTTTTTTTTTCTTTAGAAACGACGGCGATAGAAGAAGAATCGAGTATTGATGAAAAACTGAGAACTGAGTCTATTGTAGTTTTTGATTTTGGATCTGTTTCGATTTTTGAAAGGTTGTGAGAGAGAGAGAGAGAGAGAGAGAGAGAGAGAGCTGAAAAGTGAAAAAGGAGGAAGAGAGGAGGAAACGGCTGGCAGCGGCAACTGTAAAGTTGGCCAATTTTTTTTATTTTTTTTTTTAATTTTAAATTTTATTTTAATTTTTGTATTTCAATGTTTCTGTGTGTGGTTGTGAATTTGATTTGTGAATTTCTTTTGTAGGAAAAAAATAATGCTCATATATGAGAAACAAATTTGATAGATATTTTTGAGGATTTTTGGATGATTTTGTAATGATTTTTAAACCCGTTGATCATTTCTGTTTACTAAAAATCTAATGTTACTTTTTTAAAAAATATTCAACAAAGATTATGAGGTTTGAGATAGATTAAAAAAAAATACAATATAATTTTTTGGTTGAAACAAATAACATGAAGTTTGCTAGTTTAAAGGTCCTACAAATTTTGAGAACTGTGAATCCAAAACAAATTCATAAATGTTGAGCCATAATTTCTTAAGTTGTCAAACAATGAAATTTCAGTTTCATAAATTTTCAAAATTGGTAAACTCTAAGCAAGTTCAAGATTCGGAGATTTCAAACAGAAAAAAATAATAATATTTTATTTGTTGCACATATCTACATTTGAATTACATATATATAATGATTTTATATAGTTTTACATGACAAAATTATAAGATATTTATAAAGTATTTGTAAGGTTGACAAAAAAAAAAGTATTTGTAAGATATATATATATGAGTATACACACATATACAAGTACTTTGTGTATGATTTTAGAAGATTACACACGTATTTGGATAAATATTACTTTTTTAAGAATAATTTAAATATGATTTTAAAGAGAAGACATTTTTGAAAAAAAAAATTGTATTAGAAAATGCACATCTTTAATTTTTCCCAATTTTTGAAGACATAATTTATTTGAGAAGAGTCATGTTAATATTGTTAGCCTAAACCATAACATTAGGTTAGTCTTATGCTACGTTTAAAATCCACTAATGTCATATGTTAAATTCAAATCCATTAAAAACCTTAATCCAATTACACCCATAAGTGTGAGGCCAATGGAAATCCATGCAGTGTAAATACTATTATTAACTGATTCCAACAGCAAATTGCATGCGTCTCTACCCCATGCATAGCTACCAAGCACATCTAAATCTAGTGCTTTTGGGAGATTGGAATATGGGAATCTGCTACCGCTTATGAATATTGCAAGAAAAATATCTATTCAACTAAAATTTTCATTAAGTAACATATCAAAATTTGAATATTTAAATTCTATTTCATCTATTTTTTATTGAATTTTATAATTTTATCTATTGTAATAAAAAAATTAATTTAAAATATTTTAAATTAGTTTAATTTGATATTTTTAAGAATATAAACACTCTAATTTGATTTGTTATAGCATGGTCAATAATATGTCACTATAATATGAAAGAATTCCAAAAATATGATTTTTTCCTAGAGCATGTGATGAAATTTCAAGAAATATGATTTCTCGGATGAAATTAAAATTTGGAATAATGTTGTTTGGTAGGCTTCAAGATGATTTTGACAAACATACGTTACAGATTTATTCATAATATTAATATGCGGTATACTATGAGTTAAGTCATAGAATTAACAATCAAAATACAATATATAATTTTAAACAGTAAACAAATCAGATAAAATTAACAAACAAAAAATAATTTTTTTAATCACACAACTTAACTCGCGGTATGCCGCAGGTAAAAATCTAGATCTACTAGAATATCTTACCAAATAGATATTATTTTCATAAGTCATATTCAGCATATGACTTCATGTCATAGTGTTCCATCCAAAAAAAACTATTAAAACAAAAAAAAATTAATCACATATGTGATGTTTTCAATAAAAATTACAAAATAAACAAAAATAAATTCAATCCATGCTCTTGAACAGATCATATTCTAGTTTTACTTATGTTTTGTTCATATTTTACATATGTTTTGCTTATTTTTTTGTTAATATCTATTCAACATTTTAAAGAACCAAAAAATGACTAATTTGCTGAAATATATAAACAACCGCACCTATAATTTATAATTATATAAAATTTAATATAAACTATATTCAGTGTATTAAGCAATCAAATAATTATATATATATATATATGTGAGTTTATCATAATCACAAAATAGTATAAATATATAAACAATTAAAAATACATATCATCTACGTATTCCACGTTTTAGAGGACCCATAAATGAATTATCTACTTGTAAGAATTGATCGATGCCAAGTATCTTTTTAGAGTGATGAATAATGGATGAGAGATGGATTTTGTACCTTGGGCTCTTCTCCAATTCTCTCATATTTGTACCTTTAGAAAGTAAACTAAACAGTGTTAAAAAGAACAGAAAATGAACAAACCTAAATATCAAAATTTTAAGAATAATTTTACATTAAACTAATTCTAATATTGAAAATTGATTTTGGTTATAGTTAAGCTAATGCAACTACAACATTGCTTTTTGTATGTATTGTTGCCCTTGTTATGTAGGCATGACAATGTTTTGTTAGATTATATGTAGGTAAATATTAGAGAAATGATTTCTTTTTTTAAGAATAATTTGGATTACATATGTATTTGGATAAATATCAAATTTTTATATGATTTTAAAGAGAAGACATTTTTGAATAAATTGTATTAGAAAATACACATCTTTTAACTCTTCCCAATTTTTGAAGACATGATCTATTTGAGAAGAGTCATGTTCATATCGTTAGCCTAAACCATAACATTAAGTTAGTCTTATCCTATGTTTTACTTGTCATGCTACTTATTTGTTGTTCCACAATGTTTCAAAATTCTGGTTACCGACAAACTCAAACTATGATTTTAGATTATGTGATGTAAAACTATGATTTAAACCCATAGTTCAAACACATAATAACAGTAGCCGTTATGTGATCGAAAAATACAACTTCGAAATAAAAACATTTATTCAAAACTTGATATTTGAAGTTACATTTTTTTTTCTTCTATACACAAGAATAGAAGACGTGTGGAAGTTAGAGATACGTTGTGGACTTTGGGGCTTATGAAAATGCCTACAAAAGCTTCTATTTTTTTCAACGTCTTATTGTTTGACTTCTCTTTATTTCTCATCTCTCCCCAAAAAAAATCACAGATTCATTTTATTCGTCTTCCTCCGATTCAATGGAGTCGATCAACACCATGAAAGGCTACGGCAAAGTATCAGATCAAGAAAACCAAATTCATCATCATTCTCCACTTCCCAAACCACCATCATCATCTTACCGTAAAACCCTAATCGCCACCGTCTCAGTCGTATCTCTCCTCTTAATCCTCGCCGTCGTCGCTTTAACCGCCGGAGCTTTCACTCACTCTCCTTCTCCACCACACCATCCTCCTATCTCCTCCACTTCTCTCAAGACAGTCTGCGCCGTGACTCGTTACCCGGAGACTTGTTTCGATTCTTTATCTTCTTCGCTCAACGAATCTGATTCGAAACTGAACCCTGAATCAATCCTGGAGCTTTCTCTTCGAGCCGCTTCTAAAGAAGTCTCGAGACTCTCTACGTCTTTCCGATCAATCAACGATATGCCTGAGGAGGCGGCGGTTGGTGATTGCGTGAAGCTTTACACCGACGCGCTGAGTCAAATCAACGAGTCAATGTCTGAGATCGAGAAGGAGAAGAATAAGGGAGGGAACTGGTTGACGAAAGAAGTCGTCGGAGATGTGAAGACGTGGATCAGCGCCGCCATGACCGACGGTGAGACTTGTTCCGATGGGATTGAAGAGATGGGAACAGTTGTTGGGAATGAGATCAAGAAAGAGATGGAGATGGCTAATCAGATGATGAGTATTAGCTTGGCCATTGTTAGCCAAATGAAGAAGCTTTTGTGATACTTCACTAAACCAAATCACAAAAAGGTTGGAACTTTTTTCTCTTGTTTGTCAATTTCGAAATTCATATGTATGTTGTTTGTGTTGTGTTGTGAGCTCTCTGTTCTTTGCTCTGCTCTGTAAGTAATTACTAATTACTACATTTGCTTTTTGTTTTTGGTATATGTAATTTGACAAAAATGAGAAATCTTGTAATTTTACATTCTCAATCTATTCACTTACTTTGATCAAAATTAGAGGTTGTACTCTATAGTCTTAAATCAAAACGAGCTTCGGCGTCTCTTTGTGTTGTCTATTTCTTTCTTGGTTGCGTTCATCAACTGGAAGAAGAAAAATATATTGGAGGTCGAGAATCATATATTATAGTAGGATTAGGAAATGATGAAATGTACCTGCAGAGTTAGGGACCTAACTATCTCTTCTGAAGCTTTGATCTTCTCTGCATCATCCTGCGCCATTAACACCGCTACTTCGAGTTTCTTTGAAGTCATTCCCAGTTCATCTTCTAGTTCTTTTGATTTTAGGGTAAGCTCTTCCACCTGAGTAGTAGTTATAGTTTTTTACTTGTCTTTTCATCCAAAACCCACATTTGATTCAATACAGTTTTTAACTGGTTGGACTAACCTGTGCTTTGAGTACTGATATTTCATGGCTCAGGCACTGATTGGATTTCTTTGGCCCTTCTTGTAGTAAGTCATGATCTGTAATGTCGGCGGTGAAGTCGGAAGTTGTAGCAACAGATTCAACCGGGCTAGATTTTATCGACAAAGGAAACAACTCAACAGAACCTCTACGTGAAAACGGGATACCAGAAGTCACTGAGTGTCTTATAAGAGAGGATGTGTCTGATTTTGAAGCGCAATGCTTGGTGCGTTGTTTGCCTTCGTGGCTAACTGAATCAAAAGAGGTAAGCCTGGAGAGTTGCCGTATGCCTTTCATGTTAAAACTACCTTTGGTATCCAGGTTTGAGTGACTCGACGATGAGCAGCTTGCTCCTGAAGTTTCACCAATGGTTTTCAGGTCTGGGATCTTAGTTTGTCTGAAGAAATCAAATGAATCCACCCTAATAAGCTGACGCTGCGGTGTTATGCCAATGTCGTCCATCTCGTTACAGCTAGATTGTAGACTTGCATTTGAAAATCTAGCACTACTCGCCGGGGTTATTAAAGATTCTCTAACTCCTTCGAGTTTGATATAGCAGTCATCACAAACACGGTAAGGCCTGTTCGTTTTGGGAGCCATGGCTGCTGCTAAGGATTTCTTACTAGTGCATGAATTACAGAAGACACTCCCACAGTTATAACAGTTGTGGAGCTTCCTCATGTAATTAAAAGGATGGCGACAACCGGAGCACCTAGAACTGTCAGTACCCGTAATTGGTTTGTGAAGACAAATGGTTGCTGTGTAATTAGAACCACACACCACTTTCCTCACTTGTTTACCTTTCAAAGCTTTCACAAGAGTCGGCGTGCTTCTATGTTCGGTGTCTCCGTGCCCGAGCTGTCCGTTTGATCCTTTGCCCCAAGTGTAGACCTCAGCTTTTGCGTTCAAAACCGCGATATGGTGAAACCCGCAAGCCACTTCTTGGACAAAACTCTTTCCTAGACCCCCTTCAATGCAAGAAGGAGCTCTCACAGCATTATCTTGACTCGGATCAGCAATTCCCATTGCGTAAACTTGTCCAGACACAGAGAGAGCAATGGTAATGCTCTGACCACAAGCTACCTGCTGAAAGCTAGTTGTATCCAGTTCAGTTACACAAGATGGGATTAGTCTAGACTCTATATCACCATGTCCGAGTCTCCCATCGTCTCCATCACCCCAAGTGAAGAGCTTTCCTGATGATGTGGCCTCACCGAAAACACTGACAACAGCAGCTGAATGCCAAACACCACAAGCTGTCTTTATCGTTCTGCAGCCACTTAGCGCATCGACTTCTCTAGGTATGTTTGTGCTTATACGATCACCATGCCCAAGCGCACCAAAAGTACCATCACCAAATGTAAACAGCTTACCTTCTGATGTCACAAAAGCTGTATGCCAAGGTCCGCAAGATATAGTTCTAACATTTATACCCTCCATCTGACCAAGGATGCGTACTGGTTTCCAATGGCTAGCTTCACTACCAAGTCCAAGGAGACCGGCATTATGTGCTCCGTCGCCCCAAGCATATAAATCCCCTGAGGCTGTTACAGCACAAGTATGAAATTCTCCACAGTCAGCTGACTCCACAGTTGCTCCGTCAAATTCATCAATAAGTTTTGGATGTGGAACGTAGGAACAAACTCCGTGTCCTAACCTTCCACCAGATTCGTCTCCCCAGCTGTACAGCTGTCCCTGCTTTGTGACTAACACTGCATAATTGGTGCCGCAAGAAATACTCTGGGCATCAAGTGCCACATGTGATTTCAGGACTTTGGGCAAAAAAGACTCGGTCGTTAGAGAAGAGCTGCTGCTACTTTTGTGCATACCACCTCCTAATAGCCCATCTCCAATACTTTCTCCCCAAACGAAGACATCACAGAGAGACTTCAAGTCTTCAAATGAAGATCCTTGACTTGATGAGCTCACTGCGCTGGAAATGCTATATTTACATGGATCAACGGCAGGGGAGTGATTAGTAGATCGATTCTCTATAGCCTCTGGAAGCGAAGTATGAGGTTTATGGATCAGTTCGTCCAAAGAGAGTGCCTTTAGTACTGCAGTTTGTGACAAAACCTCTGAGAAAACTTTCCCCAGTCTCTGTGGAGTGTTGCTGTGAGATCCTGAGGCCTTTTTTGCATGTTCCTGCGAAAGTGCCAGATGAAACAGGAAGATATTAAGTAGAAAACAACCTGATGGTGCTCTCATGAAGAAAGAAAACAACTAACAAAAAAAACCTCGTAGCTTGTGTCACTGCTGACGGATCTAATGTTGGACGTAGAGTTCTTGCTCGTACTACTCTGTTCTCCATTGTCAGGAGCAAGACTACGGCTTCTTGAGTGAAGTACCAATGCGGAAGAGTTGTTTCGTGAGAGAAGAGCTCGAAGGGTAGTGAGCCAGAACTCAGCTTCATCCTTGTCCTTACATACCTATCCATGAGGATTCAGTAGTGAGAACACCTCAATGGAGATTATATATATTCAGTAGTGAGAACACCTCAAAAAGACCACAGGGGAGCAAAATACGAACCAAATCCAGAGATCGGTCGCCATATATAAGAGAGAATGACTGATATTCCTTGGTGGGTTGAGGATATCGTCGGAAAACTGCCTGGAAAAGTTCTTACAAGAACATTCGTTTGTTGAGAAAATATGCAGCAAAACTGTAACCAGATAAATGGTATTCATACAATTTAACTTACAGTTCGCTGTCCAGGTATGATCCTTGTCACAGAACTCAGGTTAAGACGTTTCTCCTTTTTGCCACAATACCACAACAAATATATTTCATCCTGCAAACAGTTGAGGAAAGCACTATCAAACACACAATCTTACTGTGTTTGTGCATTTGAAAAGAAACTGAAGGTTAATGAATGGTACGCTTGAAAGCCGAAAAGGGTAGAATTTAGGCTTCCCACGGCGTCCGTATTTCAATAGATAAGCCCCTTTCTTCAGAATTGCTATCGCCTGCAACCAAGTGTATGGCAAACACTGAATCAAACTATAGAGATTTAAGATAATCTTGACCCAATATAACTCGAGCAAACCTGCTCATTCTCCCTCTCTGTGGGAATGTTTCTCTGGAAACAAGCCATTCCAAGTATTAAGATAGTTGAGATTACAACAGCAAACTGGAAAAAGAAGAGCACCAGAAGATTCCAATGCTCGCCCCATATAAATAAGACCCCTTTTGCCTTGGATTCCCAAAGTTCCTTATCCTAAAGCCTTGCAATCGAATATCTCATCACGACGTAACAACTGCTGATTTCTCCTATGGAATCACATTTTGCGTTCATCATATTCCTTATTTATCAAGTAGGAAGCAGGGATACCATAACAAAGACAGGGATCAGTGCAATCTGTATTAATAATAAGATGACACGAATGATCAAAGATCAGATAGAAACGCATACCTAGTTCCTTCCTTGGTTCACACGCCACAATTCCAAAAAAAAGCTTTATTGTTTCTGGAACAAATCTAATTGAAATTACGCAACAAACAGATGTTGTTGAGAGCCAGAGGTGGAGCTCCTAGCAATCCAATGGGTGGTGACGAACTAATAATTACCCTGATCCTACCCTTTTCTGGCTTTCCTCGTCTAGGTTTCTGGCTTAATAACGAGGAGAATCAGACAGATTTGTAATGGGTGGTGCGAGAGGAGAAGAGAAAACACAAGAACGAGATTCTGACCCAGCGACGACGACGACAACGACAACAACAGGAACAGGTAAGAGAAAAAGGTCCTTTTTTTTTGTTGTTGTTGGTCTCAGATGCGTTTATCTGTTATTTACAGTTGTTTCCATTTCTTCTCCTTTTTTCAATGCAATGTTTTATTTTCAGTTTAATCAAAACTATGTTCCTGTTTTTATTAGGTACTAGAATAGTAGAATGATATAAAACATTATATTTCAATGTAATTAGAACAAAACTTTATATTAATTCTTCTCCAAAGTCCAAACCATTCCAACTTTTCCATCTAAAATCACATAGGTGGCTATACCATCAACATAACTATATATAGGTGCTATAGTGATGTAAACATAACAATACTTAATTTTTTGTCGAAGAAAAATTCTGAAAAAAAACAACATTACAATAAGAGTTTGGTGTGCAATAACAAATAAGTAATACAAGGTGGTTTAGAAAAGCATTGAAAAAGGGAGAAAGATTTACTTCTTCTAAGGTTTTTATCAGAGAGTGTTGAAGCTTTTCTACTACTCATCGAAGGTGCTCAAGAACCCACCAAGGAAACCAGCTCCATTGCACTCCCCACACAACACCTCCTTTTTACCTCTGCCCACAAGATAATTACAACAAAAACAAAGATATTAAATAATGAGTTTTTGTTTTGTAAGGAAGAAGAAAGAAAGGAGATAAGATGTTGCAAACCTGCAAAGCCAACAGAGTGCACCAGCTTTAAACTGTCCATTGAAATGATCAATCAAATTCACACCACCTCCTTTGCATTGAGAACAAGCCACACAACCTTTTGAAAACATTTACACAAAATCTTATTACTAACCAATTCACAAGTACATATATAAATCAAGAAGATTATAAACCGGGTAAGAACTTACCCTCCCCTTCACAATTTGAACAAACTATGCTGTTTGTTTTAGTGCCAGTACTGTTTGTGGCCTATTTATCACCAAAAGATTAGATTTTTAACCAACGACACAAACTTTGTTAAAGCGGAAACAGAGTTTGGGATAAAAAAAAAAATATCTAACCTTAATCTCAAAGCTTTGGGATTTGGTGGAAGTCTGAAGCAGCTCACTCCTCTTCTGGACCAAGGACGAGGTGTTATCATTGGTTGAGAAGAAGTGAGTAGGCTTAGAACTTTTGCTGGGAGATTGGAAGCAATAGGTCGGAGGAGAAGAGAAGAAGCATAGTGAATTCGCCATTTTTTTTTCTTTTCTGTTTTCTGATTCTTCTTACCCACTCGATAGCAAGATAAGATGATGGTCTCTTCTCTCACCTTCTCTTTTTCAGTGTGCCTTATTTTACCAAAATACCATCCTTAACCGGTCCTGAACCACTTAACCGGTTTCTTTAGACCCAAAACCAATTTCACATTTTAGTTTCAATTTCATTTGCTCGTTTTTACAAAGCTTTGATCTTTTTTCAGTACTGTATGTTGTTTTAGTATTATCTTACGAAGAGAGAAAAATGACAAAGGTTAGAGCCTAATTTACTTATTTTTTACTCAAACGACCCATAAAGGCCATAGCTTCCTTATCCTATGAACAAACCAACAAGAAATGGCCAAGGCCAAACCCACAAGGAAATTAGACGATGTTAAAAAAAAAATAATACAAAAACCAGGGTCCTTCTTCACAAGTTGCCCTGTCTCTCTGTTTCCTGTGTTAACCCTCGTGTTGCTTCTCCTTGTGGAGGAGCCACCCAAGACTTCATTCATTGGCTTTCAGCCGCTCTCCAAGTAGCCGAGAAGACCACGAGTCAGCTGCACTAGCATACCTTGGACACGGCTTACTCACGTTTGAGGTATTATTATAAATTAAAGGCGTTTGTGTCTGCACATGCCCTGTCATGTCTGAAATATCTTGTGTCTGGTGATCAGGTTGGATGGGAAGGACAAGAACTGTTGCAGGAGGATGAAGAGTTGCAGCAGATTGTTGGAAACCAGGGCCTTGGAAAATCGGAAGTCCTGGAAACTGAGATGCAAGTTCGGAATGTGGTTGTTGTTGTTGATAAAGATGATGATGGTGGTAAGCGGGTGCATGAGAGGTGATCAAGTCGGCTTTCGACTGATTCATTTTTGCTTCTATCTCGCTCTGTAGTTTCGAGATCTCGGTCTCGAGCACTGAAGTTTCTTCCTTCAGCTCATTCTTCTCTGTGGTTACCTACACAATAATATAACACCAGTTTCAATCAACAAGACAGATTGAGACAAAACATCTAAACAAAGATTTCATATAGAAACACAAAGCAATGAGCATATATACAGAAAGTGGCTTACATAGCTAGATTCAGAGAGGAGAGAAGCGTGCTCCTTTCTAAGAGACTCAATTTGACCAAAGACGTCCTTCAAGAATCGAGTAGCTTCACATAATATGGAAGCTTTACCACTGTTCTGTTGATTGAGTTCTGAGTCAAGAGAAAATGAAACCCGTTAGAATTTGACAAATCACATTCACTACTAATATTTATAGTTTAAGTTAAAAGCCTAACACTGAAGCAATTTTTTGATTGAAAGATGTGAAATTTGTACCAAGGGTATCGGCTAATTCGATGAAAAGCTCATTCAAATGCTCACGCTTAAGCCTCTCACGAACAGCCTTGTTGATCCTTTTGGGTACTTTACCTTTTTTACACCTGTTTTTATATACACACTAAACACAATCAATCACATTCACCACCATAGAACAAAATATAAAAAAGGGTTCCATAATCTAAATACGAGAATCCTCTTCTTGAAAAGATGATTTTACACACCTTTCATCAGCAGTAGTAGCATTAGCTTCATCAGACGATGTAGAAGGAGATTTCGATACCATCCTTAACCAATTGTAACAAGTAAGAGTCTCTGTCAAGTCACCTGAAATGCGAGATAAAGGATGATTAAAATGAATCCGACAAATCATTCATTCACCTTTGTATAATCAATCAATCAATCAATCAATCAACCCCTAATGTCACACAAACCCACCAACGAACATAGAAACATAGGAGCAAAAAAACAAAAAACTTTGGTGTGGTTTTTGATTCCTCAAAACTCTAAGGAGTGCTTTTAGATTCTCAAAACTTTAATCAACCATCATGTCAAATCAAAAACAGTGAAGAATTATCAATTAGAAAATATTACGGCTAATAAGTTCTCCTCACAGCTCAAATCGTAACTCAGAAAAAGGAAAAAAGAAACTACCTTTCTTTCTTTGTCCGGTGAAGAAGCTCGTCGGGAATTATTGTAGAGGAGGATTAAGGATTAGAAAACGAGTTTAGAGAAGAAGAAATAAGAAAAGCTTATTGACGACGAGAGAAGAAGAATCTGAGAAATTGAAGAAGGGAGAGAGGGGGGGGCGTGTGGGGAAAGAAAGAGGCGCGTGGAGAGCACAGAAGAAGTGGTGCGTTTTAAGTGGACACGTGAGCTCGACATGTGCCTTTCTCTTTTGCTGTTTTGTCCTCATCTATTACGTTGCGTGCCACTAAGCAGCTCTTGTTGCATCGACACGTCATCGTACTATCTTCATTCTCAAGTGGAGTGCGTTTTTCTTCAGGTCAAGGTTATACTACTATTATTGGCAAAAGCAAACTTGATTCATTTCATTAATCAAATTTTCTAACAATACAAAATGTGATTCCTAAAAGAAAACTGATAACAATTTTTTTTTCAGTATCGCTTTTATGATTTTTAATAACAAAACGGTGTCTAGATAAACTAAACGAATCATAGTATAGATTGTTTTATCATAGTATTGTTATTCTAAAATATATTTTTTTTGTGATTGGGTTATAAACGAAGATAGAATCTAGTTTACATAATAAAAAAAATTAGTAGAAATGGTTGTGCACGCTTTAAATTTTTATATTTAAAAAACCAAACATTTTGGGCGGTTTTTGACTTTTTATAAACGAAGGGGGGCCGTGTGGGTCAACGTAGATGGATAATAAAAGGCATGGAAACGGTTCGTCGAGGGTTGGTGACGTCTGTCGTCCGGCGCTGCTGGCGTGTGCTTCCCACAAACTCCTGTATTTAATTGTGTACAGTATTGACCGTTCGTTCTGATTTAATAAACCGGACGGTTCAGATACAAAATCCACAACCCGGTTCGTTAGAACCAGGATTTTAGAGCTGGTCGTGGGTTTACCGGGTCCGGGTAATAAACTAATCTCTTAATTTAACCCAACCCCAAAAAAGAAGTTTCACGGCGTTTGTTCGCTTACGCCGCCGCCTTCACTCGCTCTCTCCCTCCTTGAATCAATAACATTTTCTCGCTTCTCTCTACTCCAAAGGTAAGGTTTGTGTCCATCTCCTCAAACCACAGTGAATCTAATTGTAGAAACTTTACCTAGATCACTCGAAAATCTAACTGATCGTTCTAATAGTCCCGTTTCTTCACTTGAATAGGTCTCTCTGCTCAGTTTAATCCTGGAAAAAGGTTATCTTTTTAGGAATGGAATCGACTCAAAGAGATGAGCTTTCAAGCTTCTTAAATGTTCTTCCTCCGGTTGATTTCTGTTGTGTCTATGGTTCGACATTGCACCCAAACAACCAAGATAAGGTCTTTTTCTTATCCTGGAACGCTTTGTGATTAGCAATTCCTTGTTTCTGAATCAGTTTGCCAATTGGGTATTGCAAAAAATGCAACCTTTTGCTGTTACAGTCTAAAATGGTGGACTATATCCTTGGAGTCTCTGATCCTTTCAAATGGCACTCTGAGGTGAGTGAGTTGTATCTTTTGATTATAATTTGTTAGGTTTTGGAGCTGTTTAAAAAGCCCACAGATCCTAATTGGTTTTTTCTTTTTTAAATTGTGTGACCAAGAATCTGAAAATGAATTCAGATCATTATGCTTCATGGATGGTTCACCTTGGTGGAGCTAGGCTGGTATATTTCTCTTTGATGTTTACTTACTCTTGCTTTGCTTATACATACGGCTAAATAAAACATTGAACACACAATTTTTTTTTAATGTCCGGAATAGATTACAAACGTTGCTGATAGAGTAGGAGTTGGAGTTCACTTCAATCCATTTGTCAATTGGAACGACAGGGTAAGCACTTCCTTGAAACTGCAGGGTTGTTTAAAATCATAATGAACAATCTAGTTTTGTCAATCCAAACTTGTCTTTGTATATTACATATGTCTATATTCTGCACAGTATGTAAGCTTAAGCCATTTTGTGAAGCTCCTTGCAGAAACTCAAGTATGGGGTTGTTCGGATGCACGACCTAGTACAGGACATACTGGACTGGAATAGGTTCTACTTGAGTGGCCGTTTACAAAAACCGGTATGTTAGTTGCTTGGTGTGTTTAACTAATAACCGTAAATCATGAGATGTTTAAGGCAAGTGTTGTTGGTTGCAGGTTCATTTGCTTGTTGATAATCTGGACATAGAAGATGTGAATTCTGTTAATAAGAGAGCTGCAATATCTGCTGCTCTTCTTCTCTTGCCACCAAAGTTCACCGAGGTTGGTTTTCTGTTCAGTGTTCAGGAATTTTGAAGTTTCATTAGACTGTGACATAGACTCACCGAACTCTTGCACAGGAAGATCTGTATGCCAAAATATGCAGCCTTTCCTACATGGGAGACTTGCGTATGTTTTTTGCAGAGGACACTAATAAGGTGAGAGAACCCAATTCCTGTTCTTGATTAGTGATTACATCAGATTGTTATAATTGTTTGCAGAACATGTATATTACTTTACTTTTTCAGGTGACTAGATTTATGATTCATTAGTTCAATCCCTTACCTCTTAGGTGAAGAAGATTGTGAAGGGACAATTTGATCTATTCCAGTCAATGTATAAGCCTTTTCTTGAAGAGTGTGAGACCAAAAACTTATTGAGATCTTCATCGGCTGAAGCTAGTCACACTAGATTAGTTCAGGTATACAGAGTGTATATTATCACCATGGATATAACTCAATCTTGAGATTGCTCTTATACCTATCCTTCTCAACATGTGAGCAGGATTCTAGTGTTTCAGCAACACGCTCGCTGGTCTCTTCTCTCCCTGCATCAGTGAGAAGCCAAATGGGGAAGTCACTCGGGGAGAAGAAAATAGTCAGTGAAACAGGTATCAGCTCCGATCTTCTCTCTAGTTTTACATATGATCCTATACAAGGAAATAGAGTAATAATTCCTGATGGTTGAACTGGTATACATACATATGTATAGGTAGAGTTACGGGAGAAGTTTGTATAGGTTCAAGAGAAGAAGCTGCGAAATGTATGGAGAAAGTAATGAGGCGACGGGTAATGGTTTCAAGCGGAAGACAAGCTGTGTCTGGTTTCTTGGCTGCTGGAGCTATTAATGCAACCATGTATCTTTCCCAAAAGATGCGTAAAGCTTGGAACTCTCGTGCATGACTTTGCAAAAACTAGATGAACAAGTTGATGATTCTTTTTTTTTTTTCTTTTTTTTTTGGTTCGAAAAGTAACAAATCCCAAGGAGTTTTGTCTTCCAATGTCATAAGATGACAGTAGAACATCAATAGCAACAAGGCCCACCTATATAAGGTACTATGTTAGTACATTTGGGCTTAGGTCAATGAGAGCCTATTGTATTTCTCACCAACAGTCTCTTGTGATAATAATAATCATTATTATTATCATAGCCAAATCCATGGTAGTCTACTACTAGTCTAGTAGTTAAGGGAGTATGTTTGCACTTTAGGAAGCCTCAAGATTCTTCAAGTCTCAGATTCATGAACACCATGTAAAATTACTCACGTTTACAGGCACACGATAGAATCATAAAAAAAAAGTACTCATTATACTCAAACCATTTATATATATATTAATTTAAAAATATGCATTATTTAAAAATAAAAAGAACAACACGCAGGTATGGTTTCATTTGACCCCGTGACTAGTTGAAGGTTGACACTTATGCTACTACATACTTTATTGTAATTTTTTTGCTATGGGTCGGGGACCAATTTTTACGTTTCCGTACGACGATGGCTTCCAAATTTAAACCCCATGTGATCTAAAACTTACCCCAAACTGTAACTATTGAAAATTGTTTGAATCTCTCTGTCCTACAAAATGAGTTGACTAGTTTGCGTACGTTTGTCCGAATTTTAATGGCATATATTTCTCTAGCAGACTAATCCGTATAAATAACTACTACCTCAACCATAAATTTATTAAAAAAATAAATCATTAGATATCGAAGTTAGCTATATCATCATAAAATGAGAACGTACGTGAGAATCTATAAATACAAAAAAAAAAAATAGTGTCATCCATTAATTAATTTATTACGAATTTAAAACATTAGATCGGAGTTAGCTAACATTTCATAATGACGACGTGAGAATTTATAAACATAGGCAAAAAAAAATAGTGTTCAAAATTTTCATTTTGTAATTAAACCACCTCAACCTCCAAGTCGATTGATGTTTGATATATGTTTCACAAAAAATATGAAAATAACGTCGTTTTTTATTTATTCATGGTCTGATTACTTGTAGTAGTTTTAGTAAATTGGTGTGTTTTGCCATTTTTATTACAGTGTGAGTGCTGTGAAGAGTTTTTTTTTTTTTAAGAGAGAATTTTTGTGTCAGTGAGGAAAAAAAAAGTGAACGTTGGTTAGGGAGATGATCAGATGGTGAACGTAAGGTCCACACGACAATCACTGCACCTGATAACGTTTTAGGTCCCACGCCTCTTACAACGCTACAGTCCTCATGTCACCACCACAATCAATCTCCCTCTCTCTCTCTCTCTACTTATTGAATTTGTGTATTTCTAAATATTTTTTATTTATTATACATTCAATGATAATAGTATATAGTCTGCAATAACAATTAATTCACATTTATTTTTATTTGTTTTCTGTCGCTATCATTTTCGTAAAACTTATCATAATGTAGATTTTTTGTTACATAAAATTTATTATTTCAACATTAGACTCTGAATAGTGATGGAACTGCACGATTCAGTTAATTAAACAATCAAATCCAAAAATGAGCAAAATCTATATATTATATATATGTTCTTTTTCGCCATATTATATATGTTCAACATGTACAAGTAACCCGCAAAAAAAAAAAAAAAAAAAAAAAAAAAAAAGACTTTGAATGATGTTTGCAGATAAAACCGACTAAATCGCTTCAATATCGTAAGACGAACCCTTAGTGAATCAATTAATTATAATTTGGTGTACTTTTGTTAGAAAGTTTAGTCAAAAACGAAAATAAAATTGTGAACCATCATAGTTTAGGACTCGTCTTTCAAAACTAGATCTCTCTAATTCAGTTAGTCTTTTTGATTACAAATATTTGAACCATCATATACAAAAATCATGAGGGATTCTTGTTTAGTGGGGACAAATGACAAAGAAGCAAAAGATAAAATGAATCATATACTAAAAAAAGCATTTAATATATTTTCATAGCATATAAGAACGATATATTTCTCTTTTTATATGTCTGTTGTATCGTTTTCGTTCGACCATGTAAAACAAACGAGACACTTTGCTGTTTTCTATTAGCTTTGAAACAACTAACTTCAAGGGCCAAGTATAGTGAGAGCGAGATTGGTAGGCCAAGAGATAGGCCCATGATCTCATTCCCCCTAGACAAAAATAATTTCTCAATTTTGACATTTGTATTAGCATAATGCTTTACCAAAATAAGATGGATGTAAAATATAAATGTTTCAATTTATGGAGAGTAGAACCAAAATGTATTTGGAGAATAGTTAAAAAAAATTTTCTTTATGCGTAATTAAAATTTCTTAATGGATAAAGAAAAGTAAGATGATTGAGAATCGAGACAGACAGTGACACTAACAGAGAAAAAAAAAACATTTAAAAATAATAATGATAAAAAAAAAAAGTGTCATATTCTCCTCAAAATCCAAAAAACCTGACATAAAAAATCTCGTGTACTATTTAATCACTCACTCACAAGAAAAATCAAATTTAAATCAAAGTAGAAAAAAATCAAAATTAAAATAAAAAAAAATCTCACGTGTTTTGTTTTTTTTTTTTACTTAACAAAAACAAAAAAAATTACTACAAGAATGTAAATAAAATTAACGGCGAAAACAAAAGTATTACACAGCCGCCTAATGCCTTTAGCCGCCACCGCCGTCGGCAGAGTAATCCACGGTTAATCTTGTGGATCCTCTTCATCACCACCTCCAAGTGATCCACTAGCCTGAGATTCGCCGGAAACTTGCCGTCCGTACTGATTTAAACCGGAGAGAATATTATGATGATGATGTTGTTGCTGCTGTTGTTGATGATGATGATGTCTCTGTGTACTATGATGATCACCACCCCCACCGTCACTTCTTCCTCCTCCTTCATTATTGTTATTATTATTATTATCTTCATTGATCTCATGATTACTAGTTGTTGCTAGCTGTTGTTGTTGTTGTCCAGTAAGAAATGCCATTGGCGCTGCGAAATTCATAAAATGTAAACCGCTAGAAACCGCACCGCCCGAAACGCCTGAAACGCCACTTCTGTATAACGCAGCTGCCGCTGTGTTAATTGAAGGAAACGTCCAAACAGGCTCGCCGCCACCGTTTCCACCGCTACCACCAATGGAAGCTGTCATAAGACCTCCTGTTTGGTTGTTGTTGTTACCACCACCACCCGCGGCGGCTGCGGCTGCCGCAACCATCCAGAAATTTCCAGGTATCTGTTGCGCGGCGGCGGCTGCTGCGGTGGCGGTAGATCCACTGTTGCTAGATTGAAGAGTATAGCTTCCGATTTGTTCGTGTTGGTGCTGCTGCTGTAGTTGCAAATCCGACGTCGTTTGGAGTCTTCTTTTCTTCTCTGAACTTAACTCATCTGAATCTTGATCTCCTTCTTGTTTTGTCTGATTATGGAAGTTCAAAAACGACGTCGTTGGTGTGAAGTTATCTATACCAGGAAACAAAGAAGACGTCGTCGCACGTCCCTGTAGATGAGGATGATGAAGAAACCCGCCACCACCACCTCTTTGTTGTTGTTGTTGTTGAAGCATCGCCGGAGAAAAGATGTTATTAGGGCTAAAAGTGGAAGCGGCGGAGCGGAAATGAGAAGGGAGAGACATGGAAGAGCCTGAAGAACGGAGAGAGATGTTTAAAGACGTGAAATTCGCCGGGATAGTTCCGGTTCCCGTGGCGGCGATAACTGATGGCTCGGCTTGTTGAAGTAGCCACTCTATTGTCTCACCGTCGGACTTATGACCGAGCTCTCTCGTTAGCTGAAACACTCGAGCTGCACATAACGCCGGCATCCTTATCCTCCTCCCTCTTCCGTCTACTTTTGTGTGTCGGTCTTTAGTCGAAGCTCGTTTCAACGGCGGCTTTTTAGCTGCTGCCACCACCGCCGTAGAGTCCTCTTGCGTTTGTGATAACTCCTTCTGCGTTGTTGTCTGCGGTTGCGGCTTTTGTTGCAATTGCGGTTGAGGTTGCGATTGAGATAACTGTTGGTGTTGGTGAAGAGAGAAGAGAGAAGATGATGAGGAAGGTGAAGGTTGTTGTTGCTGTTGTTGTTGATGGTTGTCGTCGGGGTCACGTTTTCCGAGGAGTTGGAAAGGGAAAGTAGGGCGGTGGTGATGGTGAAGGTGACGGTGGTGATCGTCTCCTCCTCCTCCGACGTTGTCTCCACCGTCCATTATGACATTTAAGATACTAGATGTTGGCTTTTGCATATATAAGTGAGGAGCTATAACTATTTTTATATATATTTATATAAAATTAGGGTTTTGGTTTTTATTTATATTTTTTTTTTTTTTTTGACAAGAGAGGGGAACCAAAAAAAAAAAAGAAAAATCAAAAGTGTAGATGGATGTTTGAAGGAATTGAGTGAGAAGGAGAGGATAAGAGTGAGAGAAAAATAGAGGAAGAAGAAAAGCTTAAAGAAACAAAGATCATGAGTGAGAATTATATGGGTGAGGAGCTTTACAAACCATATAAAATTAAATAACTTAAAAAAAAATCTCATTGCGTCTTTCTTTATTATATATATTTCAAACAAAACAACTGTTCATTTGCTTTTTTATATGTACATGTATGTATATGTATATAAATATGGTTGATTTCTCAAACCATAATGAAAATAACTAAAAAATCACACTAAGAGAAAATGTCAACAATGGGAGTATCATTTAATAGTTGAAGAAAATAAAATAATATCACAAATCGATTGATGCAATTAGCAAACAGAATAAACTTGAATTTTCAACGTTAATTACAGCTATGTGCTATCAAAATCAATCCGTTAAAGAGTTACTTAATCCGTGTCTTAGATTCATAATATGTCCTCAAGTTTTTATAATCAGCATTAACAAATAGTAGGGTTGTAATGGAACAAATATGTCACTGTATCCAGAGATTTATGTATTTTTTATGGATCATCGTTATAGACATTAATAAGATTTATTTTCTGCTTCGTCTTTTTTATTTGTATGTGTATAATCATTAAAAATTTGGAAAAGCCCCACCGTGAAAAAGGGCTACAATATTTCACCGTACAGCAAAAATACTTTTTTCACGACTAGTTAAAAATGGAAAAATCTGAACGTTGCGTTAATAAATGAGATGGAAAAAAATATGTAAAAATGTCATCTTTAACATTATAGTAAATGTAAGAAAAATATATATATTGAAGGGTGATATGATATGGTTGGAGAGAGTCGTTGTGGATGCAGAGTCCACGTGAGGTGTCCTCTTTTATCATTCATTCCATAAAGACAATGGAGAGGTCGACGAGAGTGTGATGGGGCCAACACTCCTCTTCTCTCATTTGGTCAAAAATTTAGAAATATATTTCAAAACTTTTGGTCCCACTTCATTCACGTAATCATTCTTCTCCTGCTACTTTTGCCGGATTTAACATTATCATTATTATCTATTTGTTTTAGTTATTAGTATAATTTAAACCTAAAAAAAAAAAGTTATTCTATTTGGTTTAATCAGATATCAAATCTGACTAACGATGAGTTTCCATCTAATTGTGATTTTGTGTCTCACTTTTATGTTCCAAATGAGTGATACAAATCTTCCACGAAGAACACACATGCTAAAAGAACTAAAACTATATATTTGTAACATTTATTTTCAGAACAATTAAAATTATTAAAAAAAAGAGACATAATGAATCAAAAGTATGGTAGAGTAAATGTTGGATGATGATAGCTTTGGGATTCCCTCTCTTATTTATATAAAACTTTGATAAATATGCATGATTATATATGATGATGGTACTTTGCTTTCGTCTAATGGGGTCTTAATTAATTTTATAACTAGGGTCGAATTAACAAAAATTCCGGGGACTAGCTAGGGCTCTCAACCTTGAATAATTACTTCCTTTAGTTTATTAACTAAATCACTAATCAATTGGTTTTGTACTAATAATTAATTATTGTAGATTGAAGTCTACTCCCACCTAGGACGGAATCAAATGAATTGTTCATATTCATAAATCATAAATGTAAAATGACAGAAACACAAGTGGCCGGTCCAAATTATAAATATTACTTACCATGTGTCCTGTAAATTATAATATTGTTCCTACATGTAAGAAATTACGTCCCCAATAATCCAATACGTACTTACATTGTAATGAATAAAATACTGTTTGGAAGGTCGTATCTAACATTACAAGTGTTCTTTTTACAGGTAGGTTTACTATACTTTTGAAACTCGATGTCAAATAGGGTGGTACCGGACCTACCCGGTCCTTAGACAATTTTTTTTTTTTTTTTGTAAAATTATATATTAATTATTACAAACTTAGATGGATATACAAAAGGGTCAGATGTATAATCAATTTTTTAAAACATAACCGGAAACAACTCCGGAGACAAGAGTCACAAGACCCAAAGAAAAGGAAACTAGCCAGACATGCAACACACACTCAAAATTAACACAAAGGTCTAAATATCCCAAAATGGATCAAAACACATTGCTGAAACAGAAAAGCAAAGACAAATTTGAAACAAAAGCCAAGTACTACACTACCAACAAGACGAAAAAACAGCCCTAGAGATCTTATGTAGACGAAAAACCAAAGAGGATGGCCAAGGCCAAACCAACGGCAGTCAGCATAATCCTTCTATTGCGAATAGATACTACTACCTCTACCTCTCAAATCAAAAAATTTATAGGCTTCTTGAATTGGTCTCTAGATGAATATATACCCACTTATACATATGAGTTATGTTAGAATGGAGTGTTTTTTTTTCCCTTTGAATATAGATTTGGGAATATATAGCTCAAAATAGCTACATATAGAGAACTATTTACGATTTAAAGTTTTCTTAATTAAAATTCTGTTATGGTTACGTATTTGTTTTAAAATTTTAATTGGATAGACGATATATAGAACAATATACAGGCAAGAAAAATAGAATTGATCGAACATTTGGATTTGAAATAAATATGTTTCAATTTTGTGAAACAATTTACTTTAATACAAAGAAATTGATTGGTCTCTTTGATGTAACATATCTTAGCTTATTGTACAAAACAGGCTGGGCATGTTTCATTAACTAAATGAATGATATGAGAGGTGGGTCATCTTCTAAGTTCCTAACATCTATCTCATGTGTTTTAGCTTTTTTCTTGTCGCAAGCTTATTTAGTTTATTATTCATTTTGTTTATAGACAATATTAATTTTGTCACATAAAAACTAAACTACAAATACTAATATTTTCAGTCTGATAATTGTATGGAAATAAACTAATTTTTCTTGTTTAAATTTAGGTAACATTTATACTAACCATCTAACTTGTTTTAATAATAGTCTTCTTTAGAAAAATCATTATAAGCATGATTAAAAATAAAACCATTAAATATGAATAAATCTTTATATTTTATGACAGAAACTCATATCCTTAATTTTTTCTATATTTTTAGAAAATAATAATAATAGATAAGCTAAGTATATTACATGCATATATGAACGCAGTAAGGACTTATTTTCACTAATGTTTCTAAATGGAAATCAAGAGATAGCTAGCACTTAACTGAAAAAAGGTTTCACAAAAAAATAAAAACCATCAAAGTTGCCAATAATTATAATTTTACTCTCCATCTCCTGGAAAATGCAGATCAATTATACGAAGACAAACATATAATACATTATATAATTTTTATGATTTTTAAAATGTTTTCATGGTCATATATAATAGATTTTAAATATGTGGTTCTATGCATATGTTCTAAAGTAGTTCCCTAAGTTACAATCATTATTTATTTATTTATAAAATAGCTCAAGTGCCATTTGTACAAATAATAATTTTTCGTTAGGTAACTTCTTCTTCATATAGATAAGATATAGGATCTATGGAGCATATCAAAATTATAGAACAATAAGGAATTCTAACTTATCATGAGGAAATAAGAAATACGCTATCAAAAATATTTAAATAAAAAATGATTCTACAGATTTTATGATATTAACTTTCGAAAGTTTGCTGCGTCAATTGAATATAGTTCATGCGGTCATGTCCCCATGATTTACTTCTTTTAATTGTACCCCACGGTTTTTATTTGTTTGGGTCTTCTTGTTTTTATTTGCTCTCCATCTAACATAAAACGATGTTATAGTTCATGTTCCTTAATTCTTTTCACAAGCAATTGAATAACTTCACCTATATATATATTTGCTCCAGTTTCTTCGTTTAGTTTGTCACCTTAGCTTTTGTTTCACCATATTTTTTTAATTAACCAAGCAGTTTTTTTTTGTTAATTAAACCAAACAGTTGTTAACGTCGAAAATAGCGATTCAGTACGTATCTCGTATGTCTAAATGATAGTTACATTTACATTTTACTATTCTTGAAAACCCTTTTCTTTGATACATTGTAGATATCCTTGACATATATTTTGTAGGAAAAATATATTAACGATTACAACCAACCTACACATCTTTTCATACAAAATAGTGTGCTACTATATTGACTTACAACATTATCAATAATTATTTTATTTAAAAGAAAAAAAAGAGTTCGATATTCAAAAACTGAGCTTTACAAATATCAAGTTGGAAAAAAAATGTTAAGATAGATATTTCAAAAAATGAGCTTTAGAAATATAACATACAATAAGAATATTTTTTTTTTAAAGAACTGACCTACAAATTGATCTATAACCAAGTACTACATGTTGGCCGATGTATAGGCACTTTTTCTAAACGTCAGAAACTTTGTAATAATCGGAAAAAAAATTATTTAGGGCGGAAGAAATTAATCAGTAAAGATAGCTTAGAATTTTAAAATTAAGAAGTGAAGGATTTAGAAAAAGTTTGGTTAAAAAAAAGCTTAAAGTGTGATATTGCTGGTTGTAACCAGCAAGCTTTTACAGATAAATTACAACTTTCTCCATTTTTTTGGACCCACTTGTCTCTAACCTTGTGATTTTGTTTTGCCCCTATGCTTAAAATGCACCAAAAGAAGTAGTAGACACATGAACGTGTAACTCACCAGCTCATGTATATGTATACTACTTGTATAGTAATTTACATAATTAGTGTATGTTAGTAATTTACATAAAAAGAATAAAGTTAAGGGTAATGATAAGGCAAATAATAAAGAATAACATATCGTTTTGTTTTTATATCCAAACTTTGTTGCTATTGTAACTGTAAAATCTTAGTCAGGGTATTCGAATCACATTTTTGTTACCCAGAAGCATATTCGAATACAGTGAAATATCGAATAGGACATTATGTTTAAGAAAAAAAATCTATGAAGTGTGAGATCAATTAGCCTATCCCGATCGAGTTAACAAAATGTCAAAACATACAGGCAAAAAAAGTCTACAAGATTTCATAATCATAATCTGTTAATGCAACAGTGATTAGTCACTTAATTTAAGCAGTAAGCATTTTGAG